>OY744520.1:168980498-169127998 GCA_963556195.1 Sepiola atlantica | reverse complement strand
TGAATAATTGCCTGTAGATTAATTACACATGGTTGAGTATCCTAGTCTTTATAACATATGACCTGAAATACCCTTCTTGGCCTTTTGGCTAAGATCAATGTAGTATCTGTTCCGATGGATGCTACACTCTGTAGAGGTATTATCCTGTACAGTTCTAGGGGGTCCACCTTCTCAGGCTTTGCCTTCTCTTTGAGAAGGAGTTAGTTTTTTGCTAATTGCTTTGGGCACCCCTACGACGGGGCTGCTCAGGCATTTTTTGTAGGTCAAAGTGCGCTAATCCTAGTGCACTGGCTAACCACACTTGACCTTGTTTCAAATCTCAAGAGGGAAATGACTTGGCCTTTTGGCTGAGATCAATGTGTAATATATGTTCTGTCCTTTGTTAGCGAAGCAGATATCCTTCTAGATAGAGGCAATTTAAATTTTTGTCCCAATCTAGTGTGTTCTTTTGTTTTTTGATAGCTGGATTTTCTCTCCATTAAAAACCGATCTTGTGTCTAACTCTGCCCTCATGGGGAGGCAACTAAATAGCGACCTAGAATAAGAAATAATAAAAACTAAATCACAAAAATGTAACAATTAAGAACAATTTATTTACGTGAAATGAGTTTGACAATGTGTCTCTGCAGTCAGATAGTCAACTTGAAGCTCCCTCTTGTGTCCAGAGGTGATAAACTGAAATCAATTTCAAGAGTTGTTGCCCTTTAATTAATCAGGAATTTCACTCAAATACTCGTATTCCTCTGGGCAAATTACTATTGCATTCATCACGTGACTGGTGTATGGTTGTGTATATTTTCTTAACATGATTTTCTATTAAAATTATATGAAATCTTAAGTCTTTAGAAAAATAATTGAATATAAATCTCCTTTTGGTAGAGGGGTGATAGTTTCTAAATATTAGATATGAAGATTGCGATTTCAATTTTCCGACAAAACTCAATTTAAAGCAGGTTGCATATATAACTCTTATCAGTGTTCATGCAAAATGTATTGACGATTGTGATTGATATTGTAGCATCAAAGAAGCCCATGTGAAGGGGAACCGATTTCCACTTTTGATAGATTCCCTTTTTTTCTCTACAAGATTCTAAAAACCCTTTGTAACCTTGTGCCATGCTAAACAACTTGTTTTCATCTTCATCCCTTTCCAATTTCTATAGCAACACTATTTCTACTTTAGCAACCTCCAGATGAAGAGGAATAGTTTAAAAAGGGTGGGGGGGACATTGTGGTTTCACTTGTACATCGGAAACCACAACAAATTATACTTTTTAAAAAACAAAACCACTTGGCATAGTGCTAATACTACCAAACAGTCCAAGGAAACGCTGTAAAAAGAACGTTCAGATTTTAATGCAATTAAATTTTATCAAGAAACTTTATGTTAAAAATAAATTCCTATTTGAACAATAAGAATAAAAAGTAGATACAAGTAAATGTTGCATGAAACTTGTAGCTGTTAATATTATTAAATTAATAATAAAATCAATACGTAACATCATAAATCATAAGGACAAATATTTGTAAAAACAAATTCTAATTATATTAGGTTGTTAATGTTAACGTGTTAAATGTTTAAGAGAATTGCAAATATCAGTTTAGAGGGAAAAAAGATATTCAAAAAAAATTAAAATGATTACCGTTATTAGCTCAAATATTACATTTGAAGCATCGGTTAATTAAAATGAGAAATCTCTTAAAAACCAAATTATGGTACAATAATTAAAAAAAAAATATTTCCGATAGATGAAAACAATATTATAAATCAAATATACGGCCAAAATATTTTATTTGTAATGTTTTCATTTATTGAAGAAAAAAAATCTTGCATCATGATTTGATTTCTAGGTGATTTCTCATTAAATGACTGTTGTGTGTGTGCATATGCAAAAGAGTAAATTGGAAAATTCAAATTGACGTGTTTTACTAACACTGCATCATCAAAAATATATTTGGCAAGAATTATCGTTTTTTTTTTTTTTTTTTTTTTTTTTTTTAATGCTTTGAGGCCAATGTGTTCGAATGTCAGCTTGAATAAACATTAATCTTTTATTAAATTTATGAAGATCTTTCAACTAACATTAATTAGTCAAGTTTCATCAAAAGTTACATGATAGTGAACATTTAAAATTAGACATACGATAAGATCTTTCTAATGAGACTCGAATGAGACTTACTAAAATATTTTTATTTTCTTATTGTTTTCAACATTTAACTACCTTTTTATTTTTCAATATATTTACATTTGGGGTACAGATAATATGGAGGGGGGTTACACGGTTGGCCTAAAGGATACCATCCCAGACAATGGAATCTGCTATGGTGAGTTTCAATAGGATTTGAACTATTGCGTTCAATTACATACTAATACGGTTGGGAAAGATATGAACTCATGATGTTCCCTTCCCCAACTATGGGTAAAACTAATGTCTTGTGTTTAACTAACTTATGCGATTGTTGACTTTTTCTTTTCTTTTTTTTTTCGGCATTAAGTTGTCCAATAGATGTAAATACGTCGTAAAACAGACGAACAAAACATTGTCGTAGTCGGTTTAATGTTTGTTTTACATGCTTGCATGTGATGGAAGCTATGAAAATCAGACTTTTTTAGTTATGTCAGATTCTAATAACCGATAATCTTGTATTTTAACCATCCTGAACATTAACCTAGTCTAATAACACTAAACCAACAGTAACAATGGTGTAATGGTCTATCCTAGTTTTTCTTTCACTTGGTTCTTGTTTTTTTGTTTTGTTTTTTTTTGTTTTGTTTTTTTTGCTAACGCATTTACTAATCTGTCTTGGTATCATTTATTTGAATCTATATTTTATATTCTATGCTTATCAAACCCAATGTCACTAATACTTCTGCCAAAATCAAGGCATAGTATTCCTATTTTATGAAAATCAGGTTTTTATAGTTCTGAAATCAGCAGTGACAAAGGATGTATAGATGTAGATTGTAGCAGAAACAGCCACATCGTTTATTGTACAGATATTACAAATTTAAATAATTTTTTTTTCTTTATTATTCTTGCTTATAATGTTGCATAAACAAACTAAATTACATTTAATTTTGTCAAAACATCTGCCGTCACGTTTGTGTAACGGGCATTACAAAGGTCAAACGTAGGCTGCCAAGAATGATGATTGATTGATAAGTTGTGATACCTGCATCCTGTTGCCAAACAAATCTGCCATGTTGTTTTTAGTGAAATTTTTTCACTGTGAATGAAGCCATTAGAAATAGTCCCTTTTAATGTGAAAGGATTAGCATTTTCAGTTGGCTTCTCTGCAACGGTAATCTATGAATTCCTGTTTGGCTGAAAAATTACTGTAAGATTTTTTTCCCTTAATCTCAAAATTTATGTATTGAATATTCATTTTGTACATATGAAAAGTTATTAGTATTTAAAATCATATTTTATATTTAGAAATTACAACACAGATTTACTGTTTTGAAAAAATACGTTTTGCCTCATTTCATTCACTAGAATTATGGGACCTACTGGGCCTAAATTCTAGTATATATTAAATTGTTTTTAACGCGAATACGTAGTTAAAGCAAAATAAATTGTTTTGGACTATTAAAAGAATTTCCAACACCGTTAATAATATTTACCCATTCATTTATTTATTTTTTATTATCACTTATGATTTACATGTTTTAAAACATGAATTCAAACATAAGTCGATGATATAATTATTTTGTTAGGGTAATGTTTTAAGCTTTATAAGAAAGTCCAAATAGCTCCAACATGTTAGGCATCTCTTAGGAGAACATCCTACTAAAGATCTCAAGGTTTTGGTTTCCAGTCATGGCATTTGCTTTATTTGTTGGAAATTTATTACTTACTACTAATGCAATATTTTCGATTTCTAAAAGTAGCTCGAAATGAGACAAATTCCACAATATATTTATTACAGTTAAAAAAATTGATGGACAGACAGACAAAATCTCTATTTATATAATATATTTGTATAGAAGTTACAAACTTTTTTTCTTTTTTATTTACTTTTTTTGCTTCACTTATTCCCCCTAGCTTTTTTTTTCTTTCTTGAAAACATGATGCTTCTTTAGTTTTGCTCCAACATGTTAGGCATCTCTTTAAAAAAAAAAAATAGCTAATTCATCCAATATTTATTAAATTAAAAAAAAAAACATGATTTTATCTATTGGTCACACATTTTATCTATCGGTCACAAGGGAGATAACTCAATTTTTTTAATTCTCAGTCACCATTTCTTCTCGGTATTATAAAAGTCCTACGTCCCAAATTTGAGTTATCTCTCTTGCCGAAATGGTTTTAAAAAATAGCATACAATAGATAAATCCTATTACTAGTATAAAAAAAAAAAAAAAAAAAAAAATATTTTTATTATAAATTCAATATTTAATTGACATAGTTGCAAGAAAAACGCATGCGATCGTCATCATATTAAGTTTAATGTTTGTTTTACATGTCGGCATGATAATTTTATTAATATAGATGAACATGCATGTTTTATTTATTTTTTACCTTTTGAATAGTTTTTGCTTTTTTGAGCTCCTTAAGGAAATTATCTTGACAAAGATTTTTTTGTGGCATTCTCTCTCATATATATATATATATATATATATATTTATGAGAGTTTGAATTACCTACTAGACACCATCCTTGCGTGTCTTCGGTCTCGGTAAAAGGGTTTGAGGAAAACTTGACATAAGGATACTTCACCCTACAAGTGAACCCTGACCAAATATTCAAAATAACGTAGTATTCGAAGCCCAAATAAGACTCCCTCAATACGGCTATACACTGGCTCATACTAGGAATGGTGCACCGTTTCCTAGCCATGTTACCTCAAGTGACAACACTTAGCTGGATACTCCACCAGACTAGATGAATTTATGTCCTGGAATCCGGTAAGACCAAAAGATCACAAGAAAGATATACTATAACATAATCAATTGGGGAGAGGAAAATGAATGTTAACTTTACGAACTCAACACTTGAGAGGTAAAGGAGAACTTTAATGGAACACTCAAATATCTATGTATCTCATCTAAAGATCAAGTGTTAGCCCCAAGAAGGGGCCTCTTGATTGCTGAGAATTTTGACTGAAGTAAAATGAAACCATATATACACCCACAAACACATAATTATGTCAAGCAGTGTCTGGAAATCCTGTCAGAACGATTGAATACATCTCTTGGCCAACTTAAATAAAGCTAAATTCTGTGATAATTACAGTTAAAAAGTGTTTGATATACACACAAAAACATAACTTGGGGAGGCTGTGTTATGAAACTGACTAAACCGAGCTTAAATCCGGTCATATTTATTGCATTTTCTTGCACTATATACCATTGAGGAAAGATGTAAGTAGCCCTTTTCAACTATGGATAAAATAGCAATTTGTGTTTGCGATGATTCGTTTATAATGTTTTGTTTTGGCATTAAATTATCCCCAAATATTTTCTATGCTGTTAAACAGACGAGCTACAGAGTGTGCTAGTTATGGTGCTGCCTTAGAACAGACAGTTGTTCACCTACAGTTCAATTCTCCCCAAGAATATTAATATAATAGTTTTCTTCTTTTTTTTTTTTTTTTTCTCCATTCTATTTGGATGGTTGTTCAGAAGTTTTACATTTGAAGAACAGACAAGAGCAGGTGTTAGTGTGATTGCAAGCATTAGGAGTGGATGGGAACTTCTGCTATTACTAACCATCAGTGTTACCACTGTCAACCAAAGAAAGAGTCTATCATGCATGTGTACACAATGTGGTGATGTATGGAAATGAAACCTAGCAAGTGAGACTTAAGGACAAGCATTAATTGCATAGAGAGAAATGATGTGAGAATATGATGGATGTGTAATGTGACTGTTAAAGACAGGCTTAGATCTGATGAGCTCAGAGGAAGATTAAATCTGGACAGTATAGGGAGATGTGTACAGAACAGGGGGCTTCAATAGTATAACCACGTTGAAAGAATGGATGAGAGTTTTAGGGTTGGTAAATATAGAACAGGCAAGGTAGGAAGTTCAGTTCACAGGAGAAGGCCAAGGAAAGCATAGAAGGAAGTGATAAGGATGGACTTGAAAGAAAAAAGGGGATGAATAAAACCTGGCCAGAGATAAGTTGGTTTGGAAGTCAATTTCTAAAAGCTGCCCGGCACATGCTAGCATGTAAAAGATATTAAACCGAATATGGTGATGATGATGATGATCATCATCATTGACAAAGGAGGGAGTTTCCTCTGAAAATTCTAATGCCCCAATGTGGAAAAAAAGAAACAATATATTAAATGGTGCTTCTAAAAGGTCTCTCTCTCTCTATATATATATCTATATAGATATATATCTATATATATGATTATTTTCATTTAGACATGTACAAAATCTGCGACACTGGCATGTCGATGTTATCGATCAACAGTTATTATAAACTGAGATCTCATCAGGCAGAGTTAGAATCCGATATTAACTGTAGATCATATTTTTGAAAGAACCTGCATGATGAGATCTCGGTTTATAATAACTGTTGATCGGTAACATCGACATGCCAGTGTCGCAGATTATGTACATGTCTGTGTAAATAAAAATAATCATATATAAAAGCTCTATTTGATATTGAGCACTTTTTATAAACCCGATTGAAATTCTTTGGATTACTACCCTGTGGATGTTTTATCTGGATTATTATATATATATATATATATATATATATATATATATATATATAGTAAGCTATAAAAATATATTTATGGCAATTAAGCTACACAGACGCTCCCGCGTTTCATCCCCAGGGGGAATCTTAGGCTAAAATGCATTGAAGTAAATACTGAAAATTGATACATAAAAAATTATATCTCCTTATAAAATTTTATGTGGATACATGAAATACTAATATATATATATTAGTGAAAAAGAAAAATCTAAAAAATTATTTATATATTCATCAACATTTCGTCTTCATTTAAAAGAGGATGATTGATTTGAAAAAAATAAATTAAAACCGCAAGTACAATACTTGGAAATACTTGGTGTGTATGTGACGTGGAAAGAGCTTTTTTTTTTCTCTGAACAGAACATGACCGTTAGAATTGAAAATGTGTATATGGTATGGAAAGTTTTTATTTATTTATATACTTTTTCACACGACCTACAAAACACTTTTGACGTGACATACACACTAAGTATTATACTTGCAGTTTTAATTTATTTTCTTAAAATCAATCATCCTGAGGAAGTCTTTTAAATGAAAACAAAAGGTTCATGAATACATAAATAATTTAGGTTTACATTTTCCATTACGTTGGAGTATTATTTCCATTTTTCTTCTCTCTCTATCTATCTCTCTCTCTATCTCTCTCTCTCTCTCTCTCTATCTCTCTCTATCTATCTCTCTATCTATCTATCTCTATCTATCTATCTCTATCTATCTCTCTCTATCTATCTCTATCTATCTATCTCTCTCTATCTCTATCTATCTCTCTCTATCTATCTCTCTCTATCTATCTCTCTCTATCTATCTATCTCTATCTATCTATCTATCTCTATCTATCTCTATCTATATCTATCTATATCTATCTATATCTCTATCTATCTCTCTATCTATATCTCTATCTCTCTATCTATATCTCTATATCTCTATCTCTCTATCTATATCTCTATCTCTCTATCTATATCTCTATCTCTCTATCTATATCTCTATATCTCTATCTCTATCTCTCTATCTCTCTCTATCTCTCTCTCTATCTCTCTCTCTATCTCTCTCTCTATCTCTCTATCTATCTATCTCTCTATCTATCTCTATCTATCTATCTCTCTCTATCTCTCTCTATCTCTCTATCTCTCTCTCATATATATATATATATATATATATATATATATATATAAATTGTTGAATTGAATTATCGTTTAATAATAATCTATCGTGATAATATAAAGCTGAATACATTGAATAGAGCAATAAATTCTAGAAATGAAAGATGAGAATAAATGTATTAAGGATATGAAGCTCCTTGCTTTGAACTTCTGATGTTCTAATAAATATTGTATCTACAATTTTTTATTCTCATTATATAGATATATAGATAGATATATACCAGAGAGGGATCAATGAACAATGTAATGTTATAGTTTTCTCTAATTTGTATTTCGTTTTTATTTTCTCTAATAATGTCTAATAAAAGAAGCATATAAGGATACTTTATTATGTAATGTGTTCTGAACCTTACATGGACAGACTAACAAAAATACATACGAAAGAAAAACGACTGAAACTCGTATTTTTAAACGATTGCAGGTTTCTTGTGTGCGCATTTCAAATTAATGGATGCATCTCTATCAGATTTATCCCGTCGTAACAGATTGACAAAGGGGGAAGGTTCCTCAGAAAATTCTGATTCCACAATGGAGGGGAGGGGGGGGGGTATATTAAACCATGTTTCTAAAAGTAGACTGGATCGGGATTAAGTTTTCGTTAATGTTTTTTTTTTCTTCCTATAATAATAAATTACTAAGTGTGTGTGTGTGTGTGTGTATTTGCATAAACGACTTGATGACATTGTGTCTGAGATGGGTGTATTTGCTGATGCCACCACGATCTACTCTTGTCATGTGGGTAAAACGAATACGCACATGTCCGAGATAATGGCTGAATCCTTAGAAAGTGACCTCCAGTCTGTAGTGGAATGGGGTCATAAATAGATGGTAACGTTTAATGCTGCTAAGACAAAGCTCCTTTTCCTTCAACAACTACAAGAAACCTCTTCGGCCACTGATTGTCATGGCAAATAACACCCTACCTGAGAGTCCAACGTTCAAACAGCTCGGCCTAACATTCACAGGTAACATAAATTGGAACAAATACATAGATTGCTAAGGCTGTTGCAAGGAAAGTGGGTTCTGTATACCGTGCTAGAAAACTTCCTAACAGTATCCTATATCTCTACAAAGCCATCATCTGCCAATGCATGGAGTATTGTTGTTACATCTGGGCTGGTGCACCATCCACTAGTCTCTCCCTCTTAGACAAGGTCTAAAAAAGAGTATCTAATCTAATAGGTCCCTCACTATTTACCTAGCTTCAGCCCCTGTCCCATTGCTGCAATGTTGCATCCCTGTGCTTGTTTTACAAGTACTTAAATGGAATGTGTTCCGATGAACTTGCTGCTCTGGTGCCCCCTCAACGTAACAATCCAACAATCAGCCCAACAATCAGCTGAATCCCATCCATTGACTGTGGAGGTTCCCAGATGCCAGAGAGTCTTCTACTCCAATAGCTTCTTTCCTCAAGCTGCCGGCCTTTGGAACTCGCTCCCTGTTTTCCCGACTGTACCGACATGCAGAAATTTAAAACTAATGTAAACAAGCATCTAGTTGCACAGCGCCCAATTTAGGATGACCCCCTAAAGTTTCACCCTAATTTTTAGTAGCCCCTTACGTCTACAGTGGCAACTTGCCTTGTTTGGTATGAACTAAGTTAAAATATATGTCTTGGCCGTTTTTCAACCATTAAAACGGGGTGGGGGGGGGCACTTTTAGTCCCAAGTCCTTCGTTGGAAAACTACTTTGCTTGTAAGTTAATTAATCTTTTGTTTTGCAATCACTACGTTTTTGGATTCCAAAAATTTATACTAGTCTTAATATTATTTTAGGGATCATCGGTTGTTTACCATCGGAAAACTGTTTCGGGAATATATATATATATATATATATATATATATATATATATATATAATCTTGTGTCATCTTGTTTTTGACTAGATACCCAACCTTGTTAGTATATCTTATTTTAGATATTTAGCAATCTTAAAATTATTTATATAAATAAGCTTTCTATATATAATTTGACTACAAATTTCATTTATGAATAGATGGATAAATTAGTGGGTATTACTTACTATCAAATATGGATGAGTAGAAGGATGTTGTTTTCAAAATTAATGGATGATCCCATGGACAAAAGGCGATAATTCTCTTGAATTTAATGTGAACCAGAGGGCATTCTTCTTAGGAGATATATCTTATTTTAAGAAAATATTAATCTTTAAAAAAAAATTTAAAAAATTAAAAAAAAATTTAAAAAATTTTTTTTATTTATTTCAGGTGACGATTCTACAGTTGAAGATGATGTAAAGTCAATTCTGGAAAATTCCGGTGCTCTGTTGGAAGAAGTAGAAAAGCTTTCTCAGTCTGTCCAAGAACTGGAAAGCAGTCCTCGCTCTCCAAAATTTATCCGCAAACGTCCTGAATCTCCTGAATTAGAGAGCACGGAAGGTTTTGATGTTGATCACTTGATACCAAATATGGCTGAAAGCACTTCTAAAACGCCTGCGTGTTCTGTGGATGCAGCGGTGCAGAAAAATCTAGAACTTTTACCTACTTTAAAGAACTTGTCTACAAAATTCACTGAAAAAGAAATTCAAGAACTTGCTTGTGAAGAAATTAAAGAAGCGCATGAATGTCTTCAGCAATTATTCCGATCGGTCATGAATGCCGTCATTCCTGGACCAAATAAGAAATAAAATGGACAAATTGCATCATAATTTTGACCGAATTGTCCCCTTGAAATCATGAATATATTTTTTTAAATATTTAAAAAAAAAAAAAAATTCTATCCTCCCTATAAGCTAATTATTCCCAACAAGATATGCTCTCACAAATACGAGCGTCAAAACACTTGAAATAAATTAAAATCTTTGTGACTGTAATGATACAGGGTTGGCATAATAGCATCTGCTTTTTATACGAAAAAAAAAAGACTTACATTTATATGTTGACAATTCTTTTCTTTGCTAAGTAAAATATCAAATAATTACATTTTTTAAAAAATGTTTAATTTTGTTTATTTGAAGTTATTAAAACAATAGCAGATTATGTAAGACTTACCAATTACCTATAACTTTTTTTTTTTTTTTTTTTTTTTTTTTTTGAAAGTTTAGATGTTGGCAAGAAAGCCTCTACTACAAATTTTGATATGTTAATGTTCAACCGTTAAAAGATAAGGCAACTAAAGCAAATAGTTGTTTTTGTAAGTCGGCTGTAAAAAAATATTTTCATTTTTATTTTTAATTAAACACTTTAGTTACAAGGTGAGTCAAAAGTAACCAAGCAACCTCAACATTTTTAGTGCAGATAATAAAATATTTAAATAATAACTTTTATTTGCATTAAAAATAAATGTTTTGACTGCTCGATTACTTCTGACTCACCCTGTAGATTTTATTGGAAAAGAATGAAAGTTATATATAAAATTCTCGAGATTTCTAGGGTTTTTTGTTTTAATTTAGCCGATCCTCTACAAAAAGTTTTGGGAAAATACCCCACCCCCACCCACCCATAACATTCGAAAGCTAACCCTAACCTATAACATTCGAAAGCTGGTACAAACCAACACAAACTGAAGTTTACATTTGTAAATTTCAAAGAACTGAGAATACACCTGTATACTAAAATAATGGAGAAAATTATAATTACAAATTCCTATCTTTTGTAAAAGGATGTATTTTCACTTTTTTTATCGCATGATGATAAAACGTCACTTATCGTAAAGAAACTTCTAGTATTAATAGCTTTTTATAAAATCGCTTTTAGATTTAGACAATCGTCTTCATTTTCTTAGCTGTGCAATCCAATTAGCATTGGTGACAGACTTTTACATGAAAAACACTGTATAATTTTGGTTATTTGAACTACATTTCTCATCTTGGGTGTTATCATCACGTTTCGGCCACTGTAGCCTCCGGCCTTCTTCAGGTGTATCTCTTCGAACTCGGGGGAATATTTCTGTCGAACTCAGGAATCTGGACGGAATTTCGAACGGAACCCATTATTTAATTCACAGGGGTAGCATGCTCTTGTTTCGTCAGCCATGACTGGGAGAAGTCTTCGAAGAGATACACCTGAAGAAGGCTGGGGGTTGCAGCGGCCGAAACGTTGTGATGATAATACTCAAGATGAGAAATGTAGTGCGAATAACCAAAATTATACAAATTATCAATCATCTCAAAAATTCAGAAATATAATGAAAAACACTGTTTGGAAATTTGGTAAAATATAAATGATTCAGTTGATTGGCTTGAAATTATTTCAATGAAGCTAAAATAATTGGTATCTATTAAATGTGTAATTGCTTCAGTTATTTTTGAGCACTACAATTATTTTTAAAATCTTTTTATATTCACCTACGATGAAGATCTATATGAAAACAAAAAATTATCATTACTTATTTCAATGGTGATATAAAATAAAGCAAAGTTGTTTGTGAATTATCTGCTTCCTACCTTTTTTTTATCTTGGGATACTGTCCCTATTATTATTATTATTATTATTATTATTATTATTATTATTATTCATGTTCGGATCAATTGTGGTCAGTTATTGGGATAAGTATAAACTGGTAATTTTGCTTCTGCCATAAGTGAACGTGTAACTGGTGTTCCTTTTTATCGTATCCAATGAATCATTTTCAATATTAAATGACCTAAAGGGGGTTGATATGTAAAACAGACAGACCATTCAGAGGCATTGAATAAAAATATATATTCTTTTCATTAAAAAAAAAAAAAAATACCATTTACCTCAGTAATAACTATCCGCTCTGAGGTAACTTCTCTTGTGAAATAGATCATGTATATAATAATGTAGATATTCCAATTTTATTTTTTAACTTTTTAAAAAAATATTTCAGAATAATTAAAAAAAAAAAAATAAATAAAAAATTTAAAATTATTTTCCATAACCAAATGAATGACTATTTGTTCCTATTATTGCCAAGTAGCAATTTAAATCTATTCACTATTAAGCATTAGATTTTGAAATGCGTTTTGTACAATCAATTATATTTTTAGCAAAAAGAAAATGCTTTTCATATTTGCATATTTTATGATCATTGAAAAAATGCGCATTTCACTATGGTTGGTCATTGACTAATTTCTTTTTCATTTTGGCTTTCATTTACAGAGAACAAACTTGTACATTTTAGTTAATAAATAATTATTTCATTATCAGAATTGCAGTTTTCTTCACTTTTTTTTTTTTTTTTTTTTTTTTTTTTTTTTTTGTGAGAAGGCCAAGAAGCTCACGTTGCTAACTATAAAGAATTCCACAAATTCTTTTATGATAATTAATCCACAAATATTTTTTTCGTGAAACCCACAATTCAGTAATTTCTTTTAGAAAATAATTTTTTAACATTGGTTCATGCATTCCAAGTTATGTAATGCTCGCCTCTCACTCACTCACACAAAAAAAAAATCAAACACTTTATCTTTGAACCAGTGTTAAACATTATTTCTCTAAAATCATTTTAAAAATATCCAACATTCTTTATCTGCCTTTCATCATTTGTGAGTCTAATTGAACTAGACCCCCCCCCTCCTGCTCGAAATCTGGAGAATAGTTGACAAGATTCTTAGATGTTTTATAGATTACTATTTAACAAACTGATCTTTAAACACAACTATTGTAAGATCTATTTTATTGTATCAGTGTTCATGATCAACTCTTATCACTTTGCTACTTGAGCAAGAAAATCAATACCATCACTTTGATTTTCCCACATTAAAATCAAATCTGTCATATGTATATATTCTTTTTCTTTCTTTTTTTTCTCCCCATTCTTTTCCAGGTGTTTTTAATAGTCTGAAAACTTTCCTAGCCCACGTTTGAGTGTGCTTATATATATATATATATATATATATATATATTAGTAATGGATAATACGGTTATTATAAGCAAAACCTATCCAAAGCACAAAGATGACAACTCTAAATATTGGGGATTAAATTTATCTGGCTTTTTTTTTTTTTTAAATAGAAATAAATATATTATCTCCCACTCTGGCTGCTTAATGACTGGAGAATTCTGCGCCCACCACCTACATGCTTGTCCGGCCTACTAAGTGTTGAGCCGGTTTTCATATGCAAATTTACAGTTAACCAAAGTGGAATCTGATCGGCTTGTCAATCCTAACAAGCTTCTTTGCCACTCCCTTTCCTTCTTAAAATTTGACCTCAGTCTGAGATCTTCCCATGCGAGATCACGAATTTCTCACTTTTGATTTTTAATTTATTTTGGCTCTGCCTTTGACAAGATGCAGTAATAAGCATTGAAACGTTAGTTGATTGATGTAAGGCCATAATATTGTTGATGTAATTTTATGTGCTGAGTGACACTTGAGGCGAAATTCACAACTGCTTCGCCCACCCAATCATCAAATGCTACACAAGATAATTTAGTTTGGCATTCGAAATGTGTGTGTGTTGCTTATCACTTAGCAGTAATATACTTGTTGAACTGTCTCTATTTACTTGCTTCCTCTCAAGGGCAGTTATACAGAAGTTCGGTTTTTAATGAGGGGGGGGGGAGTCCAGCTCCCCAAAAAGAGGCACTCTGGATTGGGACAAGAATTTAAATTGTTTCGGTCTGGAAGGATTTCTCTGTCACTGACAGAGGACAGAAAAAAAATAAGTGTAGTATCAGAACAGATACTACACTTTGCTCTAAGCCAATACAGCTCTTATAAGAAATCGATAGTTGATTGGTTAGCTTAATTGGAAATAAACAGGATAAATACTTACTTGCGACTTGAACAAACAGCTGCCCTAGACTAAAATATTCCACACAATCTCGTGTGTGTATGGATGGATGGACCTTTTCACCTGATTCTACATCGATACATTTCCAGGCGTGAACACACCTACCCCTCGTGCTCTTTCAACTCCTACCTCATTTTTAGTCAAGAATCTGCCACTCTATTCACTACCCTCGTCAATCCTTTTAGATGAAGACTCCACCAAATTAGAATATGAGTAAAAGATGGAAAAAAAGCTATGTTTTAATATTTAATTTTCATAATTTTCTCTCAATTTTTAATCTAATCTTTAATTTTTGCTGCAGTCAGAAAAACATTGCAGATTTTAGTATTTTTGCCAACTGATTTTGCGTGTGATAAAAATTTGTTTTGTTCAAAATCAATTGATAAATAAAAACACGATTGTTTCTATCAGAGGATATTTAAGGATATTTTTTCTGTTAAGAATGATTCATTTATATGTATTTACTTACAAATGAATGATGTCATAAAGGATGAATTTTCCTGTCTTCTTATTCCTCTCTGGTAATGGGTATATCATAATACCGTTTTAGTTACCCACCACTGTGCCAGCGACAGGAATGAGACACTGATACGCATTACAAAGTAAATCTATGACTGCTGCATCACCCCCTGCTTAGGCTGAAAGCCGACAGGAAGAAAATGAAAGTGTAGCAGTGGGAAATAACAAAAATACAAAATTTGTCAATTCAGAATTTTTTAACAAGTCTTTTGCTTTGCAGGGAAAAGGTTTATGCCTTTTCTGCAAACAATATTTTTGAAAAATTGTTTTGGGGGGGGTGGGGGTTGCAAGTATTTTCAGGAAAAATGTTTTCCTTTTCTGGAAAAAGTAGTTTTTTTTTGTTTTTTTTTGTTTATTTTTTTTTGTTTTTTTTAAAAATGTAATTGTATAATAGAGTACAAAAACTCAAAGCTCATTCTAAATATATATTGTTTTACATTTTTTGGGGCCAATGTACTTGCCGACTACTACGTGTGGTGGTGACATAATTGTCTTTAGGGGTTTCCAACAGTACAGGTGTAGTTACAGCTGTTTGATGCACAATAGGGGGAATATGGGGCTCAGGTGTTTCTGTGTTTAGAAAGGCTCTTTTCACCCTGTCAATGGATACAGTATCTTTTTTGCCACCAATTTAATGGTCTGTTGCCTAGGGTGCATAGATGGGAGCTCATTAAAATAAGCTTGCAGACTGTGTATGTACAGAGCTGTATCTGTTGCCGTTAAATCTATTGGGGATCAGCATCTGACCCGGCAACGATAGAGGTAGTCCATAAACAAGTTCGGCAGGACAATAGGTACATACTCGCTCCATCGCTGCTGGTCAGGATAAGCACGCAAAGCGGATTTCAATTGACGATGGGAGCATTCTATCATGCTGTTAGAAGCTGGATGATAGCTAGTAGTATGGATACGTTTAATCCCTAAGATCTTGGAAAGTTCCTGGAATAGGTGGGATTCAAACTGTCAGCCATGATTGGTGGTGATAGTTGTGGGAACTCCGTAACGCGATATCCAACCTAGTATAAGGGCTCGCGCTACAGATTCAGCCAAAATGTCTTTTAGGGGAATGGCTTCCGGCCACTGTGTAAAGCGGTCTATACAGGTCAGGAGATAAGTAAATCCCTGACTGACCGGTCATGGTCCAACCAGATCAATGTGAATATGGCTGAACCGAGCGTCTGGAGTGCTGAATGTTCCAAGCGGTGCACAGATATGCTTGTGCACCTTTGACTTTTGACAGGATACGCTGGAACGTGTCTAGTCAGTGATGTCACGCCACATATTCGGCCAGAAAAATCTAGCTGAAATCGGCTTCACTGTGGCTTTGAGTCCAAGGTGTGCCAAAGTTGTGAAGGGTATCAAAGACAACCCTCCGATGAGTCAGTGGCACAAAAGGGTGAGGTGAATCTGTTGAGGTGTCAGATGATCTGCGTGTCTGAAATGGGCACAGGCAGGTATTTGAATTTGCAAACTCAGGTGAAGACAGATCCAGAGTGTCCAAACGTGGCTGGTCTAAAGCCATCTGTTGTATATCGATATCCGAAGGTGAAGACAAACTAGTGATGGAGCACCGAAAACGCATTTACCAGGGTTAATCCTCACCTGGTATTGTTGAAACCGTTCGAACAGTAGGCGAAGATGGGTGACATGTTCCTCAGGTGAGACACTTGCTGCAAGAATGTCGTCTATGTAATTATAAACGAAGTCAAGATCTTGCACTACTTCGTCCATGAAGCGTTGGAAAGTACTAGCTGTGTTTTACAAACCGAAAGGCATAGTCAGGAATTCAAACGCTCCAAAAAGATTTGTTACCGCCGTTTTGGGTATATCTGCAGGATTCAGTGGAATCTGATGGTAAGCCTTGACCAAGTCCAGCTACGATACCAATTCTCAGGTCCGGGAAAAGAATTGATGAGACCTATATCCACTCGGAGAGAATAAATTAGATCAAGCGGCGAAAATAAATGATTTAGAATATGAAGTAAAGACATTGATGCAAGAGGCTGATGACATAAATCAACAACACTAGAGGAAAGGGACTTAGGAGCCGCGAGCCGAACGATTATCAGAGCTAGAAAATATCTTGGACTCGATACAGACAAAGCAACGCTGATACTCACCATCGTACTGTTACTGGTTGTATTGACACACAGTATGGTGGAAAGTGAGGCAGACGAAGGAAGCAGAGGTTGATGGAGCGGGAGCATAATAGGAAACGCACCGCACCAATAACATACAAATATCTATACTAGAGAAGATTTAAAAACCTGATAAAGACAACCGATATGAATAGAGTAAAGGGATTATTTAAAAAAATGAGACAGACGATCTATTAGAGGAATACATAACATAAGACAGTTTGCGTCGACACACCTGGTATCGCAAGACTACATCGTACCTTATTGGATGACTACTTGGGTAATGCAGACTATAAAACACGCAACATGTTAGAGTAAAAAGCTTAGGATTCCAAATAGACAAAGTGATATGCAGAGAATACATATTGAAAAACTGAGGAAGTGTCCATGTCAAATCCAGAACCGAACTTCGTCATATCTGTAGACAAATGACAATACATAACATACAAAAACTTGATAGAAATTAACAAGTTACCAAACAAACTTCACAGTGATACAATCTATGGCGTAAGCGGTACTACTGACATACATATATGGATACGATACACCTATTAAACCAACTACCGAACACGGGGAAACAACAAAGAACAATTTATAAACGAGCATGCACATGATACAATTCCATGACTGGAGATAAATGGAGAGCGTAAAACATGGTTCGACCACAGTCTGCTGCTGTGACGACTGCTAACAAACATATACATGAAAGACAACTACGTCATAACCAGAGTTCTTGCGGAAACATACTCATCGATGGATCGCAAACTATGTTCGACGGCGGACTTGACGCATGCACGGGCCCTGAATTCGGAACACTGGGAGGGGATACTGAAAAAGATATCGCCACTAACTGTTCTAACAGGAAGAGGTGCAGAGGTCAAAAGATGGAAGATGTATCGATTTATGAAGTGTCGACATTAGTATTCGATCACATAAGAGGATGGCAATCTAACATATCTACCAAAAAACTTTAAAAAAACAAAAAACTAGACGAATGTTACTTTGAAAATCAGTTGAGAAACCAGATAACATGATGCAAGATTTTTTTTTAAATAAATGAAATATTTATTCAATAATTTTCTTCTTTTTTTTTTTAATTCAAATTTTCAGTTTTATAGTCTTCAACTACACTGTAAGATCTCGACAATGGAGGGGGGGGGGGTGGAGAAATATTGTCTGTATTACCATGATTAGGGTTTATAAAGCCGAAAATTTGGATTTAAAAAAAAAAAGAATGATTGAATAAATATTTCATTCATTTGAAAAAACTCTCACGTCATGTTATCTGGTTTCTTAATTGATTTTTAAATTAAAAAAAAACAAAACTTGTAAACAAATTTCTGTACATGGCAGAAGATGCTCGAGAAATAGTGCTGATACACGTACTGTCAATCATACGTGCGAGTGGGACAATTGCAACATTATACTTCAACATGGAAATAACTTATATGGTCAAGCTGGAAAGTGACTACGAATCTATTTCACATCCACAAAAGGTGCCATTACAAATCTACGTGCAAGCGGCGTCAGCTAGGGCTAAGAATTTAGCATATGATCTACATTGCGCAGCAGCGCCGAGCAGACATTTCCATAGAGTGGAGCTAAAGGGTCTGATTCACAATTACGCCGAACGTAATAGGCTTGGATAATGGGCATTTCATGAATAAATAATAATGAATCATCTGTCAGTTTGCCACTCGACTAACCGCCACCGTTCAAAGAAGAAAGAAAACAAAAGCAGAAGACGTTATTATAAATAGTTTGACAAGACATAGCAATTTGACGACCAGAGCACTTCTTTTGCCGCCGCTGTCACGCTGAAAGAAGAGGCCAATAGATTAAACTCTGCCATTATGCAGGACGAACTACAAACAACTCAAGTTGTACATCTGGGTGGGAAAGGCCAACTGAATTCAACTTCAAAGAAGACGCTGCAATAAAACCCTACTATCTCATAAACATACGAGAAAGCAACCCCTACATAATGATGTACCACGAAGCGGGGGTTCAGAAAACTGAAACTCTGCAATGATATCAATCACTTCCATATTCTGACATAGCACAACAAACACCCAATGTCTTTGCACAGCTTAATATTATTGAAACGATTGATGCACAACCACAAGAGCAGAGACTACACTATCAAATGCAAAAAGGTATTCAGCCGATGTGACCTAGGTTCCTATCTAACCAAAGATGCTGACAAGAGGTGGGTGATAACAGGACAAAATCGTCTTTATTAAAGATTAATCCGCCATACAGAGGGGTACCCCCCCACCGAAAACGGGGCCATGTATAGGCCGCTGGTGGCGACCCATGATTCCTTAGGACTGGATCCTGATGAGAGGACAGAGCCATTCTTCTACTTTGGCTAGACAAGAGATCGGAAAAGCCTGATCTGATCAATCGGTTAGTCACGTCATTCTTAGTATCTAAGTTCATCCCCAACCGTATTATTTAATATGATACTTCAAAAAAAATCAAAACCTTATTTCTCCTTTTTATTTTTCTCCCTAAATAGATACTAGAAGGCGGTGGCTTAAGGTCAATCATGTTGAGAACAAAAAAGATTACCAATGCCAAAGAGTAATGTTTTCTGAGAGTAATGCTCCTATCCCCTCTGTAAAATTTCCTTCTAAGAGTAGTGTTTTCTGGGAGTAATGTTTTCTAAGATTAATATTCCCACTCTTACTGTGAAATTTCCATCTACGAGTAATGTTTTCTAAGAGCAATTTATTCTGGGAACAAATGTATTCTGAGAGCAATGTACTCTAGGAATATGAATAATTATCCTACCTATAGAATTATATTTAATAACTTTATTCGCCATTAAATAACCCATACATTGTTGATATGGCGTAAACCAAACCAAACCGACAAGCAAATGGAGACGAAAATAAACTCTGACAGCAGCGGTAACAACACCGTAGGTGGAACCCCCCAAAAAATTATGCGGTGAAAAATATAAATTCATCAAAATATGATGTGGAAATGCAACTCCACAGACATGAGCCATATTGCAATGTTATATTGCAAAAAAATAGAAAAGGAACAATATAAAATTACGATGGCCAATATATTAAAAAATACACCTAATTTGAACAACATAATCAGTGCGACGGATGTAAACGTAGAGAACAAAGTTACTCCCATTTAGAAGCAAATTGGGGATAAAATGAGAACATTTTAACCTAGATAAAAAAAACACTACTAGAACATTACCAAATCGCTGAAGATATTTGGAGAGTGGTGTAATTACCAGCAATTTAAGATATTAAAATACATAGAAGATATGACCAAGGTTGCTGCAAGGAAAGTGGACTCCCCTTACCATGCTAGACACCTTCTCACACCTGCCAATATCCTATAGCTCTACAAAACCACGATCTGCTCATGCATGGAGTATTGTTACCACATCTGGGCTAGTGCACCAAACATTAATCTCTCCCTCTTAGACAAGGTTAAAAAAAGAGTCTCTAATCTAATGGGTGTCATACTGTTTGTCAAGTCTCAGCCCCTGTCCCATCGCTGCAATGTTGCATTCCTGTACTTGTTTTACAAGTACTTCAATGGAATATGCTCTGACGAACTTGCTGCTCTGGTGCCACTTCGACATAAACAACCTCGATCAACCCGACAATCAACTAAATCCTTCCTCCTTCTTCACTGTAGAAGTTCCCAAATGCTGGAAGGCTTTCTACTCTAATAGCTTATTTCCTCGAACGGCTAGCCTTTGGAATTCCCTTCCTGCTCTCTGTTTCCCTGACTGTACCGACATGCAGAAATTTAAATGTAAAGTGAACAAACATCTCGCTGCACAACTCCCCACTTAGGATGCCCCTATTGATATGGCCCCTAAATCACAGTAGCTCCTTCAGCGGCAATGTGCTTGGGTTTAATTAAAGTAAAAGTGTGTCACAAAATAAGGCCGAAAATAAATGCGTTACACATCACCGAAGTAAATAACTGGAAACTCGTATATACTGCACAGCATAAGAAACGGACTCATGAATTGCTGACGGATGAGGTGCCAGGCGAGCGACAACTTCACATTCGGTACTTGTGTGGACAAAACTTGAATATACTCGGACGAGATGTGGTTCACATAACAGAATATCGAGGAAGTAAAGTGTATACTCAAGGGAACAGAGACGTGAAGCACCAGAGCAAGAGAATTCTCAAACGTACGCCGTGCCTATTGACAGCCAACAACGATCTGTGGAAAGTCATGATGAGCAGACAGTGGCTATAGAGAACAGCATGTATATATATTATTCGCTATACAAGATGCCGCAACTCAGAAAATGAGGAGCGATAAAGCTCAACTCTCTCATATGGTTCACGATATGGAAGGTACTTATAAATAAATACATATTGAATGAGTACCACCATGACACTGCAGAAGAAGTGGAACAGAACCACATCAATCTACTAAGTTCCTATATTAATGGTACAAGTACAGGGATGTAACATTGCAGCGATGGGACAGGGGCTGGAGCTTGACAAACAGTATGACAACCCATTAGATTAGAGACTCTTTTTTTCATCTTGTCTAAGAGGGAGAGATTAGTGTTTGGTGCACCAGCCCAGATGTAGGTGCTACTGTGAAACAGTGATTTCAGCCGACGCAATCTGCCCTTTTAGGGCGCACCAATATGCATCAGAGAGATCAGGCCCTACGTAGAAACAAGTGGAGATCTAGGAACTAGTACATATTTCGACTGTCCAAGCATCGGCCAGCATGAGCGCCGAAGAGTCTGAGAATGGTTCTTAGGTTGTCATTACAATTATCACCACACAATGAATTACATTTTCTATATGCCTAACAAGCCCTGTTAATCGCGAATACTAAGAGGATATCAACAAGAAAAGCAAGCGTGTCAGTACTATGTGGGCGGGCACATGAGCCACGGAGATGGATCGCCCTTGGGCTGTCACCCTTAATTATGGCGAGAGCCTCCTTCCTCCAGATAATTGTTTTATCTAGATAATCTCTGAGGGCCGGGTGAAGAATCCCAATTGTCGCGCCACCATACCCCCAAACCATCTGGAGACGAAAAGAAACTAAGCGGGGAATTCCAATTGTCGTACCACACAACGAGAGGAGAGAATGAGGGAGAAGGGAGGGGGGACCGAAAGCGTGTCGCAGCGACCCTTTTCGATAGGCGTGGACGCGTGAAGACACAGGGAGGAGAGAGGAGAGAGAGAGAGGAAGAGTAGGTCAGTATGCCCCACCCTGGCCCCGAGAGAGAGAGAGAGAGAGAGAGAATGGAGAAATGGGCTAGAGAAGGAGAAGGTGTGACAATATGTCCCTTTGGGAGGAGAGGGGACCTTTTGGTTGGCAGAACGAGTCAGTCAGAGCTGAGATCCCGGCCGAGCTGGTCGTGATTCTCGGATCCCGAGGGAGCCGTAGCCCCGGGCTCCGCCATCGTTTTCCAACAGAGATTAATGTCTCAATTAATACCAACAGTCGTAAAAGTTCACACACGCACACAGAGAGACGGACTAGTTTAGTAAACAAAGCCATTATCGAAAAACAGACTTTGAGTTAAACGTTAAAACCAATTGTTCATCTTGTTAAATAATTTTTGCTTATGAACAGACATAACCGAGTTGTTGACTTATTTCTGTTGTCGATTTGTTCTGCTTGTGTAACATTGCCTTCACAGAATCACGAAATCATCATCATCGCAATCATCCCGACCTAGAGGAGATTCGACCGACACATCTTGGTTTTTACTGCCACTATAGACGATCATAGCCAGAAAGGGTGTTCACAGTCAGGAAGGATTCCTGCGCCGAGGACGGTTCTCATTACATTTGATGCCGTCGCAAGGAAGGAGCGTGTGGGGTCCCCGTTACACTACAGTCGCCACGTGAAAAAAATAGGACACAACGTGGCAAAGCGAGGACTGTTCCATGATCTTCTCACCTCATTGTAGTCGTCAGGGACGGAGGGGGGTACGTAGCTCTCCAGATTGCAGATACAACAAGGATCAATTGAGCAGTTGAGAGAGATACCAACTATACAACCTGCAACACCAAGGATGAGCTGACTGCCAGGATCAAACTGGTGTTCAGGCATCTCTCAAAGGACACTGTGAAGGCTGCGTGCTTCAAGTTCAGGTCCACGGTGGAGGCTCAGGTCGTTTTTTTTTTCGAATAAACTGCATTCGCCAAACGATCCTCTGAGATGCATCATGAATTGATTATTATTACATTGATTATTATTAACCAAAATATCACCCCTTTTTTATTTCCCAAAAAGTGTCAAATTTTGTTCCAAACACCCTGTATGTATATAATTTCATGCTTCACTAAAGTCTGATTTTACTATAAACTTGATCATCCGTGACCCGTTGTTATATCTATTATCATATTAAAGCTAAGTTGAGTTCGTTTCCGAAAGGCTTCATTTCTATACTTTTTGATCACACAAAGTACATGCTAAAATATGCCTTAATTTGGGGATTGAGTTATGTTTGAAAAGAAAAATTCATTTTAATTGTTCTAATTTGCCGTAAATAACAATTATCGCACCAAGTGACCCATCTCTAACAATTGTCTGTCTATCACTCTCTTCCTCTCATTATATCTTGCTCTTATTTTGTACTGTATCTATCACTTATGCTTCTATCACTCTATTTATTTATTAATGGTCAACGGCAAAAAGACAGAATAAAAAGATAGGAATTGTCCATTACAAAAAAATTGAAATATTAACACATTTTAACCTGTAGTTGGAGAGGGAAACAGAGAAAGAGAAATATATATCGAGCTGAAAGAGGCTAATTTTGGATTTTGTCTTTTTATATGTTTTTATATTTTCTTTTTATATTTAACTGGCTTTGCAAACTCACTTTTTCATGATTAAAACAATTTAATACGAGCTTTAATGGGTGACCCCTTGACAATTCTTGGGGACTCAACCAAACAATCTCATTGGCATCATATTCTTGTTGTGTTTAGAGATTTTATCCGACACACTCAGTGATCAGACAAAGAGCTAACATCTCTTTTTACTCCCACTTACTCTTGTCTGCATCTCTCATCATTATCTGGTACGAGTGTACAATGGAGCCCCTTGATTCCTTTTCTGTTCTCCATTCTCTACTTGATCCCTCTTCTTTGAGTCAGTGTCCTATCAATTCGATAAATCTGATTTTAAAACTGTAAGCGACCAGCTAGTTCCACTTATTAACAATCAATATTTCTTGAAGACTTTTTAAAGGAAAACTATGGTAAACTAAACAGCAATCAATATTCTCTTATCTGCTGTTCTCTAGACCTTGACTGAGGCCAGAAAATCAACAATAATCAGTTCTCTTTTATCACAAACTGCCATCTAATTGTCATGACAAACCAGATGTACCAACACAGGTTTACAAATTTCGTAAATCATGTGAACTATCTTTAATTCTGTTTTTTTTTTTTTTCAGAAAAAAACAAAATATACGAAACGAAACTGATCCAGTCAAGAAAGTTTAAAAAAAGAAGGTTATTTAAATATGATTGACAATGTTTGAGCCGAGCTTCACCTGTGCTCATGATAGAGGATTGGTTGGTTTTAGTCATGTAACGAGATAGAAGGGATTTGAAGTAATATAGACTGTTGCAGTTTAACGTTAGTGGAAGAAACATGTAGATTCAGATCGATAGTTTCGTTTGCATCATGATTTCTGTCATAACACATTTTTTACATTAATTCAAATATTTTTGCGAATACCATTTGTTTAGCATGTTTCTAATAAACTATCAAACCTACTTTAGAAACCTCATTTGTTTTACCAAATGCTAATAACTATTTTATCCAACAAAATGGCACTCACAAAAATCCTCAGTTATTTTTGTTCAGGCCCAAGTCTAGCTAGCTCCAGTAGTCTCATATTGACATTTCATGGTCCTTAAAGCCTTGAGAACTAGCCAGGGCAGGTACCACACATTAATCATCCCTGCCCACTGACAACAGGAAACAAGAGAGGTTTGACACAATGAGATGTTTTACAGGTGCTTTAATATCTTATTTGATGATTGGTGGCAAATGTCGATTAGCGATATTTAAATTAATCATGGTTGGAATGTATTAAAAGAAAGAGAGATCAACGCTCTTTTTACTGAGTAGTGTAGTAGACTATTTTTTTATCATTGAAGCTGCAAAATTTCAATAAAATTGTGAAAGGTCATAACATTTGCAGATGTCCAACAAAGCTTATATTTGTAAAATTCTGGATATCTTATCAAAACAATAATTTTGGAAAAGTAATTTTCATTTGTTATTTAAAAGGGCATGACTAATGTGTGGCTAGATTTTTCAAAACAAATGTGACCAAATGCGTTTTTTTTTAAGTGAAGCTACTGTTGCAAATTTTCAAACAATGGAAAAATCTGAATTTTGTCTGTTGATAAAGCATTACTTTCTAATGGGAGAAATACCCTTCAAGCAAAGCAATGGCTTGATAAGTGTTAGTCGGACTTTGCTCTGTCAGAAACAATGGTTAAGAAATGGTATGCTGACTCTAAACACGGTCGTACAGACACAAATGATACTAAATGCTCAAATCGCTTAAATTCAGCAGTTGTCCCGGAAAACATAAAAAAAGTCTACAAACTCGTTTTGTCTGATTGTAAATTAAAGTTGTGTGAGATGGCAGATGAGTTCAAGATACCAGATGGCAGTGTATTCACTATTTCGCATGAACATTTGTCAATAAGAAAGCTGTGTTCAATGTGAGTGCCATGTTTGCTTACAGTCGATCAAAAACAACAATGCATCGACGGTTCAGAGCGTTGTTTGCAACTATTTCAATGCAACAAAAAGTTTTTGCATCAATATGTGACAATGGATGAAACATGAATCCACCACTTTACTCCAGAATCAAATCGGCAGTCACCTGAGTGGACAGCAGCAGGTGAAAGCCGTCCAAAGCGACCAAAGATGCAAACATTCGCAGGCAAGGTTTCGGCCTCTGTATTTTTGGATGCGCAAGGTATTTTGTCCATCGATTATCTTGAGAAAGGAAGAACTATCAATCGTGAATATTAGATAGCATTATTAGTGCATTTCAAAGAAAAAAATCGCCAACAAACGGCCACAAATGAAGAAAAAAATAAGTACTTTTCATCAAGACAATTCACCGTGTCACAAGTCGATGGCAAAACTACATGAATTGCACTTCGAATTGCTTCCGCACTCATCCTATTCTCCAGATCTGCGCCTCCCAGCGACTATTGGCTGTTTGCAGACCTTAAAAGAATGCACCAGGGAAAGAGATTTAGCTCCAATAAAAAAGCGAAACCAGAAACTGAAGCATATTTTTAGACTAAAGACAAATCATTCTACAAAAAAGGCATCGAATAATTAGAGAAGCGTTGTAATCAGTTTATCACCATAGAAGGAGACTATGTTGATGAATAAGGTCGAATTTTGTTTAAAAGCTTTATTCGTTAGGCCCGGAACTTATTGAGTGACTCAGTACAATCAACTCAAAGCCCACACTGTAAGCAACCACAAAAAGCAGACAAATATATATTTTTGTTTAAATTTGTTTTGTGTTGTTTAACAAAGTGCTCAATATTTTTTATTTCTAAAATAGAGCTAAATTATAATAATATATGATATAAAAGGCAAAATGTACTTTCTTGGGGGGAGGGGCAGTATTGATAAATAAGTTTACCCCCTCGCCTACTATTCAACTTTTTTACACATAGATTATGTCGTTTAAGTTATAATTTAAAAAGTCATTGCTTATTGTACATGATGGACTTTGCCTACAAAAATTGTTTTATAAAGACAAATATTGATGTAAACGAAGATGCACCAAAGTTTTTGCATGAATGGTGCAATTCTTGGATGACAAAAGCATCTCATTAATAATAAGAGATGTGAAAAAAGATGAATGATTAGCGATGGAGATATTAAAAAGCCATTACACTGGAAATGGTAAACCAAGAATTATCACATTATATACAGAACTGATATCATTACAAATGAAGTCAGGAGAAACCATGACGGATTACATCATAAGAGTGGAAAATGCAGCAGTATTGCTTAAATGGCGATGACGCCATAACGGACAGTTTTAATATTAATTGCAATGCTTTAAAAGGGATTACCAGAATACGGTAAAGAATTTTTTATGGTAATAACGAAGAGAAGAACTAAAATTCAATGAATTTAAATCTTCCCTCGAAAGTTATGAGGAGACAGAAAATGTCGGCAGGCAAGCATACGTGGAAATTACGCAAGCAAAATATCTGTGCAGTTTCGAAGCAAAATGGACGTACGATTTTATAACTGTGGGGAAAACGGACACCAGGCTTTTAAGTGTAAGAATAAACACACATCTCAATTTAAAAGATGATGGTATGAAACTTATAAGACTGGAACTCATGATGCAGAATTTTGTAGAGAAAAATCTCAGCAAAATCGTTAAATGACACAAAAGAGACGAACTTATTTTTAATAAAAGTTTTAAAAAAGGTTGAAGGCAATGAAAAGTTCCGGATCGCTGGAAGTTGTAAAGAACAAAAACAAAGCAAAACCGAAAATAAGTCGGGTATAGATCGAAAAAGGTTTGTTTATTTTTCTAGACGAACTTACATAGACAGCAAGAGTGTTATTCTGTAATTGTCCGGATGATCAGGGATCAATTTGATATTTTTCGAGAGTCTTATCCTCTCCTTGTCAAAAATAAATAAAAGAAAAAAATCCCTAACTTCTGAAAATGAACTTTTGTGACATGCTTGTAAAATGTGGAGCGACTGCTCACATAGTTACATTTAAATTTAAATTTATTCGATTTTTTAAACACTTTGATGAGTCAAAGCATATCATTGAATTAGTTGTAGCACTGGAATCGTCCAAGCTAAAGGCGATGCTAACATTTATCTGACATGATAATGTGAAAAAACGAAAAGTAATCATAAAAGATGCTCTACACATTCCTTCATACAGACAGAATATTTTTCAGTACCTCTATTTATTAAAAAAAAAAAGCGCCAAATTGAAGGCCCCAGATGGAAGCACACTTAGTATTAAAAAACGAGGGAATTGCATTTTCTCAATGGCATTAAAACCAAACAAATAAATTCCCTGAAGGAATGGTATGATATTTTGGAACACTATAATAAAGAAGACATTTTAAATTTGGAATGAGCCTTTAAAGCCATGAAGATAAATAATAAATGTTGTGACCCTATTAGGAGCTGAAATAAAGACACGGAAACACGGGGTTACAGGAACAAGGATATATTATTTAAGAAAAAGAATATATATGCAAGAAGTGGTATTCTGGACTGCTAGTATAGAACTAGGTTGGAAGAAGTCAGTAAGTTGGAATGCTTCTCGCATTTTATTATGAATGGACGAGTCCATTTGTTCTTCGTACAGGTACGGCACCATAACAATAAAAATATTTTTTTGTGTGAAATTTGTGTCAAAGGCAATGGTGTTAATACATGAATAAAAAAGCAAATGAAAGACTTGATTTAATCTATTGCGATGTAACAGGTCAAATAGAACTGTAGCAGTTACATGAGTGACCTGTTTTGCAAGTTGTGATTCGACTTACGATTATGTAATCATCACCTCTTCACCATGTGCGTGTATAGCATGTCTGTAACAAGATTTATTATGCAATGAATTATCTTGGCGCTAAAACAAGGTCACGTGATCAACATGTATCTTCAGTTCGAGATTGTATCTCAAACCGACAAGACGTGATCCTGAAATTCTCTGCGTCGGCCCAGCAGAGAATTGACGAACTCCAGGATAAACATTATTTCGTCTTGTCTACATTCACTCAACCCAATGTATTACATTTCATTTTGTTCCCATATAAAACTACTACCCGTTTGTGAACTGTGTTGTTCAATTGTATTACGTCATAAAGAAAAGTAACAAAAACGTACAATACACAACCCAATGCACCTATCTTTTGTCCAGTTCCCGTTTTTTTCTCAGTTAAAATTGGAGACACCGACGTGATTTAAAACGCGCAACCTTCTTTAAAAAGAAAAGAAAAGAAAAATCAGACATCTTTTTCTTGTAATGGCAACCTATGACTCTGTTCTCAGAGGTTATTTTTTCCCACATCCGGCAGTTTAAAGACTTAAAAGCTACCAGGAAAAACACAACATTTCACTTATATCAAGGATTTACAAAAAAATCTATTATGGTAAGTACATTTGAGATGGGTTTTCTTAATTCTGACGTATTTCATTGCATTTCGTTAATTTTTTTTTTTCGTTGGAGAAAACTAGCATTTTGATTCAGACAAATTATTAGAGAATTGCGATTAAATCTCGTTGATTTAGTTACAAAATACATTTTTCTATTGCTGTTAGATTGCGATTGAATTCAGATTTGTTGCGATTTTCAGAATTGTAATGATAAATAATGTATTTTCTGCTTTCCCACTCATTTTTAAATAACCACATGTGGCATGCATTTTTCGTGTTGTGAAGGATTTTAATGGCTAACTCACACCCAAGTTAATCGCTTTTAAATAACTATAATTCTAAGTCATCCTTTATGGTGTAGACTTATGTTGTAAGGATTATGGTTTCGTATTAACGTTTCTTCACATATTTTTACCAGATATGTATGCCATCTTTAATTTAGGCATTTTTGACTGCCCACGTGCTATCTTGCGCGCTCATTTTTCGTTATACAATTAATACAGTATTTATACTATTACTAGTTTGGCTAATTCCTTCTTGCCTGATCTCAACACGTGATGTCTGCTATTCATGTTACCTATTGGAAGTACAGCATTACATTTTCACATATTTTCCAGATTTAAGCACATTTTACTGCCGACGGCATAGAGTTAGAGTTAAAACAGCTAAGCTTTCTACACAGTGCATATCCGCTTACATGCATTTCTTATGTGCTACAATGCATTAATTATATGCACTTACTCGCAACAGTGCATATGCACATGCATTCATATCCACGCACGACAGAAGAGATCTACCTCCATGCATGCAACAGCATACACTGATTTGTGCTCCATGCTTGCCACAGTTTATAATCACACGGACTACTGATTTCAACCTCAGTTTGTAACCGTTAACACGTGTATGTGTAGTCAAGTTGCATGATCCTTGGACTTGCAACCACGCAAAAACTTCACGTGGATCGTTATCATATCTTACATCCCTACCACCTCATCTTAGGTGCTGTTTCTTTCACCACTTTTACTTGATGGCGTAGACGAAGACTGACAGATTCTAGCACTAATCTGTCATTTTCTGGTAGAAAAGCTTCCGAACAGCTTATTATTAGCCCTGTATTTTTTTATTGCTCCTACGGCTGAACTAACAAACTTGAATTTTGAGATAAACAAACCTGCTCATTCTACTATGCATTTCATAACTATATAGCTAGCATCTCACCGGAGGAACATTTAAAACATCTCGGCATTTTTTTTTAACGTTTGCAGCGTTATCATGTTAGGATAGACCATTTTCTTGGAACATATAATAAGCTCGGAAGATATTTTACCCCTTTCTGAAAAAATCAAAGCTCTATTCGATCTACATCCTCTAACTTCACTACGTCAATTGCGATACTTTCTATGATTATTGGATTTTTACAGACGTTTCATTCCACATTGTGCTGACTCACTCCCCTTACGGATCTGTTGAAAAATAGAAAGAAGAAGGATGAACCCATTTCATTTGATAACTGCCAGCTGAAAGCCTTTCATGAGGCGAAGAAAAAGCTAAATTCTTGCAGATACATCATTGCTATCACATCCAATACCTGATGCTGAATTTTCTATTGTCGTTGATGCTTCCAGTTCAGCTGTTGGCGCAGTCTTACAGCACCAGCAGCAGATTTAACCGTTGTCAAATTTTTCTCGAAGATTGACTCCATGGAAACTCGTTACAGTACTTTCGGATATGAACTTTTGTCTATTTACTTAGCTATTAAACATTTTCCCCACGCGTTGGAAAGTCGTCAATTTGCCATTTATACTGATCATCGTCAACTTACGTTCGTGCTACGTGTTAAGCTGAACAGGCATTCTCCTCATGAATCAAGAGATTTGGACTTCATTTCCCAGTTCTCCAGCGACATAGAGCATATATCTGGTTCACAGAACACTGTTGCAGACACATTATGTCGTCTACCCATCAGCGCTATCTCTTCCCCAGAAGATATTGAGCTCCGTCAAATGACTTTGGATCAGCCAACTTTAGAGGATCTAAACATTTACATTTCCTGAAGTAATTAACTACTACTTCTACAATTTTGCACCTGCATGTGTAAAATTGTCTTTTTTAATGAACCCTGTTTCATTTTGAAAACATTTGTAATTATTTCACTTCTCAGCAAATAAACATTTGCATTCTGCAATTGTAGAACATTTTTTACTTTTGCACAAATGAACATTTTTCTCTTTTTGCTTCAGATTATTACATTTTTGCTTCTTTTTCAGCAAAAAAAAACAATATTTTGCCTTTGGCAGCATAACAAAGACATTCCTGTTCAAATTTATCAGTCATATAATCTATTTTTTGCATTTTCATGTTCTTTCCATTTTAATTTCATGTGCTGCTACAATCAATAAAGTTTCTCTTGTTTTAAGCCTTAGCAGGGGGTTATGTAGCAGTTACATGAGTGACCTGTTTTGTAAGTTGTGATTTGGCTTGCGATTATGTAATCATCACCTCTTCACCACGTGCGCGTATAGCACATCTGCGTGTAACGAGATTCATACGCAATGAATTATCTTGGCACTAAAACCAGGTCACGTGATCAATATGTATCTTCAGTTTGAGACTGGTTTCCAAACAGACAAGATGTAATCCTGCAATTTTCTGCCGTTGGCCTGGCAGAGAATCGACGAACTCCAGGATAAAGTTTATTTCGTCTTGTCTACATTCACTCAACCCAATGTATTATCCTTGTTTTGTTCCTGTGTTTCCTGTAAATAAAACTGCATATCTCTTTAGTTGTGAAGCCATTGTTTATTTCGTGAGGAATGGTGATCCCATTTGCTTATTATATTTCAGTCAGATTTGGCGAATTACTCTCCCAAGTCGTCAGTCTGATTTTCTTCTCAATTTAAACCCCCAGATAAAATTGGCTTTCTTATCTAAAGAACCAACTTCAATAAACGAAACGAAATTTGTTGATGATTATTCAGGTTCTCATTATTTCTTAATGCCTCTGTAAGGATTTAGAGAAAGAATGACTCTTTTTTTCAGCGTCGTTATCTAATTTGCATATATGTGTCTGTACACACCACAAGCATGTATGTAAATTAAATGGCAAAATAATAAGTCTCTTTACTTCTATATAAGAATAAGGAAGAATAATAATACTTCTATATAATAATAATAATAATAATAATAATAATAATAATAAAAATTAAAAATTAAAAAAAAAAATAATAATAATTTTTTTTTTTTAAATGGGACCCCGTGGAAATTCCACGGTGCTTTCTAGATCAATCTGTATAATTTACTGTTAATAATAATAATAATAATATTCCTTTTGAAATAATAAATGTCTGTCAGTGTTTATACTATTAAGAAAAAATATTCTTTCTTCTTCCATAAAAATAATTGTCATTGTCAGCTAAATATTATTTAAATAAATAAAACACATATCTCTTCTTTATTTATTTATTTGAAATTGTAAAAATTTTATTTTTTTTTAAACAATAAATATTCTCTGTCTTCTTACTGTAAAAATAATTAGCAACTTAGTATTATTCAAATCAATAAAACGAATGTCACTTTTTGAAATGTATTTATTTAAAATTGTACTGTTTTAGTCGATGGGATGGCATAATCTGATTTGGGAACAATTCATTTTAAAATGGGTAAAGTCGCCAATCACTGTCTTTGCTGATTAGATGATCTCATATTTTTTAATGTGTGTGAAACGTAATAACGTATGTATGAACACAAAATGCCTTAGTGTAATCATCATCATCATCATCATCATCATCATCACCACCACCACCACCACCACCACCACCACCACCACCACCACCAACAACAACAACAACAACAACAACCGGTTTATTTGTTGAATCAGGCCACAATTAATCCTCTGATGAGAGTGGAGCCTGATTGTCTAGTCTCGATCTAAGTCTTCCCCTCCATTCTTGTCCTCGGTGAGGCCCGACTGAATCCATACCCAAGGCTCTCCTATCACGTTTGATAACGCCCACCCAAGACAACTTGGGTCTGCCAGAAGTGGTCTTCTCTGCTGGCGCATTCAACTGTCGGGCTTTTGCAATCCAGCCATTTCTGTGCTCAACGTGCCCGAACCAACAGTCTGCTCTTCTGCATGATGTTGCCGAGGCTTTCCAAGTTGACCTGCGTGAGTAGAGACCCATAAGGTATGCTTTGTTCAGGCCTCACCAAACAGATATATAGATAATGATGAAAATATAGAAGTAAAGAGACTTATCATTGTTAGTTTTGCAAGAAGAATATCTTAATAGATATATCACAGTTTATGAGTTCAATGAATGAAATCAAAGTAGAATAATTAGTGGTAGTTGCTGTGACCCAATGGGTCACGGCTACGTCTAGTATTTATATAAACTACAAATGTTATTGTAACCTAATTATGTACAATAACGGATCATACCATCCTATATATGTGGACAATTAAATGAGAAAAATTAAAAATAAATACAATGTATCTAAAAATACATTAATAATCATTCTATGTAATGTTTTGCAGCACAATTTAACGTCAACATGATGTTGTTTTTCTTGTTAAAATATTGAATAATGTAATAATCCAAAAATAAATACACTACTTTCGATCTATTTATATAAAGTTAGGTATGCGTATATGTTTATATATGTTTATGTTCAAGATTCATGCCTAAACTAATTAACTGATCATTATGAATTTTGAAACACAACTGCTAAATTTAAGGGTGGATAATGTGGGCTATATTTAGTATAATTCAGTTTTATGCAAATGGGACAAAGAAGGAGTTAAAGCCCTTTGTGAACATTTAGTTACGCCCGATTTTTGTGAAATTTTTACAGTAGATATTAAACATCCATTTATAAATATTCACTAAATTTTAGTTTGAAGTATTTAAAAATAATTTTAGGGGCCATAATATGGACACAACCTCCCATTTGAAAATTTAAATATTTTAGATTTGCATTAGATTTGATCCAGAGTTATTAGACAAAAATTAAAAACGATTCCCTGAATTTCAATGTCTCCTTAAGAGACCTTAAGCCTTCACTTTTAGACATTTTCTGTAATCAAAATCATGTACTGAATTTTGATTAAAATTAGAATATGGATTTTATACATAAGGTTTAGTAGTATTATATCTGGATATTAATCTTTGTCAGGGGACATAAAAGTGGTGTAAAACTCTTCTGTTCAGGAGATTCATTTTACCCGTCCTGGGACGTGTATTCTTTTAGTTTATTTATAAAAAGTTAATTTTCTGCTCATGTAAAACGAATTCACTTTTCATGACTGCTCTCAGATGGTTTTAATGGCAATATTCATTAAGACTCTCGCTGCATGGACAATAAGGGACAGTAACATCTCTGCACACGAAACTCAATTTTTGTATGTGACTTCCAATGAGATAATTTAAGGTTGATCAATGTCATACAAGAAATTCGTAATCCTGGAGAAGCACTAAATGTTATTTAAAAAAAAATGTTATGATAAAGTTAAATTCTTACATGTTACAATAATAAGACTTGTCTTACATGAAGGTTTTCGTAATGATTTAGTATGCACAGTTGCAAGAATACATTTCTTGTGAGGAATCCATCTTGAAGTATATTGGTTGGCTTGTATTGCATTGGACAACTGCATAACTTTGCTGTCATTTTTGTCCAAAAACAGTTGATATGATTCTTTAGCTGCTGTAATTTATTCTATTTTTAACATTGCTGAAAAACTTCCTGTTTTGTGTTTAAAATGTATTTAAATTTATAATTCAAGGTTCGCCATCAGTAACTATATAATTTTATTTCAACATAATAAATGTAACATGGAAGAAAAAGGCACCTGCAATATAGACATTTTTTTGTGTGAGGACTAAGTGTTATATATACAGGGTCTGCGATAAGTAACTATATAATTTTATTTCAACATAATAAATGTAACATGGAAGAAATAGGCAACTGCAATATAGACATTTTTTTGTGTGAGGACTAAGTGTTATATATACAGGGTCTGCGATTAGTAACTATATAATTTTATTTCAACATAATAAATGTAATATGGAAGAAATAGGCAACTGCAATATAGACATTTTTTTGTGTGAGGACTAAGTGTTATATATACAGGGTCTGCGATTAGTAACTATATAATTTTATTTCAACATAATAAATGTAACATGGAAGAAATAGGCAACTACAATATAAACATTTTTTTTGTGTGAGGACTAAGTGTTATATATACAGGGTCTGTGATAAGTAACTATATAATTTTATTTCAACATAATAAATGTAATATGGAAGAAATAGGCAACTGCAATATAAACATTTTTTTGTGTGAGGACTAAGTGTTATATATACAGGGTCTGCGATTAGTAACTATATAATTTTATTTCAACATAATAAATGTAATATGGAAGAAATAGGCAACTGCAATATAGACATTTTTTTTGTGTGAGGACTAAGTGTTATATATACAGGGTCTGCGATAAGTAACTATATAATTTTATTTCAACATAATAAATGTAACATGGAAGAAATAGGCAACTACAATATAAACATTTTTTTGTGTGAGGACTAAGTGTTATATATACATGGTCTGCGATAAGTAACTATATAATTTTATTTCAACATAATAAATGTAATATGGAAGAAATAGGCAACTACAATATAAACATTTTTTTTGTGTGAGGACTAAGTGTTATATATACATGGTCTGCGATAAGTAACTATATAATTTTATTTCAACATAATAAATGTAATATGGAAGAAATAGGCAACTACAATATAAACATTTTTTTTGTGTGAGGACTAAGTGTTATATATACATGGTCTGCGATAAGTAACTATATAATTTTATTTCAACATAATAAATGTAATATGGAAGAAATAGGCAACTGCAATATAAACATTTTTTTGTGTGAGGACTAAGTGTTATATATACAGGGTCTGCGATAAGTAACTATATAATTTTATTTCAACATAATAAATGTAACATAGAAGAAATAGGCAACTGCAATATAGAAATATTTTTGTGTGAGGACTAAGTGTTATATATACATGGTCTGTGATAAGTAACTATATAATTTTATTTCAACATAATAAATGTAACATGGAAGAAATAGGCAACTACAATATAAACATTTTTTTTGTGTGAGGACTAAGTGTTATATATACAGGGTCTGCGATAAGTAACTATATAATTTTATTTCAACATAATAAATGTAACATGGAAGAAATAGGCAACTGCAATATAGAAATATTTTTGTGTGAGGACTAAGTGTTATATATACAGGGTCTGCGATAAGTAACTATATAATTTTATTTCAACATAATAAATGTAACATGGAAGAAATAGGCAACTGCAATATAGAAACTAACAAAAGGGTAAAACACTTAAGTTTTGCAACATAAAACATGATGTTTATTAAATTTCCATGTGCTCTCAATAGAGCTCAATACACTTTGCTATTCTTTCAGAGACTGAGCAGCATACTTAAGCGCACAGCTTCAATGGCACTTGAGCAATGTCAGCTCGGATTTGTTTTTTAAGTTCAACGATGCAATGGGCGTTGCTGTGTAGACTTTATCTTTTAGAAAGTCCCACAGGAAAAAGTCAGGAGAAATCAAATTTGGTGAACGAGACGGCTACTCAAGCGGTCCAAACCTGCCAGTTCATCGACCAGGCAAATTGTCGCCCATCCAGTCTTGCACAAGCACAGCATAATAGGGGCAGGGGCCCTGTCATGTGAAAAGTACAGACTCTGCACTATCCTGCTGTAATAATGGCAAAAGCTGCTGTTGTAGCACAGCCCGATACATACATGTATAAAGGCTTGCCAAGAAGTCACTGAGGGATTTTTAACTTGAATAGATTCTTTATTTTTTATGTTACCTTAATAGAATTTTAACATAATAGGACAAAGACAATGGAGATTTGTTTGCAAGAAAGAACAAAAATGAAAAAGAATTTATTTAGGAAAAATAGCATTTTTTAAATGGTTTCCATTTTCAGCTTCACAAATTCGTGCCCTTTCCAAAACATTATCCATGACGGAATGCAAGAATACTCGATTACGATTTAATTCCCCGATTTCAATCCTGATGTTCTCCTTCAATTCCTGTTGAGTTTAAGGTTTGTTGATGTAAACTTTTTCTTTGAGATACCCCCACAAGAAAAAGTCAGGGCTAGTTAAGTCTGGGGAATGTGAAGGCCAGTTGACATTGCCATAGCAAGAGATAATCTTGTCGCCGAAGCATTGCCTTAGCAACTGCATAGTCTCTCTAGTCGTATGTGCTGTTGCCCCATCTTGTTGGAACCATAATTCAGGCCCATTTTTAATAAGAAGTCTTCAATCATGGTCCGGTAGTATACTCCAGTCACAGTCAGCATTTCCGTCTTGATCCTCAAAGAAATAAGGCCCGATAATCTCCTCCGCTGTCATTGCACATAATACCGTTAACTTTGTGGGATATAACTGCCTTTGATGAATTGCCCTCGGATTTTCAGTCCCCAAATCGACAAATTTGGGTGTTAACGAATCCATTCAAATGAAAATGTGCTTCATCTGATATCATCAAATTTCTCAGAAAATTTGGCTCATTACAAACCAAATCTTGAATTGTGACTGCATATTGTAGCCTATGTTGATAATCTTCGGTTTTTAAGTATTGAACTAGCTGCACCTTGTAAAGAAAAAGTTTTAAGCTGTGCAGAATATTTTTAAGAGAACTTTGGAATATCCCAAGTTGTGTGGAACGTCGTCGTGTCAATGTTTCAGGATTCTGCTCAATACTTTCTCTCACTCTTTCCCTGGTTTCATTTGTTATGACGCTGCAAGGTCTCCCAGCTCGCAGAAGATCCCTTACGGCTCCTTCCTGTTCAAAACGACGAACGCTGCTTCGAATTGTGCTGTCACTTGGACCATCTCTCACCTGAAAATGCTGTTGTATTAAAATAATTGATCCCTGATTTTGATAAAACAATTTAACAATTTGGGTACGTTCTTCGACGCTATACTTATTCATGATTAATTTCTAAAGCATTTTCTGTACAATATCTGAAATAAAAAAAAACAAAGAATTATTAATGATAAAATGGCAGCATTTTGCCACCCTTAGTGACATCTTGGACACCCTATATATATATATATATATATATATATATATATATATAGCAATAGATGAAGTGAAAGAATAAGATAAGGTACAAATCAAATTTTATTACAATTCAATGTTCAGGCAAAGTTCTCTGAACATTGAATTGTAATAAAATTTGATTCGTACCTTATTTTATTCTTTCACTTTATCTATTGCTATTAATGCTCTATCCAGTATATTGAGCTTTATTTTTATCCGGATGTTCACTAATTAAACATATTAGTTGCCTCTTATATCTTCTGTTGTATTAACCTTATATATATATATATATATATATATATATATATTCCTGAAACAGTTTTTATGGTAAACAACTGATGATCCTTTAAATAATGTTAAGACTAGCATAAATTCTTGGAAGTAATTAATTGACTTACAAGCAAAGTAGTTTTCCAACGAAAGACTTGGGACTAAAAGTGCTTTTTTTGTTTTTTTGCCATATAGTTTTAATGGTTGAAAAACTTCCAAGAGTTACATGACAGTTTCTGTTGGCCGAGTGGATATGGCGACTGCTTGCAGATTCTAGGCTGACTCTGTGAACCAGGTTTGCGCCTCCCGACCATCTGAAATTGTTACTTTCCTGCACTGATGAGAGCAATAAGCTTGAAACGCTAGCGTCTGTAGGTATTAATAATTTAATATTTATTTATAAATATTATACTAAGCCCCTTTAAGAAATTAAAGTTGAGCACTCTCGGGGATGTTAAAAATAGACTGTCAAATAGCTCTAATGCAAAGTTCCGAATAAGTTCATAGAACACTCTCGACTAGTCTTCTATCTGTGCCCGCTTCTAGGTACATATAGATCTTAATTTCCCTTAATTACGTGACAGTTTCTGTTGGCCGAGTGGATATGGCGACTGCTTGCAGATTCTAGGCAGGTTCGCGCCTCCCGACCATCTGAAATAAGCTTGAAACGCTAGCGTCTGTAGGTATTTAATATTTATTTATAAATATTATATATATATATATATATATATATATATATATATATATATATATAAAATAAGTTCAGATCAACAAAATTAGAACATTATTTATATCAGTTCCAAGAATTCAAACACAACGATTATTTGGTGTACGATCGTTTCCAAGACAATTTGCAAAAATTTTACTTTGTATTATACTTTAGATGACTCCAAACTGTCTCTTCATCAGCGCCCTTTACAACATCACATAGAGAAATCATATAGTTGCTTATGGTGTACCACTGTTCAATCAAAATTGTATTGGCATAAAATGACCTAAGAAGGGTTGACATGCCGTTAAACCAAACAATCAAATCAAATCAAATATGAGAGGATATTTTACAGAAGGGAGGTGCATTTACCATGAACATATTCTAAGTCGCATTGGCTTGATTTGCAAATCATTGTGACTTTCACTCTATTTATGTTTATATTATAATAATTACATTCATACAACTTGGTACGACAAGAGTTTGACATTTATCACTAGTTTCTATAAAGTTATACTCGTTTGTATGTCATTAGTTTTGATTTTTTAGATTTAAATTTTCGTTAGTTGACACATGCAAACGAAAATGGGTTGATGTTCTCCACTGCCAAGTCCTGGGTATATGAAAAAAGATCTCAAAGTCATTCTTTTTGTCGACACATTCAAAAAAAAAAATGGCCACTGCTTTTGTGCCAGCAACATCGAAGAAAAACCAGATAATCTGTCACCATAGACCAGCACTAACTTTAAACCATTTTAACAATTTATTCAAATAATGTAAAAAAATTCCCTCACATTTTAATTCTTCCATTTTTTTTACTTCTTTTAAAACTTTTGCTCAACCCAAACAAGGCATATTGCCACTGAAATGTAAGGGACTGGATTTATAGGGAGAAACCTGGGTGGGGAGTTGGGTAGCAAGATGTTTGTTCACACTACATTTAAATTTGGGCATGTTTATACAGTCGAGGAAATAGGGAGCAGGAATGGAATTTCAAAGTGGTCCAAGGAAAGAAGCTATCAGAGTAGAAAATCTTCCGTCATCTTAGGACCTCTGAAGTGAAGAGGTGTGATTTTGCTGCTAGTCGGGTGGATCAAGGGTTTTTTAGTTGAGGAGGCACGAATGTAGTAACTTTGGTGGAGACGATTCCGTGGCAATACTTGTAATAAAACAAGTACAGAGATGCAATATTGTGGCAGGGGCTGGAGTTTGGCAGATGATGCAGGACCTAAACTTTCGTCCAAGCACCATCCCCCAGTATTTCTATGCTTGTTTTCAGATAATTTTACTTTTTATTTTATTTCATGTAGAGATAAGTTTTTTCTTGTTATTTTACTAATGAGTCAGCACTTATCAAGGTCAAAATCCACTTAGACAGAAGGTTTAGTGAGATGAATGAATTTGTCAGTTAAATGATGAAGAATATTATGAGAGGATTGAAAATAATGAATGGAATGAACAAGATTTGATTACTTATGAGGACGTTTATGGCAAGTATTTGTTAATATTGAATTTGAAGACGATCATGTTGTAGTTTGCAATAAAGCAATCCTGTAGTAATTTTTTCCACAGATTGGACAGGACGCAGTTCTATTTTGTGTCAGGCAGAAGCATCTCGGATGCCATTTTCATTGCACACCAATTGCAGGTAAAGTACATTGCATCCAGGAAACCTCTCTACTTTGCATTCGTTGATCTTGAAAAGGCATTTAATAACATGCCTAGGAAAGTGCTCTGGTGGGCAATGAGAATCCTTGGTGTGGAGGAGCGGACTGTCCATGTTGTACAGGGCCTGTAAGCAAATGCTCATATTCGTGTTCGTGTCAACAACCACGACAGTGAGGAGTTTGAAGTGAGCATTGGCATCCATCATGGCTCAGTACTCAGCTTACCTCTTCATCATGGTTCTGGAGGCATTGTTAAGTAAGTTCTGTGTGAGTGTCCCATGGGAGCTTATGTATGTAGAAGTTGTTATCGCAGATTCCCTGAAGGGGTGCAACTTCAGGTTGCTGACATGGAAGACAGGCATCGAGAGCAAAGGACTGAGAGTCAAGATGAAGACAAAATTTCTTATCTCTGGTATTGTTTTCGACCTCCTGCAAGACACTGGCATGTTTCCCTGTGCTTTCTGTCGAAGAGGTGTAGATGTAAACACCATTGAATGCTCCAGGTGCAAACTATGGGTCAACAAGAAATGTAGTGGTCTTGCTGGGAGGCTGGTAGTTGACCCGGATTATGTTTGTTGCAGATGTCTGGATGTTGTCCATCCAATTGATAGTCGAACAGTGGAACTTATCGATGTGGATGGCACCCCATTTGATGTTGAAATTACCTTCTGCTACTTGGGCAACATGTTGCAAACGTGCTAGCACTGCTCGCTGTTGTGTTGCTTGGGGAAGGTTCAGAAAGCTGCTGCAAATCCTTACATCGGGGCAAAGTCTTTTGGGCTTGAGTTCGCTCCACTGTCTTACATGGTAGTGAGACATGGGCCTCAAATGCTTCTTATTTGTAATGGCTATGGCGTAATGATCGTGCCATGATCAGGTGGATGTGCAGCAGCAAACTAAAGGAAAGAATCCCTTTAGTCATGCTCTATCTGAAGCTTAGTATTGGTGGGATTTTTGATGCCTCACGTGTGCGGTGTCTCAGGTCGTTTGACCATGTACAGCGTGCCACCTCCTGCATCAACTCAATAACATGCACGAGTATTCCAGGCGTAAATCTGCGTGAAAAACCAAGGAAGACCTAACTAGAGTTCATATGAAGTGACTTGATTGCTTGCAGCATGACTGGTATCAATGTTGCCCACCCCGGAGTCCAGGAAACTCACAACACCTAAAATACCAAAAACTGGATGATGATGATGATGATGATGATGATGATGATGATGATGATGATGAAAATCAATTATCTTCTTCATTCACACTTTCAATCACGATAATACTGTTAGACAGCAGCAGCAGCGAATGTTGTTTTTACGTATCAACTCTCGATTGAGCAACAGCTCAAATCAGTAGTTTCTTCCAATGAATCACAGCACAAAAAATATTCATTTCTAAATATCCATCATACTATAAAACCCCAAACACAGTATTTTTCTTCCTGTTTTGTTTTTCACAGACAACACACGTGCACACACCACAGATGTAGCCTAGGTTGCTAAGTAACAGACACATGACAAGAGATTTTGACGAACACAGCACGAGCATATACACACTGCTAACCAAACTCTCTTGCATACAAGTTCGTACATACATTCTCTCGCTGGCAAAATAGGCACACTAATACATGCTCGCACATCTACGTGCCCATCCCATTTATACACATGCAAACACACACTGTGTCAGCCGAAACAGTCATGGCAACTCAATTTCTCTATACATACAAACACTCTTCTTCACTAGAATGTTCCTTGGACTCTTTGAACTCTTATAAATTCCAACACTTTATTTTGCATTGTTCTAACAAGTTGTCAATAAAAATGAATTACTTTTATATAGATAGACTTTGTCAGTCTTTCATTTGATAATGTCCTATCTTCAACATTGGTGACCCTAAATGCGGTCTCTTCTTCCGTGAGATGCCTTACTTGAAATATCCTCAATGATAAATGTACATACACGTTCTGAATGACAAAGAAGAGAGGGATTTAGAAAGCGCTCATCATTGCACTTTCTCGATCCCTCTGTCTTTGTCTCCTGTTTCATTACGACTATCATTTTCGAATACTGTACATGCATCACTCCTATCCAAAATGATAATTACTCACATGTTTTCTGTTTCAATACTCAGCTGTTCGTTCCTACTGGTGGAAACCAAGGGTTTACCTGGGTTGCCAAAATGTCTTGAAAGACAATGAACCTTGTGAGATTGGAATGAGATTGGAACGAAGGAGGTTTCATCACTCCAACAATAATAAAAGGGGTTTCTGCCAATGAAGGAGCAGAGATGCAAACAGAGGATTCCTTAATGTCAGAAACTTCCTGCGAGTCATCGATTGACATCAAAAACTTATAAATATCCAAACTTATAAATATAAAAAACTGATGAATATCAAAAACTTCTCAATATCAAAACGTATAAATATCAAAAACTGATGAATATCAAAAACTTCTCAATATCAAAACGTATAAATATCAAAAACTGATGAATATAAAAAACTTCTCAATATCAAAACGTATAAATATCAAAAACTGATGAATATCAAAAACTTCTCAATATCAAAACGTATAAATATCAAAAACTGATGAATATAAAAAACTTCTCAATATCAAAACGTATAAATATCAAAAACTGATGAATATAAAAAACTTCTCAATATCAAAACGTATAAATATCAAAAACTGATGAATATCAAAAACTTCTCAATATCAAAACGTATAAATATCAAAAACTGATGAATATCAAAAACTTCTCAATATCAAAACGTATAAATATCAAAAACTGATGAATATAAAAAACTTCTCAATATCAAAACGTATAAATATCAAAAACTGATGAATATCAAAAACTTCTCAATATCAAAACGTATAAATATCAAAAACTGATGAATAACAAAAACTTCTCAATATCAAAACGTATAAATATCAAAAACTGATGAATATCAAAAACTTCTCAATATCAAAACGTATAAATATCAAAAACTGATGAATATCAAAAACTTCTCAATATCAAAACGTATAAATATCAAAAACTGATGAATAACAAAAACTTCTCAATATCAAAACGTATAAATATCAAAAACTTCTCAATATCAAAAACTTCTTAATATCAAAACGTATAAATATCAAAAACTGATGAATATCAAAAACTTCTCAATATCAAAACGTATAAATATCAAAAACTTATAAATAATAAAATTTATATATATCAAAACTTGTATCAGATTCCTGTGGAGAATAGATGAAAAATGTCCGATGTGTGTTTACTTCGTGAGACTTTCAAATGAAAGTAATTTCTGATTTAATTTAAAGTTAAGGCAAAAGTAAAAATTGTCTTCCTAAATCAAGGGAAACAATTTTCTAATGTTGTATCAAAGAAGCCAAACATGGTTTCCATTAAAGAAGATTGTGAAATGTGGTTTCTGAGTAGCGTTGTCACGTTCCGATGGTTTTTGTTCAACTGCTGATCTTTTAACTGTTGTAACTGAATGAATCTATCAATTTATAGATAATTGCACTTGACATTTTGAAAGCGTTTAACTGAGTGTGGCATTCTGGTCTTCTACACAAACTTCAGGGTTATCGAATTAATAGTAAGGTTCTTGACATTATTAGGTTTTTTCTTTCTGATCGAAACTTGCAAGTAACTCTGGATAGTGTCTCCTCATTCTCTTTTTCTATCAATGCTGGTGTTTCTCAGGGCTCTATTCTAGGCCAACACTGTTTCTTCTCTATATAAATGATCTTTCTGAGAATATTATTTAAAAGATTATCATATATGCTGATGATACCACTCTCAATTCTGGTGTTACTTCTCGCCCATCTCCCTGAGATCAGTTTACATATGAAGCTGATCTAGAAGTTGACCTGGGTTTGCTTGTGGATTGGGGTACGAGATTGCTTATTTCGTTTAATCCAGTTAAAACTCAGCTCGTGTCTTTCAATCGTAGACATTTCCCTTTTCTTCCTGAGATTCTCATGGATGGCTCTGCTCTTGAGGAGAAATCAACTCTGAAACTTCTTGGTCTTTCTTTCTCATCAAATCTTTCTTGGAGTTATACATTAGATCAATTGCTCTTTCTGCTTCTCGTAAAGTCGTTTCTCTCTATCGCTCAAAACACTTTTTCACACCTGAGACTATTCTCTATCTCTACAAATTTACTATCAGACCATGTTGTCATATTTGGGCTTGTGAATTTCTGAGGATTCTTGATAAGGTGCAGAAACGTATCTGTAATTTGATTGGCTCAACCCTTTCTTCTTCTCTGCACCCTCTGTCTGTCTTTCTCTCTCCCCCTCTCTCTCAGACGTGATGTTGCTCGTCTCGGTTTTTGCTATAAATACTATTATGGCATGTGTTCTTCAGAAGTGTGTGATCTATTTTCTGCTTCCTTTGTTACGGCTCGTAGGTCTAGTGGTCTCAAAAATTTTTTAAAGAAAAATAAGATAATGAAAAAAATGGGTAACAGAAAAATAGGTAACGGAAAATTCGGTAATTTTGGCAAGGTAGGAAAATTAGGTAACTATGGAATAAATATCGATTTAAAATAGATTTTAGGATCGTTCTTGAGCGGGATTTGGAGGTGATGCCCCTTCCCTATAGTTTTAAATAGGGGCTAAGCCTCCCTCCCAATGTTTTACATAAATATTTTCTCTGTTGTTTTAAAGCAAATAAAATCAATTTTTCTAAGTGGTCTAAGAACATTGTTCTCATATTATCTTTTCAAATTATTATTTTAATATTATTTATAGAAGTGACCCTAGCCCCTATTTAAAACTATAGAGGAGGGGACTTCGCCTCCAACCCCCCCCCCCCATTTAAAGAACGGCCCTAAAATCTATTTTAAATCGATATTTATTCTGTAGTTACCTAATTTTTCTATTTTGCCAAAATTACCGAATTTTCCGTTCCCAACCGATTTAATGCCTTATTGATTTCATAATTTTATTTCACAAGATATAGGTACATTTATTTTAGAAATAAAACAAAAAAATTTAACGACCAGCCAGTTAATAAATATAACAATAATCATTTTATCTAAATGTCGTACTATATGAATCAATCGGTTTCTGATCAATTAAACAATCGCAGAGGTGTGGCGTAATCGAACCTATGAACAGAATGTCTAAGGGAGTTAACTCCCGTTTACTAGTTGTCAATTAAAAACAAATAAACAAAACAAAAAACAAAAAAAAACAGTGAAGTTTATTTATCAGCAGTTTCAGTTTTGAATCGGTGTCCGTTTCACACACTTGTCAACACAATGAATCTCTAGCATGTGATCTACAAGGTTAGCAGTTGTAGCCGATGTTTTAATATTATCCAACTTGATGGATTCAGTAATAGGCGAAAAATGAATGTTTTAAACTGTATATGACCGAAGGATACACTAAGAACCCACAACATCACCATATCATCAGTTTTTAAATCCATCCAGTTTTTTTTTTTTTGTTGTTAGGGGAAATGAAAAAGTGATGTTAAGTGATAGGATTTTTTACTACCTCGGCGACTTTGGTCGCTACCAACAAAAACTTTTCTTTTGGCAATGTTTGCCCGTATTTGCCTGTGGAATACAAATCATGCTGACTGTTTACACAATTTATTTACCTCCTCACAGGTAAGTATATATATATATATATACATATATTAAAACTAAAGCCTGAAATCGATCTTTTTAAGAAATAATTTTTTTTATAAAGTTTTGATTTTCGCCTTTTTATGTAATTTAAAAAGATATTTTTATAGAATCACTCCCGTCTCCAAACTAGTTAGACTTAATTATTAAAGGGTTTCGGGGGGGGGGGGGCTGATGTCGTATGACGTAACAAAACTAATTATTTGCGAAGGATTTCAATGCCCAAATCGTCCTCAGAGCATTTGAAAACCCCATAAAACCACACACACACACACACAAACATCACCAGATTGGAGACGGAAGTGATTCTATACCTTTGAAAATATCGTTAAAAACAAAATGTAAATTGTAACGCCCCAACCGACAACAAAATCTAAAATCCTTAATTTATTGTGAAAAATGAAAATCTTTATTTTATTTTATTTACGCAAGGTCCTCAGATATTTTTGTTTGTTGTTGTTGCATATGTTGAGCTTTAAATGAAGTAACTGTTGCTTATATAATCTATTTTCATCTTTTAATATATATTTTTAACCCCTTTCCATCAAAACACACCTGGCTGTCGCTATTTACTTGCCTTCCCGCGAGATCAGAGTAAGGCACAAATGTATGTTATTTATCTACCTCCCACAGCGGTAAGATGTGACACAAGGTCGGTAAAGTGGGATTTGATAAACCAGCGCTCGAGAAGTTGAGCACTCTGGCCATTAAAAATTGCCTGGGCATCCCCGTCGGCATTCCCCGGTAGAAGCGCCTCAGGCGATTAGCAATAAACTAACCCCTTCTCAAAGGGCGAGAAGGCAAAGCCTGGGAGGGTGGACCTCCTAGAACTGCACAGGACAGACTCATAGACCGGCGTAAAACAAGCCTCGAAGGCCAAGACAATACCAGTTTATGGGGTTTTATTTACTCCTCCCCAGGAGTTAGGCACAAGGCCAGTTTTATCTTACTCCCACAAGTAAGATGTGACCCAAGATCGGGTCGAGAAAGTGGGGGTTAAAAAGCTAGCGCTCGAGAGGTGAGCACTCTGGCCATTTAAAAATTGCCTGGGCAGCCTCGTCGGCATTCCCCGGTAGGGGCGCCTCAGACAGTAAGCAATAAACTTACTATTGGACCTCCTGGAACTGCACAGGACAGGCGTGCAGTATCCATCGGAACAGATACTACACTTTGATCTTAGCCAAAAGGCCAAGAAGCCCAATGGGGTGTAGTATTATTTACTCCTCTCCAGGAGTTAGGCACAAGGCCAGTTTTATCCTACTCCCACAAGTAAGATGTGACCCAAGGTCGGGTCGGAAACAAAGTTCTCCTTCGCTGACCGTGACCGAGGACAGAAAAGATGAAGTGTAGTATCAGAACATATACTACATTTTAAACTGTTTATTTGCCAAAAATATAAAAAAAATTACAGTTTAAATTTTGAACAAATTAGGCAGAAGGGCATCAAAGGCGAAGATGTCAATAAGACGATTGTTGAGTTGTTGCACTCCACTGACTCCAATACTGACAAGTTAACACGCACTCGCTAGAGAAGAATTGATTTTTGTTGTTATTAGTCAGTATAGTTTATAAACGTGAGAACATTAACACTAATGAACTGTAAACGTTAAAGAAGCTAGAACGATAATCTCGATCGACTTTTTCATTTAACTATTTTATGATTTAATGGTTCTTAAGTTTTTATTTTTCAAAACTTTTCCTTTCGGACATTTTCTTCTTTCTTTAAACGTTTTCGTTTTTAATATACTTCAAATTTGATTAATGAAGTTTCCTTCGTTTTTTGTTTTTCTTTTGTTTTTTCATTAAAACACTGAAATCTATTTTTATTCAGCCAGACGATAGAAGTAAGAAATACATTTTTTTTATAAGACGGAAATAAAAATCAAACAGATGAATAGTGGGCATCCATTTCAAAACTTTCCCTGTGAATTTTTAAAGATCATTATTTCAAAAAGAATAAGTTTATTTAGTTTGTTCGAGTCAAATCATTTATTACGAGGGTAAATGTACGAATGTCAATTATTCACGATTGATAATGTGTGACTCTTTTTTGTTTGTTTTACAGTAAGTCTTGATTTAAAGGCACATGAGTTTCGGTAAATTAATCGTTTCCCGGCCAAAATGGCTACAATTTTCCGACCTCATAAATGAGTAAGTAAACCTAAATAAATTGTTTTGGACTAATTTAAAATTTACCTTAAATTATTTTAAAGGAAATACGCTTAAAAAATAATTTATTTGGGTTTACTTGCTCATTTGTGAGGTCAAGAAAAAAATCAGAAAATTGCAGCCGATTCATTGTCCGCCATTTTGGTTGGGAAATGATTAATTTACCTAAGTTTCTTCTTCGATACAAGGTCACAAAATTGGTGCACTCATGCGGATCATCAAATAATCTACTTTTTTGACCTACGAGCAATCACTGAAGGCATTTTTTTGACAACTCACGAACCGCACAACGACGGTAGATATATCTTAAGTAAAAAAAACAAAAACAAATGGGTGATTATTTCTTTCATATAAAAAAAAATAGATGTGTTTATTTGCTTCCTACTGCAGCAAAGTTAGACATAAGATCAGTTTATAGCCCCCCCCCCCCATTGAAAGGCGTCTTTGTTTCATATTTCCTGTAGACGGTGGAATCTGGAAATATAGTCAAGGATAAAAAAAACAACGAAAGAAACATCTTGTCATTGTAAAAAGAAAAAAAAAAAAAAAAAATTAGAAATCGTTCTTTTATTTTAGTATCTAAAATAAATAAACATATGGATTTGTTTATTTTTTTTTTAATTATAAAAACAAGTAATTGAAAATAAGTTCTGAGTCCAGTTGATTTGAAGTTAATTAAAATAAATATAACTAAATAAAATATTCTAATTAATTTCAAATCCTAACAAAATGAAAATTAATAACAATAATAAGCATTCGCCAGTAAATGTTTTATCAAACTGTCATCAAATTTTTTTACTCAGATAAAACAACGAAAGAAAAATCAAATTTTTTTTGTTGTTTTGTTTTGTTTTTCTATTTTAACAACAAAAAACAAAAACGAGAATAAAGTTGGTCCGAAATACATTGGGCTCGGTCCTGGGAATCGGGACGAGGCTGGCCGATGGGAAACTTGCAGATCCCGTGATGACCCAGTTCAACCTGCTCGTTGAGTAGTATTGTAAACATTCTTTCCTTTTTTTTTGTTTTGTTTTAACGAGGAGCGTGGATGCCCTTTCAAAAGAAATCATAAGCCAAAGCTAACTGCAACTGAACCTTTTTTTCTGGTCTGTAGATAAAGAAAAGAAAAAAATATTGTATAACCCCTGTTCTAACAGTAATAACAACAACTCTCAAATATTCGATGTTTATTTCATTGAAATACTTAATACTGACTGGACAATTCTATCAAAATAGTTTACTTACTATCAAAATACTCAATCTTGATTGGTTGCTTATATTGCACTTCAATCAATCAGAAAGAGTCACCTGTGAGAGCGAGAGCTGGACACCTGTTCGCGTTGACTATAAAAGCGAGATCCCAAGCACTACCGCCAGTAAGAGACTCAACTTGCCACATGAACCTTTGTTAGTCATAACACTACTACACAGATTTCTTGTGGGCAAACAAACTCTGGCTATAACACCGCTGGACTTGATCCACCATTTTGGTTGTCTGCTTTACTTGGATTTGGCATTTCACATGGGCTCATTAATTCTCTCATTTCAAACGAGTGGGAATCATTTTCATTGGTCGAAAATGTTGAGTTTGACACTTGTACGTGAAATCCTACTTTCTTTATTTTGAGGATGTCGAAAAGAGTAAGATAAACGAACGGAAAGAGAAAGAGAGTAGATTATACAAGCTCGTAACGTTCGTTTGTATTGCAGCTCTACCTCCCCACCAAACAGTCTTACGAACTTACTCACTACTGAACTCCGCACACATGCGAGCAGAACAACACTTTCCTTGTCTTGATACTTTGAACATTTCTTAACTCTTTTCTTAACTTTTTAATTTTTTTTGCTTAATAAGACGTAAATAAAGTTGATATATTATATATATGGATAGACTTTCTCATTACTTTTGCTAAATGCCTTTTTGTCACTGTAAGCTTTTTAATGCAATGTTTATAAACTTCCTCCGGTTTTGAACTGACAAACGAAACTAAATCATTTGAGACTTCATTTGCTCTTACTGCTTCTCATAAAGTCGGTTCTCTCTATCGCTCCAAACACTTTCTCACACCTGAGGCTCATGTCTATCTCTACAAATCCACAATCAGACCATCTATGGAGTACTGTTGTCATATTTGGGCTGGTGACTCTCTGCCCCATTTGAGGGTTCTTGATAAGGTGCAGAAACGGATCTGTAATTTGATTGGCCCTAGCCTTTCTTCTTCTCTACACCCCTTTTCTTACAGACGTGATGTTGCTAGTCTCAGTCTTTTCTATAAATACTATCATGGCATGTGTTCTTCAGAATTATGTGATCTATTCCCTGCTTCTTTTGTTCCAGCTCGTTTGATTTGTTGATCTAGTGATCTCCATGAATTTACTGTTTTGATACCTCATTGTAATACAGCTTCCTATTCCAGTAGTTTCTTTCCAAGAACCACAGGCTTGTGGAACTCTCTTCCTGCTGACTGTTTTCCTCCTACCCATAATCTTGGTCTTTTCAAGACTAAGGTCAATAGGCATCTCTTGTCTTTGCGATAATCATATTTTCTTCTTGTTAGCTCCTTACATCAAGTGGCTTCATGCCTTGTCTGGAGCGATTTCCATAAAAAAAAATTTTTTTAAATTAGTAGTAAACCTATTCAAATGAGTTTTTAAACTTTCCAAGAGATTATTGTATTTTTGATTATTCGAACTACTATTCTTATCTTGGTTGGTATTCTCGCAAGTTCACACACATACGGACAAAACCAACCAACATTTTCTTGTGTAGACCGTTTGAAAATTTCTTAACTCTTTACTTTTGATTGTTTCAACAAGATGTAAATAAAGTTGATTTGTATTATGTATGGATAGACTTTCTCATTACTAAATGCCTCCTTCCACGACAATATGAAAGTCATACGTTTATCTGCTATTACTTTTATGCAATTAGACCGAGGAAGGTGAAAGTTCATAGGAACGAACATCTATTGTTCTAAGGAGAGCCCAAACCGTTTATTCAAACTTTTTGTATCCTCTGCCCCCTCTCTCTACTCAAATAATAAACTGCACTGTTGATCTAAATTCAGCATACATATTTGAAAACAAACAACAACAAAAAAAAAAACCGTCCCAAAACAATTATATCCATTCTTATTAAATTTGGAACAGGTGTTCTGGATCAAGTAATAGACTATATATTTATCTATTAAAAAATATACTAGTTTATATCTACTCCCTGGGCGGTGTTCGTACAGTACCTGGGTATGTCAATCTCCACCTTTACCTAGGTTCTACCGATTTATAGCTAGTACGAATAAAAATATTTGGGAAATTTTGTGGAAAAAAATACACTACTTAATATTTGCATGAGAGAGTAAGTAACTATGATGAATGTATTCACATGTTGTTTTTATTGGCAAAGAAAAACATTAGAAATTATGTTTTTAAGTAAAAATAATTCGCTTTAAACTAATGCCAAATACCCTTTATGTCTACCATTTTTCAGATAATAAAAGAAAGTCACTTATTTAAAAAAAAAATGTTTATGTAATGTTAGTTATGTTATTATGGTATGTTAATTTCTTTAAATTTATAAAACAGTAAAAAAAATCCTTTAGACTTACGTGAGATTCTAACTCGGGTATTGACATCTTAAAAACTACTGCTTTAGTGATGTGTACTCTGCCTATTCATTTTTGTCAACTAATCACACGTTTCTGTTTGTGTATGAACATAAAAACTCCAAAAATGCCATAACTTTTTAATATTGTACAGATATATTTCTTTTTTTATTCTCATATAATATGTAAACTTGACAAAATTATGAAGAAGATTTTTTAATCAGAATTTGATGAGAGAAATCCTCTGGTAGAGCCAGACAGTCTTTTTGTCCCTACCCCTTCTGCCCCTAGCAGCTGCAGACGGTTTAATAATAGAACTCTCTTCAAACCTATGATGACTGACGTCTCTATCAGAGCTTGATATTTATTTATTTTCTGCTCCTTCTAGCATAACTAGGATGTTCTTCAATCCCTACAGTGTGTCCAGCTGGTCGAATTTTTGTAGCTGCAGTGGTGAGGTGGCAGTCGAAGTTCTCATCTTCTCTTCTCCCTGTCATTATCTCGTTGTTGTTGTTGTTGTTGTTGTTGTTGTTCTTCTTCTTCTTCTTCTTCTTCTTCTTCTTCTTCTTCTTCTTCTTCTTCTTCTTCTTCTTCTTCTTCTTCTTCTTCTTCTCAATAACCGCTCCCATAAACATCATTAATAAAGAAACATTGGCAAATGCAACTGAGTTTTAAAAATCTCTTTGGGCTTTTATTCTTTCTTCAGAGCATACATGTATACACATAAAATAAGACCCCATGGGGGAGGGAGCAGCTATCCAAAAACCCAACTGCTCTCGCTCCTGATTCAATGAAAATAGAAAGATCTTGCCTGCACAATCGCCACATCAGACTGGTGGCTTCCTGTCTCTGTGACGTCACTGCTGAGGCACGTAACCATACTTGAAGTCTAATTGGCAAATTCCACTCTACTTAATATTTAATCTTACGTGGAAATTTACTATACTTACCCTGTCTTTACACACACACATCTAGATTATATTCTACTCGGCATGCCCAGGTGATGATATTACGAAGGAAAAAGGAGTTTGAACATATGGCAACTTTCAAACCTTCTCATGGAATAATACCAATCATCACTTAGTGATGCGGTATCCGTCTGACACTCAAGCAACAAGACAGAGAGAACGAGGACAAGTTTGTTCACAAATGTTGAGTCCAAGATGGAGAGAGATGTCAGTTCGCAACAATGTTCCCCGTTGTTGAAGAATAGATAAAGTCAACCCGAATAATTGCAACATTGTTCTGCAGTCGCAGCTAATCAAGCAAGACGATGTTCGTCAACATCAGATGTTATGCGAGGGGAAGGGGTCCATAGCGAGCATCAATCCCGTAATCAATAAAATGTTTTACCTTAAATCTTATTAAAATTTTGACTAAATGCAAATCACATTAAAGGGCAAACATTACTATTTATTTTAAATGAAATACAGTCAAAAACAATTCATTTTAGTTTACTTACTCATTTGTGACATATTTGCGTTAAAAAATGTAATATTTAATAGAAGATATAAGCATGTTAAATTACTGTAATTATTGGTTGTGAGTAAAGTAATAAGGGGTCAGACATCTTGTTATTTCAGGAAGTAAGCTATCGGACTGTAAGGGACTAAGATAAATGTCATATCAAAAACCTACTTTTAATTTTATTTATCTTAGTCACTACCGGTACCTTACTTCCTGAAATAACAAGATCTAATAGATATTAAAAAATAGCAATTTTATGCAAATATGTCACAAATGAGTATTGATTTACTCCTCTCCAGGAGTTAGGCACAAGGCCAGTTTTTATCTTACTCCCACAAGTAAGATGTGACCCAAGGTCGGGTCGAGAAAGTGGGATTTAAAAATTGCCTGGGCAGCCCCGTCGACATTCTCCGGTAGGGGCGCCTCAGGCAGTAAGCAATAAACTTACTCCTCCCCAAAAAGGGGAGGCGAAGCCTGGGAGGGTGGACCTCCTAGAACTGCACAGGACAGACCCATAGACCGGTGTAAATCAAGCCCCGAAGGCCAAGACAATACCAGTCTATGTGGTGCAGTATCCATCGGAACAGATACTACACTTTGATCTTAGCCAAAAGGCCAAGATTGCCCAAAATATATGTCACAAATGAGTAGGTAAACCAAAATAAATTGTTTTTGACTAATTTCCCAACTGTATTTCTGTTGAAATATTTTATATCGCCAATAGTAACGTTTACCCATAGAAGGATCACAAAATCTTTAGCAAATTTGAATCCTGTTTGTATTCCGTAATGGAATTAAGACTATTTTAAGCCAATGACTTCAGTCATGCCACACTTTGGCATGGTTGTCGACGTGAACAAGCAGAGAATGGAAAACATGATTTAATTGTTATCAAATATACATAGGGGAAACTCAACGGGAACTGAAAAGAAGGTTCACTGAACACAAAAGAGACATTAGAAATAACAACTCCCTCAATGCACTTTTCTCCCACGTTGCACAATACGACCACTCGTTCAAATTTGAACAGGCTAAAATCATTAAATACATATCAAATAAATCTCGACACAAACTACTTGAAGCAGCACTCATGACAAACTTCAACACAATTAAGCAACGAAATGGTTTCTATAATTTTTTTAAAATTTTTAATTTTTTAAAAGATATTTCACCCCAAACAAGGCAGGTCGCCACTGTAGACATAAGGGGATACTGAGAATTAGGGAGTACGTTTGGGGGTCATCCTAAGTTGAAAGCTGTGCAGCAAGATGTTTGTTTACATTAGTTTGAAACCTCTGCATGTCGGTACAGTCGGGGAAACAGGGAGCAGGGAGGGAGTTCCAGAGGCTGGCAGCACAAGGAAAAAAGCTATTTGAGTAGAAGGCTCTCCAGCATCTGGCGACCTCCACAATGAATGGATGGGACCTAGCTGATTGCCGGGTTGTTCTAGTGTATTTGCATTGAGGGGGCACTAGAGCAGCTAGTTCATCGGAGCACAATCTATTGAAGTATTTGTAAAACAAGCACAAGAATGCAACATTACGGCAATGGGATAGAGTGGTGGATAGAGAGGGACTTATTAAGTTAGCGACCCTTTTTTGGACCTCGTCTAAGAGGGAAAGACTAGTGGATGATGCACCAGCCCAGATGTGACAACAATACTTCATACATGGGTGGATAGTGGCTTTGTAGAGATACAGGATAATGTCAGGTGTAAGGAGTTTACTAGCATGGTAGAGGGACCCCACCTTCTTTGCAGCAGCCTTAGCAATGTCTTCAATGTATTTGTTCCAATTCATGTTACCTGTGAATGTTAGGCCGAGTAGTTTGAATGTTGAACTCTCAGGTAGGGTGTTATTTGCCATGGTAATCGGTGGTTGAAGAGGTTTCTTGTAGTTATTTAAGGAAAGGAGCTTTGTCTTTGCAGCATTAAAAGTTACCAACTATTTCTGCCCCCAATCCACTACAGCCTGGAGGTCACTTTCTAAGAATTCAGCCATTGCCTCAGATATGTACGCGTTTGTTTTGCCCACATGAGAGTAGAGCGTGGTGTCGTCAGTAAATATACCTATCTCAGACTCAATGTCATCAGGGAGGTCATTTATGAAAATCAGGAACAATAAAGGTCCAAGGATGGATCCCTGGGGTACACCTGCATTTATGTCATGTTGCTTAGATGAACGGCCATCGAAGACAACTTGGATCTTTCTTTTGGTTAGGAAGGATCTAATTATATTAAATATTTGTCCAGTATTACCATATGAGTTAATTTTTAGGAGGAGCCCCTTATGCCATACCTTGTGAAAGGCCTTTGATATATCAAGCGCTACAGACCTAGCTTCACCTACCTTGTCCAGTGTATTATATATGCGTTTAGAGATGACCATTAAGATATCTGCAGTAGATCATGCTTGTCTAAATCCATACTGGCAGTTAGAAAAAGTTTAACATTAACTAGGTGCCGGACTATCACTAGATTGATTAATGATTCAAAGATTTTAGCAAAGATCGGGAGTAGACTGATTGGGCGATAGTTCTGAGGATCTGTTTTATCCTCATAATTCTTGAAGACTGGTACCACAGAGGCAATTTTCCAGCTATCAGCCCCACAAGCTTTGGAGGTGTCAAGGTTATTTATAATGACCCTGAGATGAGATGATGACCAGGTTTTCAAGTATGGCTTCAGTTCGCAATAGGAATTTAGGGAAATGGTGGTTTGAGGCAAAATGCTGGACAAGTAGTTCAGCCTTATTAGCTGCGTGCAAACGACATCATTATGGTTTGAGAGTGGCGGAATCGTTGATTGTCCATCTTTCACCACACTATTATAGATTTCCCAGAAATCGTGAGTGCCTAGTTTCTGTGACTGAATGCGTTTTTTGGTTTTCTCTGTATACCTTCTCTTTGCTTCACCTATCACTGCCATACAATTATTTCTTGATTCTATAAATTTCTGTCTATTCGCAGTTGACTTATGGCGGACTAACTTTTGGAATACTTGCTTATCTTTATCTTTACTAATTAGCAAACTCAATATTAGAGTTGGGCGGTTTTGAAATTTTGGTTTCGGTTTTTTTCCCTTAAAACCTCGGTTTACGGTTCGGTTTTTCGGTTTAAAAAAAAAAATTTTTTACTATGGAAGCTATTCATTCTCTTGTGTGATGATTAGTTATTATTCAACGTTTAGTTGAATTATGCCACTGTTTCGATAATTTTGTGACTGAATCATTCTCCATGATATGAATCATATAAGTTTTAAGGTGTTGACTGTTGTAATCAAAGTTCTGATACCTTTTCAACAGTTAACTCGTTAAAACAGTGACCAAAGATTCATGAAAGATTTCTGAACAATAAAACTGAGTTTGAATATACATTCTATCTAATTCTTTAACCCATCAGAAGCTAAAATATAGGATGAGGAGAATGAGAAACATTTAAACAAAAATCTTTAACATCAAAAGATAGCGTTAGAAAATGAGCAGTCACAGACATATATGAATCATTAGCTCGGCTGGTTCAATAGTCCATTGTCAAGGAAATGGACTTTATGTCTAACAACTGACCGACTCATATAAATCAGGAATTAACATTTCTCTAACATGTCGTCTGGTTGGCAACTGATATACAGGTTGTAGACATTTGACAAAGGATTTAAATCCTTCATCCTCTACAATGCTCACGGTTTGGAGATCTTTGCATATCATTGCTACAAGACTCTGGTTTGCTGTTCTTGTTCTTGGGTTTGATTTGTCCCATTTAATTGTCGAATTAAAAAAAGAAAACATGTTCTCTTGCTTCACTGTGGGAATTGTGGCAGCAATCTAACAAAGAAACAAAAATATGCAGGTTTAACTAAAGTAATCATATCATTTAACTCGGTGGTTGGGAGGAGGGGGAGAATTTCCTGTTGAAGTTAACATGCTTGTTTGGTAGTTGGGGATTTCATTTAAAGTTGTTGTTTTTTTTACTATAAAGCAGCAAATTGAATGTTGGTATGCTTTGGGAGGTGGGTATTTTTAGTTCCATAAAAACATTAATTTACAAACGTTATTAAGAAATGGAAATTTATGAAGGTCATATATTTCTTAAAAATAAATGGACCATTCCTCATTTTTTTTTAAATCACCCAGCTTAATCCTTATTATGCCACAGAAATTAGTTTCAACAAAAACAAAAAAAATAATCAATTTTAGCGTTTCTTTTTTGCAGACATGAGTTTTCTCCCTTTAATTTTCTATAAATAAATAATTAGCTTGGATGTACTGTTGGATTAATGGGACGCATTTGATCGATTTTGAAGAAAATTAATTTAAGTTGGGAATTAGTTCAAAACAACTTTTTACAACTTATTTTTTCTTAAACTCAAAATGCGTGAGGTATTAAATTAAATCAGCAATGTTTTTACAATAATTCTATCATGTTCTGTTATTTCAACCAGGGCCTACAAAAATACGATGTCATGTTGTCCGTCGTATTTCTCTTTTTTTCATTTGAAAATTCAAAATGTTAATGATAAACAAACTGTAAACAAAGATTTCTTCCTACAAGTCAATTAAATGTTTTTATTTTTTGGTAATATTCAATTTTATTCAAATCGGAAAATCTTTTCAACCGTGTTTCCTTGTATATGGTGGCTTACTGTAGTAAAAACACAATACCGAACGGTTACGGTTTAAAAAAAAAAACCCGATTCGGTATTCGGTATGGAGACGAAACCGAAAAACCGCGGTTTTTCGGTAAAACCGCCCATCTCTACTCAATATGGTAGAACAAAAATTAACATCAGAACCGGGATAACCACCCCATACCACATTCTCTATTAATAAATATACACAAGTAACTAAAAAACTGGAATAAATATAAACAATCACACAAAACTAAATAAACCAAATCTCATTTCCATCTCTTCTCACACTCTTTATACATATCGCATATGCACACATTTTCTATGCTCATAATTATACTAATGGCATTTAGTGGATTAATAACACACTAATAATTAAATAAATGGGAATAAATAAACACTTTCACACATAATTTAAAACACTATTAATATTATAGGCTCACTTTTCTACTTACATTCACATACTACATATACATACATGTGTATAATCATAAACACTGTTAATAATTACTAATCAATTAATAATACACAAATAAAGAACTAAATAAATAAAAATAAACACATTTATACATAAATAAGTTAACGAGTTATATCATTTCCAACTCACTTTTGTACACATAGTGCAAGAAATTTATAAATTATATAATGAGACACGTGTAAAATAATAAAATAAATAGAAATAAACTAATACACTCACTAATAGATATGATGCCCCCTTTTCTCCTTATGCCATAACTTCTTATCTTTAATAAAATTTGCATTTGAAAATAGTAAAAATCTCCACGCTATTACAATAAAAAAAATTATGTTTATAATTATACTAATCGTATTTGGTTGATTAGTAATACACTAACAATAAAAGAAACGAGAATAAATAAACGCATTCATGCATAATTCAAAGCACGATGAATAGTATATCCTCACACTTTTACTTATATGCACATATTACATATACACACACTTGTATAATCATAAAGACTTCTAGATAATTATGGATCAATTAATAAAACACAAATAGTGAACTAAATAAATAAACACATTTATGCATAAATAAACTAAAGAGCTATATTATTTCCAACCCACTTTTATACATACTCCCACACATACAAGAAATTAATTAATTAATTAATGAAACACAAATAGAGTAATCAAATAAATAGAAATAAATTAATACACCCAGTTTTGAATATTTAAATTAATAGGTATGATACCCCTCTCTCTTTATGCCTAAACTCTTTTATACATATTCCCACATATTACAGGAAACTTATTAATTAATGAGACACAAATAAAACAATCAAATAAATAGGATTAAATTAATACACCAATTTTGAATATTTAAACTAATAAATATGATAAATATGCCAAAACTTTTATTTTCAATCATACTCTGTTTCAAAATCAGTCAAACATTCTCCACATTTCTACTTTCTTATTATATTTTCTCTTCCCCTCCTTTCCCCCTTTCTCTGTTTTCTTTTCTCCTCCCCCCCCCCCGGTTTATAATAAACGGCAGATTCATACTTCCTACCCCCTCCACCCCTATCTACTGCCAGCCATGCTTGGCTGTGACATATTTTGACCCCCAACATACTTCCTAGTTAAAATAGCCATAAATTAACAAGTTGAAGCCATCAATCCCATTCATCCCCTTTGAAGGAGACAGGCCACTGCTGATAATGCTACTACCAAAATCATGTTTTTCATTCTCTGCTTGTTCACGTCAACAACCATGCCGAAGTCTGAACACTTTCTGACAAATCAAAATAAATATTCTGTATGATTTTTCTACATTGCTTTCTTCATCCTGAGGAAGTCTTTCAATAAAGACGAAACGTTGATGAATACATAAATCACATATTTTTTGGCTTTCCTGTTTTCATTTTACATTACGTCGAATCATTTTATCCCCACTTTTCTTCATATATATATATATATATATATATATTAGTATAAAAATATACTTATTGCAAGTGAGCTATACAGAAAAATTTGTGTTTCATTCCTGAAAGAATTCCTCAGGTTAAATGCATGGATTTATATTCTCAAATCCCTTATATAAGTAAGCAGTGTCCACTCCAACCGCTAACCAATTACAGGGCCGGCGGGACAGTTATAAAAGTGGGGAGGGGGGGCTTCTCCTAAAAAGTGGGGAGGGGGCGGTTAAACACATGCATATCAACTTAAATATTGATGACCATAAAGTGGGAGGGTCCCAAGTCAAAAAGTGAGATTTCAAATGTATACTATTACACCTATAAAAGCTTTTATTTTTTTCTTAGTTTTTATTTTTTCGATTTACAATTTTTTTTTAATATATTAAAAGTTATAATTCACCTTTTATTTTTAAATGTTACTAGCTATCTCAAAGTAATGTTTATCCTATATGTAGCTGTGCAACTCACATATTTCTGTACTACCAAGCTCTACTCATGTACTGAGCACTGAGTATTTTTGTTTAATTCTGGAGTGCCCCTTTTTAGGGAGATGGATTTTCCTTACATTAAAAGCTTTACTCTAGTGGTAAAGCGAGTAAATAGGTCCTTATGTTAATAGCTTCCCCAGGACAATATTTTTGTATATGACGATGTTATGCTTCCTGCAGGACGTACTTAAAGCTACATAAAGTTGTTCATGACTGAACAGTTGTTTCCATACTGTAGTTAAGTATAAATTTGCACTTTACATTTGAAATATATGAAAAAAACTGGAATTGCAGATGATCTGTATAATATTAAATTTGGTTTGTTTGCAATCTGAATGGGGGTATAACTCATTCAAGATTTACTTCTCTTGAAAATGCATAAGCTATCTTAAGAGAAGAAACTGGTGATATAAATAGTTGATTGTTTGAATGTGGATAAATTTTGATATAAAAACTTTGTCTAATTTTTTCAGTGCTCGACTGATATTTTCTGTCCATTTTGACTGGAAGCTTACACTATTTTATATGCTACTTGAAAATTGAAAACTATAGAAAATAAAATGGTAATATGGGTCCTCATTCATTTAGCGAACCTTTTAGTTTGAATATAAATTTAAATTTAAAAAAATCAGTTGTATTCGATTTTCATAAGCCAAACTAGTTCTACACAAAAATGTTTGTTTTATCAAGAAATACAAACAGATATTGGAACAAAATTTACATAAAAAATAATCTATTGTGTGTGTGTGTCCGTTCATAGATGAAAGACTAGAGAGTGTTCCTAAAATATAAAAGTTTATACACGTGTAGAATTTTCCTAAGAATACGATTTAAATATTCCTGACTCTCTATGTGTCCTTTTAAGGAAGCTACGTACCCTTTTCCAACATTTTGCACATGAGATAGATATTTACTTATGAATGTCGTTTTAAAATAAGTCTTAACATATGTCTGATTGCTGAGTTGAGAAAGAAGCAGACTGACAACATTGAGTGTGCGATTTCAATACTGCCCTATTTTTTTTTTATAAATAAAATTTAATGAAATCAAAGAAAATAGTTTTCCCTTTTTTATGTAATAAAATGTAAGTAAAGTTTTTTTTGTATATTTAGTACATAACGCCTCTCTGTCTGCCTTCCCACCTCTCTCTCTCTCCCTCTTTCTCTCTCCTTCTCTCTTTCTTTATATATCTAGATCCATATATAATAAAGGAGAACGTTTGTCTGTCTTTGTGTCTGTCTGTCCCATAATACGAAGACAGACTAAGAAGTGTCCCTTTAATATAAGTGTAGTCACATGTATGATTTGCTTATGAACATAATGGAAGTAGTAATTCATTTCTAGCTGCTCCTTTTTAAGGGAACTAATGACCATGCACATTGAAATTAATCTATGTATAAGCGTTAGTTTTAGAGTATTAAAATATCTCTGAATAGATCAGTGATTAAGCTATCGTGGATGGCAACATCAAAGTTGTTGTTAAAGTAAACTCTCCTTACTATAATGTTTCATATGATGCTTTCCCACACTCGAACCCGGGCAACGCCGGGTAACCCTGCTAGTACGAAATAAATAAATAAAAAATTGGTTACATTTTATTTTAAACAAAAATATTACAAAACTGTAATTCTATAAATAAATATTCAAATGTAATTTAATGATTCATCATCAGGCAACACAGAGTAATATAACAAATGATAAATCTTTTTTCTTCTTTTACATGCCTCCCCCCCTTCTTTTACATGCCTCCCCTCTCTTTCTTTTACATGCCTCCCCTCTCTTTCTTTTACATGCCTCCCCCCTTCTTTTACATGCCTCCCCTCTCTTTCTTTTACATGCCTCCCCTCTCTTTCTTTTACATGCCTCCCCTCTCTTTCTTTTACATGCCTCCCCTCTCTTTCTTTTACATGCCTCCCCTCTCTTTCTTTTACATGCCTCCCCTCTCTTTCTTTTACATGCTCCCCTTCTTTTACATCTCTCCTTCTCCTTCTCCTTCTCTCTTTTGACCTTAGTATTTCCTACTTTTCTATCCAACCTTTTACATTTTTGTTTTTAAATATTTTCCTTCTTTTCAAAACATTTTCAATTTTTTTATCCAAAGGGAAATGTTATGGCTAAGAAAACAGAATTTTATAAACACACACAATTAGATCATCATCATCAGCAGCAGCAGCAGCAGTAGCAGCATCGGTTTAACGTCCATTTTACATGTTGGCATGTATTGAACGGCTTTCAGAAATTGACTTCCAAACTATTATTATTCTATAAAAACTAGAGTAGCCGTCCCGTCAAGAATGATGGAAAGAAATGTTACCTTTCTTGAAAAAAAAAAATAGGCAAACTTTTCTATTACAATAAAATGTATTTCCCTTTAAGCGTTTAACTATTTGCATCATATTCATCAAAATTCGCTGTATCCAAATGACCGTTTATTGCTACCTTACATCAAGCGACCGCAAACAATTCTCCCTTTTTATACAGGGTGTTTCAAAAGTCTTGGGAACATAACGATTTTTAATAACTCAAAAACTATTAGGAGTTGAAAAATGAAATTGGTACCGTTGGAAAGGTTAAAGTTTCAAGTTTTGTGGGGAATCTTCAAAGTTGCTCAATATGAGCAGCATTCGTCACACGGCAGACATCTAGTCGATAGTCCATTTCCTGCCAAACGCGTTCCAGCACTTTGACGTCAATGGTTCCCACAACTGCCGTTACTTGAGCCTTTAGTTCGTCAATATCTCTTGGAAGGGGCGGCACATAGACTTGTTGCTTGACAAAGCCCCAAAGGAAAAAGTCACACGGGGTAAGATCTGGAGACCTAGGAGGCCAGGGCATGAGAACGTCATCACCTCGCCCAGATCTCCCAATCCATCTACCAGGCAGCCTTGTGTTAAGAAACTGCCTTACTCTAAGACTCCAGTGTGGTGGTGCACCATCTTGTTGAAAGATGAAGTCATCAGATTCTGCTTGTTCCAACTGAACCATTAACCAGTCTTCCAGCATGTTGAGATAGGATTCACCAGTGATAGTTGCCTCTTCAAAGAAGAACGGTCCATAGACACCTTTCTTGGAAATTGCACAAAACACGTTCACTTTTGGTGAATCTCGCTCGTGCTCAAGAAGTTCATGAGGATTCTCAGTACCCCATATGCGAGTGTTATGCTTGTTAACTTTGCCATTCAGATGGAAGGTCGCCTCATCGCTAAAAACAAGCCGGTCATCAAAGCCGTTATCTTCCATCTTCTCTTGCATTGCAATGCAAAAGTCACGGCGAAGTGGCTTATCAGTGTCCTTCAACTTTTGGACCAACTTGAGCTTGTAAGGTACCATTTGCAGTCGTTTCCTTAAGACACGCCAGACAGTTGCTGGAGCAAGCTGAAGTTCCCTGCTGGCTCTTCTCACTGATTTACGGGGGCTCCGCTGAAAGGCTGTCCGAACTTGCTCAACTGCATCTTCTGAAGTTGAAGGGCGACCTGTTCGCTTACTTGGGCACAAACACCCATCTTTCACAAATTTAGCATGCCATCTGACAATGGATTTCCTTTCAGGAGCTTCTTTTTTAAATTTCCTGCGAAATGCACGCTGAACACATGTCCACGATTCAGTCTTTGCAAATTGAAGGACGCAAAATGCCTTGTCTTGTTTAGAGAACGCCATTACTGCACCTGGAAAGATAACACGAAAATCATTAGTATGACCAAAAACTTGATTAAGCAAGCTTAAAAATGGCACCAGTTTCATTTTTCTACCTGGAATAGTTCATGAGATATACGCATTTGTAATGTTCCCAAGACTTTTGAAACACCCTGTATAACTAGATTATTTTATATATCTAGTAAATATATTAAATATTAAATTGTTTTTAACTGGATTTTAACTGGTGCTCCAGATCAAGCTGTGAAGAAATCGGCTCCATGACCAAAAATGCACCAAACATTGATGTTATTGTTTTTTTCCTTTCCCTTTGCACAACTCAATCATGATCTGCGAAGCCAAAAACAAAAACATTTTCCCTCCACAAAACAACCAAACCAAACACCATGAATAAATACTTGAACATATAAAGAACTTGAAGCATAAAAACTTTTGCCAAAATGACCGGATTCGGCATTAAATAACCCGAGAAGGGTTGATATGTCATAAAACAAAACAAGCAAATTGTTTTTAATGCCAATACGTAGTTCAAACAAAATAAATTGTTTTGGAATATTAAAATAATTTCCAACACTATTGATAATGTTTGCCCATTCATTTATTTATATTTTATTATCACTTATGTTTGAATTCATGTTTTGAAACATGACGTAAATCATAAATCTATGACGTCACACCAAAGCTATAATTATTTTGTTAAGGTAATGTTTTCAGCTCTATTTATAAGAAAATCCGAATAGCTCAATTAGTAGAATGTCAGACTGAAGATCTCCAGTGTTCAGGTTCGATTTCCAGTCATGGCATCCGATTTATTTGTTAAGAATTTGTTATTTACTTTATTGCAATATTTTCCATTTCTAAAAGTAGTTAAGACTTCTGATATTTCGAAATAAGACAAATTCCACAATGTATTTTTTATGTTTTAAAACATTGTGACTGACCAAAATATTTCGATGGACGGGTGGACAGACGGACAAAATTTACATAAAACTAAACTAAATATAGCCCACATTGTGACCCCTGAGCAGCTGTGTTCCAAAATTCATAATGATCGGTTAATTAATTTAGGAGTGAATCTTGTACATACAAATATATAAACATATCTAACTTTATATAGATATACTAAGTGTAATGGTCATTGGCTTTGACTGACAATTAATTATACTCAAGTCATAACATGATTTTGCTTCTCATTTTATAAACCAATTAGATTTAAACCTGACTAAATTAGCGAAAGTTTATTTTTGAAATGGCTGATGACAAGTCACCATAAAATGGTTGCGACAATAAAATATTATATTACAATGTATATGCAAAAGGTTTCAGATATTTTTCACATATTATTTTCTACATAAAAATGCATATAAAGACTTGTGATAAATTTTACTAACTACTATCAGGTGACATACCATTCTCCATTTTAAAATATATGCCATTCCATTAGATTTTGATTGTGTGTAATATATATAATATATATATCTATATATAGTCTAAAGAAGCTTTGAGTTATTTTAAACAAAAAGACAAAAAAAAAGAAAGGAAAATGCAGTTTAAAGTCCCAGAGAAACTAACTAAATCCAAAATATTGCAGACTTAACATTCGTTGGAAAATTCATAAATAAATAAAAATATATAATAGTAAGTAAATAAAATAAAAAGGGGGATTAAGTATCTAACAGTGGAACAAAAACAGGAGACCTTAACATAAGCATCTAATATTAACACAGGGATCATCAGCTGTTTACCATGTAACTGTTTTGGAGATTTAAAAACAGGACAGTTATAATATTCATGGCTCTCCAATGGTACTGATCAAACTACCATTTCTCCAATAATCAAGTGTCGAAATAATTCAGCTTAAAATTTCACTTATATATACATAAATAAATAATAATAATAATCAAATAATAATAATAATATACTACCCTTAAGACTACCGTGTGATATGGTAATTTGCATATCAAATAAAATTCATTATAACAATAGTAATACTAGTAATAATAATAATGAAGCAAGTTCCGCTCGAGCGTTGAACACTATCGACAACATGACGCTTGCCCTCACCTCCTGGGTAAGTGTATCTTAATGTCAATTACTGTCTGTGGTGATTTCTCATGGTTGTGTTGGTCTTGACGTTAGGCTCGTAATTCTAGACTGAATCTACAAACTGCGTTCAAGCCCATGCGACCGCCTGCAACCACCACTCCTGCACTGATGAGGGTGTATATATATTACTAATGGATATTTGGTATCAGTCTGAAGCCGAAACTATACTATTACTTCTATTCATGTACTATTGTACTATCTTTTAATGTTCAATGGGGAGTTAGTGTAGTATTTGTTTTCTTGTCATGAAACCACCCTCCCTGACATTACCTCCTCCTTGGGAAGAAGTAGTGTAGTATATGTTCGTTCATCATCAGACCATCCTCCTATGCATTAGCTCCTCCTTTGGGAGGACGTGGGTAGTGTGGTATCTGTTCTGTTATCATGAGACAATATCCCCAATAGCGCAAGTCAACTAGAAATTGTCACAATCGACTGTTCATTAGTTAACTCAACACTTTCATTATATACGAGGCCTGTCTAAAAAGTATCCGACCTTTATTTTTTCCGTGCGAAATAGAGACGAAAGGGTGGCATCACTCTACACAGTGAAGGAAGACACCTTCATGCGCATGTGTGAATTTTATCACTGCCTTCCTGCACGTTAGTCGCTGCCTGTCGGTCGCTGAGTGAGGTGCTACACAACGTGTTCGTCGGATTACCGATTCTCTCAAGATGGCTGAATGTGTTGAGCAAAGGTACTGCATCAAATTTTGTCAAAAGCTTGGTGATTCTCAAAGCAAAACAATTCGTAAGATTCAGCATGTGTTTGGAGAAGATGCGATGGGTGTAACACAAATTAAGGAGTGGTTCAACCGATTCAAAAATGGTCGCACATCAGCGGAGAGTGACCAGCGTTCTGGCAGGCACCAAACTGCTTGTATTGCAGCTGTTGTTGAGAGGGTGCGAAATTGGTGATGGAAGATCGTCGTTCAACCATGCAGGAGATCATCCAAGAGGTCAGAGTGAGTAAAGATTCTGCACATGCAATTTTGGGTGATGATTTGAACAAAATGGCTGCAAAATTTGTGCCCAAGTTGTTGTCACAGGAACAAAAGGACCTCCGTTTTCAAGTTGCACAGGACCGCCAACATTGATCCTCATAGGTGTACAGGTACGACCCAGAAATACAAAGACAGTCGTCGCAATGGAAGCATCCTGAGTCTTCAAGGCCAAAAAAAGCGCGACAGGTGCAAAGTAAAATCAAGGTGATGCTGAATGTCTTCTTTGATATCCGTGGAATTGTGTATTACGAATACACACTGGAAGGACAAACTGTGACAAAGGAGTACTATCAAGATGTTCTCCGGTGTCTCTGTGACGCAGTTCGGCGCAAAAGACCAGACATGTGGACGACGAAAAACTGGCAACTGCTTCACAACAACGCCCCCCGCACATTCATCCCAATTGATCCAACATTTCTTGGCCAAACATGGAATTCCAATCGTTCACCAACCTTCCTACTCTCCAGACATGGCTCATTGCGACTTCTGGTTGTTTTGAAAATTGAAGATGTCACTGAAAGGTTCCCGTTTTGAGACTAGAGAAGAGATAATGTGGAACGCAACGGTGGAGATGAACACCATTCCAAAAGAAGACTTCCAGAGGTGTTTCCGGTAGTAGATGGATCGGTAGGCTAAGTGTGTGCAAGCACAAGGGGCCTACTTTGAAGGGGATTAGGGTCCCAACCCCATGAAGTACTTGAAATATTTTTTCTAGTCTAAGGTCGGATACCTTTTAGACAGGCCTTGTATACTAGCAAAAATATGCGACTTGAGGGAGTAATTTTGAATAATGAGTTTTAAAAAAGGTTAAAGAAATTCTGATTTCGGTTAGTTTGGCTTTTAAATCAACCGTCTGTTATGTGATGCCGCAATACATATACACATACAAACAACTTTGCTTTATATAATATATATATATATATATATATATATATATATATATATACTATAAATATTTTTTGTTAAATATTAAAGTGTTTTTTACTTACAGACGATATCGTTTTAATCTTTTTGCCCTCATCAGTGCAGGAGTGGTGGTGGGTGGTATATATATATATATATATATATATATATATATATATATATATATATATATATTTCAAAATTACGTTTTTATGTGATTTGAAATTTAGTTAATAAAAGAACAAGATTCTTTTAAATATACACCATTTTAAAATAAAAAATAACAGCGTATTTATCATCTCTATATTATGATACAACTTTGTGTGTGTGTAGTTCTCGTGTCAATGTAACTTTGATAATTATACAAATAATAATTATTTTTTGTATTTTTTATTTACTATTAATGGAATATTTATTGATAAAAAATGCAATGATGTAAAGTAAAACGAAATTGAAAAAAATCCTATGTAAAATGTAATTTACTTACGAAATTAAATCGACAAGGATGCATTTCGGTTTCTTTGTAAACACAGCAGCTATTTTAATCTTTTGTTACTAGTTGAAAAAAAAATGAATTACTTCGTTATCCTTCGAAATTTGAAAAGAATTTGGAGACATTCAAACTGTCGAATGGAAAGTAATTTTCGGCTTTAAAAATCTTAGCAAATATTAAAAGAAAGTTTTGGAAGTTATTTTCATCCAATAATTTTGTAAATAGAGATTAAAACGTTCAGGTTGGTTTAATTTCGTAATCAAGTTAATTTTTTAGATAGGACTTTAAAAATTTCGTTTTATTTTAGGCAATTACATTTTTAATTTCAATAAATATTCGATTAATAAACAATAATTACATGTGTAATGATCAAAGTTACGTTGACACGAGAAGTACAAACACACACATACGTGAAGTTATCTCATAATTTTATTAATAAAAAAATGAGTTCCGGTTGATACATCTTCGTCTCTCTTTTGAGTTTCGCCCAACCTCTTAGTTATTTATCACCTCCCCCCCTCTTCCCCAACATTTTGGACTTGTACATCTAAAGAAGAAATAGGAGGAGAGGACTTCTATATTTTTATCATAACTTGACTACCCCGTTAGGGCTGGTATTTATTCTAGTAAAAATTAATCAGCTGCTGCCTAAGTCTAATGCCAGCATTTGAACAATTGTCACAACAATTGTCACAAGTCCTGACAAGTCACATCTGCTGACTATGAACATATTTATTCATTAAGTTTTCCTTTATGATGTCTCATCTTCAAACAATGAAGATTTGTTCCTTTTTCATTTCCAAATAGACACAAAATAATGGAAAACCTACTTTTGTTATCTTCTATATCATAAAGTAAAGTAAATTTTCCCCCTATTTCATTGACCATTATAGATTTCAAACCAAAACTTTCATATCTTAATCCATTCCGCAAACCACTGAGGCCAATTTCTGATGCGTGTTTCCAGAAAATATGCGTTCGTTTCGTTCCCTTTCAAAATTTCTGATATTTTTTCTGAGTCAGTTGCTGCTCCCAACACAATCATTTACAGAGTATGTGGCAAGCATTTTCGCTCTCATGCTAGTGTCTACTCCCACAAGCCCCATAATCACCTGTGACCGTTGTTCATGTGATTATGTTTTTGCATAAACACCGTTTATGTTTCATTTGTCACGTTACTATTTTTCTCTGTAACTTACTATACATTTTCAACCTAAATAATGACTGCTCCCTTCAAGCGATTATAAAGGTAAAGAAAATAAAGCTCCCATCTGCATTCAATTTAATAGAAATTAGCGAGATTTCACAAATAATGCGCCAACATTGGTACATTGTACATTAGTGCATAGATTTAGTCTTTTCCTTTTTTATTTATGTCATTTATTTATTTACATTCTTCTCTTACTTTCCTGCGCTTATGCTGCTGCTACTACTAATCCCTTCTCTATTACCATTCCCCCACCTCTTGTCCTTCCCCCAGTGGTGTGCAGAGGTCTGGTGATGCCTGGGGCCAACTCCTTGATTGTATGCCTGAAAACTGATAAATATTATGAAAATGGGAGATAGTTTGAATATGATTGGATGTGCTCTCAGTTTAGATACCCCACGCTACTGAAACCACCACTATCTAAAGTTTTTAATGTGCAAAATAACAACAGCATGCAAATAAGATTATCAGCGTTTTAGTATTATATTTTGTCCATCTGTCAGATATCGATTCACTCGATAAAACTCTATGAAATCTTCTGTTGTTTTATGTTTAGATCTTGAGAAATGTTTTAGACATATTCATTTTCGAAAATGTTTTAGACATATTCATTTTCGAAAATGTTTTAGACATATTCATTTTCGAAAATGTTGTAGACATATTCATTTTCGAAAATGTTGTAGACATATTCATTTTCGAAAATGTTTTAGACATATTCATTTTCGAAAATGTTTTAGACATATTCATTTTCGAAAATGTTGTAGACATATTCATTTTCGAAAATGTTGTAGACATATTCATTTTCGAAAATGTTTTAGACATATTCATTTTCGAAAATGTTTTAGACATATTCATTTTCGAAAATGTTGTAGGCATATTTATTTCAGAAAATGCTTTAGACATATTCATTTTAGAAAACTTACACATTAAATATATTTTTAAATGGGGAGGGTACATTTTTCTAAAAAAAATGATTTCTCTTTTATGATGTAAGGAAACAAACATATTCTTTAATCCCTCTCTTCTCATCCTTATTTCTTTCTACTTCCTTTCAGCTTCTTTTCTTTCTTTTCTACCAAACCACTTCTTTTTTATTTTGTTTTAAACTTTTGAATTTCTTCTTTTTCCAACTTTTAATTAGTTTTCTGACTACTTTTTCCCCAACTTTTTGCGAATGGTTGTAACAAACTTTAATTAGTCATAAAGGGTGACAAGATCTTGTATTTTTTTGTGGATAAGAATTTAGTATGTCTATTAGAGTGGGTATTTTCAGAGGTGGAATCTGTTTTTTTTTTTAATTCTGACTTTGGTTCCTGAAAATTTTCTAACGTTTTGCTAATTTTGAAGTTTTGATTAAAATTATGTGAATTAATTTATGGTAAGTTGAGTAAAGTTCAAGATTTTAAGAAAAAAATCGAGAGGATAATAAAAGAAAATATACATAAATATACATTTTTAGTGAAGGGTCTTTTAAACAACAGTCACTTTAGAATGGCCACCATTAAACAATTTTTCTGTGAAATAAATAATGAATAATATATATATATATATATATATATATATATATAAATTTCTATTTCATGTATATACATATATTATAAGATGATATAATATATTGTGTATATATATTTTCAGTATAACTGTGCTCAATAAGTGAGTAAAGCTTAGTATTAGTATAAATATATGGCAAGTAAGCTACACAAAAGCATCCATGTTTCATTCCTGCAAGAAATCATCAGGCTAAATGCGTAGATTTATTGCTTGCGATTGTTTTTATATCTAAGTAGTGTTTCTGTAGCTGCCATCATGCAGGTCCACAGGGAAAACGAGTGAGGGTTGTGCCACGTATTGTCCATTTGGGATTGAACCCAGAGTGTTCCGGTTGCAAAATGGAAACTTGTAACTTTTGTGACGCGACTAGAGTTCGCGCGTGCAAATGAGCATTGTTTTGCATGGGCGAATTCTCATTGTCATAAAAAGAGTAGAGACTTTACTCTGAGGAGGAGAAGAGAAAAAGAAAGAGAAAACAGGAATTTAATTTTCACGACTACAGTTTACTCCAGCAAACTAACCAATCGGATTCGGTTGTATTATTAATCCCTTTTGGGCTATTATTTTTATTGACTAATGTCCGAACTCTTCTCAAACAAAGGTTTGAGAGCCCTTTGTTTGAGGATCATTTTGGCGCTCCCCATTTTTAAGTGGGTCAAATTGACAGGTGATCTTATTCTAACACATGGGGACTAAACCCTGTTTGTTATTCACCAAATCTCGTGGGAACCAAGCCCCTGCTCAGCTATTTTAGACTTAACGGATTGGGCATATGACTCTCTCATGTTTTCAATAACCCTTTTGTAGTGGTTGCTGGCAGTCTTAAAGGCGGCTTTAGTTTCAGAACATCTATTTCGTTGAAAGCAATTGAAATAGTGGTTTGTGTATGCAATGGTGGCGGACATTCTGGGGTGTATCTCTATACCAATGGTTAACCAATCAGTTAAGTCGGATGCGATACAGGACACATTCTTTTCAAACATGGAATGCAGAGGAGTTTCTGATATGAACAATCTGAGTTTGTCCCAGTCAGCCATCGAGTATCGATACACTGTGCCATGGAGAGGGACATCAAAGGTCTGTTACACTTTGTTTTTATCTTAAATGAGACAACTGAGTGATCAGAAAATCCCAGCGGAGACAGAACAGTGGTTGAACACAGTTTAGGACAAGTTGTCAGTAAAAGATCAAGAAGACTTGCAAATTGACTGTCAGTATCGGGTATGTGAGTAGGTTTATCAACAATCTGTGTTAGATCATAAACAATGGAGAAATTGTGACAAAACCTCCTTTCATCATCTGCCCATTCGACATTAGGAACATTAAAATCTCCACAGACGTGAATGTTAGCAGAAGGAATCAGCAGACAGGATATGATTAATTTTCTCAGAGATAGTAACTCTGTCATTGTGGGGAAGATAGAGGGCAAATATGAATGCGGTGCTGTGAGTGCTACTCGGAAGCACATATAGGGCAATTTAGAGTCTTTGGAGATGTCCCTGCCACATGGAAAGCTATCCTTAATGTAGGCACATATTCCATGTCCATGACAAGGTTCAGCGTCAGTTTTGGATGTCATGTTCGAGTAACCGTTAATCATGAAATCATCTACAGAAACAAACAGGCCAATGCCAGTTTCATACAGGAACAACAGGTCGTGTTTCGTTTCCTGAAATTTGATTCCAACCTTTGGAAGGTTGGAACGTAGACCCCTGATGTTGGAAAAGGAAACTTGGTAATGGAGGTTTACATTGGAAGTTGGGGTTCTGGGTTTATGTTTATGTTGTGTATTGTGACTTGTCATGTTGAGGTTGGAAAATTTGTGGAAGAGGTCAGTAAGATTGTTGAGAGAGAGAGAGAGAAAGTAAAGAATGAGTAAAGAATGAGTAAAGAATGAGTAAAGAATAGAGATTTTCTTTGAAGACCATTGAAGAAAGAAAAGATGTACAGTTCCCACTAATATGGCATCGAGAGGCCCCACCGGAAACTACTGCATGGTCCAGATTCCATTCAACAAATGGCAATACAGCAGCCCCGGTATTATGCACCTACTGATAGGGCAGCCTCCTTGGGGGTTACTCCAAGGTTTGGGTCCTTAACTATCAAGCAGATTTACTTCTGTAATTGATATTCAAGTAACTGTAAAAATTAAATGGGCTAATATTTAGTTTAGGATACAGGTAGAGCCATGTAAAAATTTCTGTTTACTAAATGCGTAAGCGGATGGCTGTGTTTAAAAAAAAGAAAATCAACAGAATTACATTAACGAAGACAAACACATAAATTCTTTCTTCCTCACATCTTGCTTAGCCATTTAACTCTAGATCTAAAATGGAAAACATATATTCAATCTGTTGCAAAGATTGTTGGAAACATGGTTGGATCATTCTACTGCTCCAGAAAGTACCTGACTCCTAATGCAATCCTCTACCTGTATAAGAGCCATATACATCCTAAAATGGAATACTACTGCCATATCTGGGGAGGTGCCGTTCAGAGCACTCTTTCTTGCCTCGACAGAGTACAAAATCGACTTTGCAATCTAGTGGGGAGGATATCTTTTGTTCTCTACAGCCCCTTTCTCACAGAAGAGATGTTGCTAGTCTTTCTCTACTCTATCAATATTTTCATGGAATATGCTCGACTGAGCTCCAATCCCAGCCCCCCCCTCCCTGTAAAACATTCACAACAAGAACTCATCTAGCTACCACAGCTGAAAAGAACTTCCCTTTCTCCCTCCATGTGCCTAGTGTCAGGTTAAATTTTCCATTAACAGAGTTTCTTTCCAAGGGATTCTCGTTTGTGGAACACATTAGCACAGGCCTACTACTCTGCAGACTACAATATGGTCGTCTTCAAATCCAATATCAACAAATATTTATCATAAACGCTCCCCATGGATGATCAAACTTTGTTCATTCCATTAATCATTTTAATCCTCTCATAATATTATTCATCTTTCAACTGACAATCCATCCATTTCACTAACACTTATCCTCAAGTATCTTTTGGTTCTTGATAAGTGGTGACTCATTAGTAAAAAATAAAACTGGAAATTTCTTTAGTCTAAACATCTTTACTAGCTGGAACAAGTATTTTTTGAAAGAAACTTTACAAGAAAAGGAAATGGCTAGTTAGAATGAAATAATGATATTTTAGGATGGAAGCTATTTAGGTCTAACTTAAAAAATTCGACCGCTTAATTTTATATGTTCTCTCTCTCTCTCTCTCTCTCTCTCTCTCTCTCTTATATATATATATATATATATATATATATATATATATATATAGGGTGGGGAAGCAAAATTTACAATGAATTTTAAGTTGTTTTTTTTTCTCAGCAGGCACTAAGTCAATTGTTTTGGAACCTAGCATATATCATGGACGGCGGTACCGGGGAGCAGGTGGGGGGGGGGGCTCAAGCTCCCCCACTTTTTGACTTGGCCCCCCCCCACTTTACGGTCATCAATAATGAAGTTATATATGTATGTGTTTAACCGCCCCCCACCACTTTTTAGGAGATCCCCCCCCCCACTTTTATAACTGTCCCTCCGGTCCTGTATATTGATGTCATAATCATACCTAACACCATTATCCTCACCTTTTCAGAAACTTTTGCCGATATGAGTAATGAATGCACTCGTCACACCAAAGGAGATTTCAAGAATAGTTGGAGAGTCTATAAAGACTTTATAATGTAAAGAATAGAATGACTATGAGCAAAACTATTATGAAGAAGTCTGGAAATAGGGGGAATCAATAAAAAACGTACCAAACCTTTTATTAAAGCTCTTAACGGATCCAACCAAATCCATAAGAAAAATGGCAATTGGTCTTGAGGTAGACAACAAGACCATTAGAAATGCAGTAAAATATGATTTAAAGTGAAAATCTTACACAAGAACACCAAAGCACTTGTTGACAACAGCTATGAAGGAAAAGAGATTGCAAAGGTGCAATAAAATTATTACATGGTTAAAAAAAAATCCTCCATTGTAATGATCTTTTCAGATGAAAATATCTTCACTGTTGATGCTGTTCTGAACCGCAGAAATTACAGCTTTATTGCAAAATCGATAGCCGAGGTGAAAGGGATATTCAGAACAAAACATCCTGCTCAAGTTATGGCTTTTAGTGTTGTGGCTTCCGATGGAAAGAAAATGCTTACAAAATTTTACAAAGCTAATTAAAAGATCGATGTTAATACTTATTACAATATTCTGAGATACCATAGCTTAAAGCAAACTACTTAGATAGTAATTATGTATGGACACAGGATGGTACTCCAGCCCACACAGAAAATACAAGACTTTTGTAAATCCAATTTTAGCAGTTATGTTTATTATGGTCACCTTCTAGCCCAGATCTAAACCCTCTGGATAATGCTATTTGGGGTGTTTTAGAACATGCTACAAATAGAGCAATGTTGACTCTCTTACTATTAAAGAAGAATGAGAGAAGTTGTCTCTCGAATATTTGAAGAACACTTGTGCAAGTTTCAGAAAGTGTGTAAAGGCAGTTATTGAGAATGAGGACACATAAAATAAAAAAACATTTTCTATGATGTAAATTTTCTTGTGGCAAATAAATTCTCATGACTTTCAATAAACTAATTGGTCATACACTGTCTTTCAATCCCTGCCTCAAAATATTATAAATGTTGCTTCCCACCCTATATATATATATATATATATATATATATATATATATATATATATATAATTATAAAAAGAAAAACTATACACACATTAAGGTTGTACACATAATAACTTATTTCGACCCCTTTAATTAGGTCTCCTCAGATGTATGGACAACCACGTTTTTTTTTTTTGACGTGGTTGTCCATACATCTGAGGAGACCTAATTAAAGGGGTCGAAATAAGTTATTATGTGATTATGTGTACAACCTTAATGTGTGTATAGTTTTTCTTTTTATAATTCTGTTTTGCTCTGTTTGAATTACATTGAGCTCTGTTATTCAGATTCTCTACACAAAATTGAAATCCACACACTATATATATATATATATATATTTAGATTTTTCACTTATAAGATAGATTATTCAGTGAAAGACCGGGATTAGGCCAATGAAAATAAGCTCGATGATACTTGATTACAGGGTACAGAGCATTTATATGTGATTTTGTGAAGGCTTACCAAAGCATTCCGTTCAGGATACCAATCATCACCACAAAAGACTTTTTCTTTCAAAGATTATTTATTTATCATATATATTCAAATTAAAGAGTTTTATGAGCTACTTTTCTAAGACATTTTCTATTTTTTCTTTTTATCTTTTTCTTTTTTCTTCTCTTCTTAAATGACCCCAATTAAGGCAACACTACATTGTGTATTGTCAGTTGTTGAAACTCTTATTCCAGGTACTTAATTTCCCTGATGATCTGCCAAGCAAGGACCTGCTTGGTAGTGAAACACGTGTAGGAAAAAACTCTTTAATTTGAATATATATGATAAATAAATAATCTTTGAAAGAAAAAATCTTTTGTGGTGATGATTGGTCTCCTGAATGGAATGCTTTGGTAAGCCTTCAAAAAATCACACACACACACACACACACACACACACACACACACACACACACACACACACACACACACACACACACACACATATATATATATATATATAACTTCTTTTGTAAGATGGTAGGAAAAATCCCAGCAGAGTGCTCAATCAATTGAGAAGATCAAAATTATATATATATATATATATATATATATATATATTTAACGATTTGATGATTTTTTTCATAAAGAAGGTTTATGAATGGATAATCATGAAAACTCTGGATTGAATGAGAAACCCTATGTTATTTTATGCCCAGCTTGTTATAAGCTGGGCATAAAATAACATTAATATTACCTTTTTTTAATTCTTAATTCTATAAAATTCAAATTTTGTGGTTGGGGCTCAAGGATGTAGCAGCATTGAGTGGGAGAGAGATAAAGACTACATTTCAGTAAAATTCATAGTTTTTAACCCTTATCTTGAGCCACACTCAGCAAAATGGCGCCTTTTGATGATGGTGTGATTTATAAAGGAGTACACCAATATATAGAAACGAATCTTCATGCGAAATACAAGATTCTCTCCTATAATAATTTGTAAGAAAAGGATTGTTAGAAGAAAGGCTTTTTGTTACGATTTTTAGATCTCATTTTGTTCGGTGACGCCCGTCATGCCCTCTTGCATGTTGTTATGGTGGTGACCGCCGTCCAGGTATGCCTTATATCTGTGGTTCCTAACTGCTTAAAGGTGGAATTAGGTACACCGAGATCTGTTCTCTAGTCGCCATGTTCGCACCAAAGTTGGAGCACATACTCATGCACGTTACCCAAAAAGTTGTGTGTTGATTAATCATGTGCCGTGCTCGCTGTGGTGAAAATAGAATTTAAAAGAAGCAGTTTTCTAAAGTCAAGGGCCATTTATTGCCCCTAACTTTTGGAAGCCGGATGTCTACAACTCCGTCGTCCGCACGTTACTGTTAAGTAAATGGGTCCAGCAGATACTTGGACAGTCGTGTCGGTATCGACCGTTCGCTCAACCAACCCACATACTACCCATTCCAGAATAACAACAACAACAACAACAACTCTATACACGGCAGAATAACAATAACACCTTTGAATACGGCAGATTAACAACAACAACCCTAAACACTGCAGAATAACAACAACAACTTTAGAATGAAAAGTCCACACTTTGAAGCGTTGATGAAATGCCAATAATAAGGAGAATATTTTGAAAAAAATATTTTGAAAAACCTGGACAACGCAGTTTTTTATGTTTTTTAAAATAAATTATTCATTTATCTTAAAAACTTGAGCACTTTCGGTGATATACACCCTTGTCAGAAGTATAAGCATATTTTTTTCTCTTTTTTTTTCGTTTAATCCCTCTTGATTGAGACATATTTATCGCAGTCAATTTGAAATCTGTCTTGATGTTATCGCCGATTAATGTTGATATGCCAGTGTGTGTAGCACGCGGTTACATGAACAGAGTAGAATGAAGTCCACACTTTGAAGCGTTGATGAAATGGCGATAATAAGGAGAATATTTTGAAATAAAATATTTTGACAACAACTTTGTTTTAATATCGATGTAATTTTGAACAATACAATTTGTTTGATTTTCATTGTTTTTTTTTTTTCCTTGCTACCAAACGCTTATAACATTTTCTATAAACAAACAATTTGTGTAAATACATGGATATACATTGCATACACAGTTGAGTGTATGTGGTCAGAAGTTATGACTGTGAATTCGCTTTTTTTTTTTTTTTAAATTTTTTTTTTAGCATAGTTCACCCCAAACAAGGCAAGCTGCCACTGTAGACGTAAGGGGCTACTGAGAAAAGAAAAGGGGAGAAGGAGGGGGGGGGGTGTCAACCTAACTTGGGATCTGCGCAACGAGATGTCTGTTTACATTAGTTTTAAACTTCTGCATGTCTGTTCTGTCGGGGAAACAGGGGGCAGGGAGAGAGTTCCAGAGGCCAGCAGTACGAGGAAAGAAGCTATTTGAGTAGAAGGCTCTCCGACATCTGGGGATCTCCACAGTGAATGAATGAGATTTAGTTGATTGTCGAGTTAGTCTAGGGAATTTATGTCGAGGGGGCACCAGAGTAGCCAATTCATCGGAGCATAATCCATTGAAGTATTTGTAAAACAAGCACAAGGATGCCACATTGCGGCGATGGGACAGAGGCTGAAGCTTGGTTGACAGTGAGAGTCCAATTAGGTTGGCGATTCTTTTTTGGACCTTGTCAAGGAGGGAGAGACTAGTAGATGATGCACCAGCCCAGATGTGACAACAATACTCCATGCATGGGCGAATGGTGGCTTTGTAGAGATGTCAGGTGTGAGGAGTTTACTAGCATGATAAAGGGAGCCAACCTTCTTTGCGGCAGCCTTGGCAATGTCTTCAATGTATTTGTTCCAATTCATGTTACCTGTGAAGGTTAGGCCGAGGAGTTTGAATGATGAACTCTCAGGTAGGGTGTTATTTGCCATGACAATCGGTGGTTGAATAGGTTCCTTGTAGTTATTGAAGGAAAGGAGTTTTGTCTTTGCGGCATTAAAAGTTACCGACCATTTATGACCCCAATTCACTACAGCCTGGAGGTCATTTTCTAAAGATTCAGCCATTGCCTTGGATATGATCGCGTCTGTTTTACCAACATGGCGAGAGTAAAGTGTGGTGTCGTCAGGAAATCTCAGACTCTACGTCATCAGGGAGATCGTTTATGAAGATCAGGAACAATAAAGGTCCAAGGATAGATCCCTGGGGTACACCAGCATTTATGTTATGTTGCTTAGATGAACGGCCATTGAGGACAACCTGGATTTTTCTTTTGTCTAGGAAGGATCTAATTATATTTAGTAATTGCCAGTAATACCGTATGAGCGTATTTTCAGGAGAAGCCCTTTATGCCATACCTTGTCGAAGGCCTTGGATATATCAAGCGCTACTGCCCTAGCTTCACCTGCCTTGTCGAGTGTATGCTACATACGTTCCGAGATGACCGTTAGGATGTCTGCAGTAGATCGTGCTTGTCTAAATCCATACTGGCGCTACTGCCCTAGCTTCACCTGCCTTGTCGAGTGTATGCTACATACGTTCCGAGATGACCGTTAGGATGTCTGCAGTAGATCGTGCTTGTCTAAATCCATACTGGCAGCCAGAAAGAAGTTTAGCATTAACTAGGTGCGGTACTATCGCCAGATTGATTAAGGATTCAAAGATTTTAGCAAAGATCGGCAGCAGACTGATTGGGCGATAGTTCTGAGGATCGGTTCTATTCCCAGAACTCTTGTAGACTGGTACCACAGAGGCAATTTTCCAGCTATCGGGGAAGCAAGATTCAGCTAGACATTTATTGTAGAGTTTGGAGAGGACAGGGGCCAGGTCAGCAGAGCATTTCTTTATTACTATTACAGGTATAAGATCAGGCCCACAAGCTTTGGAGGTGTCAAGGTTTTTTATGATGTCTCTGAGCTGGGATGGGGTGATGACCAGGTTATCAAGTGTGGATTCGGTCAGCAAAGGGAATTTGGGGAGGGGGTGGTTATCTAAGTCCAAAGTAGAGTTAGAAGCGAAGCGTTGGGCAAGTAGTTCAGCCTTATCAGTGGCCGTGCAAACGACATCATTGTGGTTTGATAGTGGGGGAATCGTTGATTTACCATTATTCACTACACTATTGTAGATTTTCCAGAAATCACGAGTACCTAGTTTCTGTGACTGAATGCGTTTTTTTGTTAACTCATTATACCTTCTCTTTGCTTCACCTATCACGGCCTTGCAATTATTTCTTGACTCCATGAATTTATGTCTATTAGTAGCTGACTTATGGCGGCCGAATTTATGGAATGCTTGTTGTCTCTCAGAAATGGCAGCTGCACATTCCGAGGTGAACCATTGAGGGGAGTGAGGCTTGCTAAAGAATTTTCGCATGGGGACATAGGCTTCAATGCCTGCTTTGACCCATTCAGTTAGTTCGTTTGCACACTGGTTGGCAGGGAGTGAGAAGGTTTCCCTCCATGGGGCGTCGCTGATGTGATCTCTGATTGACTCAAAATCAGCCTGCTCGTAGTATCTCGTTGTTTTGAGCAACGGTTCATCAGCTTTTGGACGACTTCTTAGGGTGATATGTACCATTAGCACAATGTGATCAGCATTCCCAAGTGGGCTATGAGCTTTCATCACACAAGCCTTGGGCATTGAGGTCAAGAAAAGGTCTAGAAGTGAGGCTTGTTGGTCTACTCGATCGGGGATGCGGGTCGGAAAATCGACAGTCTTTGGTTGAAAGGGATTAAGTAGGCTGTGTATGTGTCGGCTGCCAATAGTTCTTTCTTGTTTGGGGAGTTTTATATCATCAAGTGATACTTTTGGCTAAGATCAAAGTGTAGTATCTGTTCCGATGGATACTGCACCCCATAAACTGGTATCGTCTTTGCCTTCGAGGCTTGATTTACGTCGGTCTATGGGTCTGTCCTGTGCAGTTCTAGGGGGTCCACCCTCCCAGGTTTTGCCTCCCCTCTTTGGGGAGGAGTAAGTTTATTTCTTACTGCCTGAGGCGCCCCTATCGGGGAATGCCGACGGGGCTGCCCAGGCAATTTTTAATGGCCAGAGTGCTCACCTTCTCGGGCGCTGGCTTTTCAAGTCCCACTTTCCCGACCAGACCTTGGGTCACATCTTACCTTGTGGGAGTAAGATAAAACTGGCCTTGTGCCTAACCTCCTGGGAAGGTAAATAAAGTGATACTTACCTGGCCTTTTGGCTAGGAAGAAAGTGTAGTATCTGTTCCGATGGATACTGCACCCCATAGACTGGTATTGTCTTGGCCTTCGGGGCTTGATTTATGCCAGTCTGTGGGTTTGTTCTGTGCAGTTCTATGAGGTCCACCCTCCCAGGCTTTGCCTCCCCTCTTTGGGGAGGAGTAAGTTTATTGCTTACTGCGTGAGGCGCCCCTACCGGGGAATGCCGACGGGGCTTCCCAGGCAATTTTTAATGGCCAGAGTGCTCACCTTCTCGGGTGTTGGCTTTTCAAGCCCCACTTTCCCGACCCGACCTTGGGTCACATCTTACTTTGTGGGAGTAAGATAAAACTGGCCTTGTGCCTAACCTCCTGGAGAGGAGGTAAATAAATCATCAAGTGATGATAGTCATGCTCGGAGTGTGAAGTTGACAGGTGGCAGAAGAGAGTGTAGGCGTCTTACTTTGTGGCTGTCTGGAAACTCTCGGCTTAGTCTGTGAACCTTAAAGGTCTCAGGATGGAGTCATAAAAAAGTTCCATAAGTTGATTGGTCATCGTGTGACCAAACAACCTCATTAGGGTTGCTCAGATATCAATGTTTATCACTGCTACCAATATTCCCTTTTCACAATCTTGGTAAATTCTCTATTATGATTCCATGTGAATAACTTTTCTATTTTTTTGTTTTTTTATTTGTAGATGTGCCATTCCTGATCTTGACAATGACACTTATGCAATCCAAAACGAGGCTCACGCTGAGCTTATCAACAAAACCATTCCGTATGTATGGAAGAATAAAAAGTTTGAATATGCACCGTGTGAAATGTTCGACACCAACGAAACATACTTTTATTCCTTGCTACTCAATGAGACCAACAGAACAAAAGTGGCTTGTCATAAATGGGTCTATGATAAAAGCACTGTTATACAAACAGCTGCAACCGAGGTAAAATAGACAATGACAAAATGTTTACCTTTATTTTTGTTGACTATTGTTTTTTTTTTTGTTTTTTGGGGAGGGGGGCATCATTTCAAAGAGAGGTGGGATTCCCTATTTAGGGAATAGTCTGAATTGAGACAAAAATAAAAGTTGCCTCAGTCTAGAAAGAACTTATTCTTCATTGACCGAGGAGATACTACACTTCAAATTATTTATTTAAAAAAAATAAAAGAGTTACATTTCGAACAAATTAGGCATAAGGCCATCAAAAGTGTGTGTGTGTGGGAGAGGTCAACCGTTGTCCATTTGTCCATCCTACTCTGAGCTAGAATCATTGCAGTCACTACAATACCACATTTACTCTTGGAGCCATCCTATTTAAAATGTCTCCAAGGTGTTAAGAAATTAAAATATTTATTCATAAATATATGTATGTACTAGAAGTGGGAAGTGGGGCAACTAAAAATTAACACCGGTTAATAAAACCCTACCAACGCTTTCTAAAGAATAGACCGCTCACTGTTTTCTGGTTTGTTTAGGACTGAAAACAAGCAGTTTGATCTCTAAGTGGGAGTGGGACTTATGAGGAAGGGATAGAGTTTGGGGATGGATGGTGTTTTTGCAAGATGAATTTAATTTGGAGAGGCCATGGTTAAAATAGGAGTGGGGAGTGGGCATCTTGGATGAGCGCTATTACCAAAAAGTAAAAATCAAAACAGAATTCATTTGCTAACTTATTCAGAGAGCTGGTGTTTGACGTGACCAAAGAACATGTACTCACACAATTGTATCTACGTTTTGTCGAATTATGAAGAATGTAATTTTTTCCTATCACATCTGATTTTGACCTTAAGCTGATGCTTGAAGAATACAATCAAATCCTGATTAGAGAAAGGTTCAACCCCTCGAGATTTCCTCAGATACGACATCCACACTACCATTCGAGCTACAGCTAGGATCACGAGAAACACCATAGTCTCTCTCTGTCCCATAGCGGTTCAATGTTGTCAATTACATAAGTCGCGGTTAGCAGCAGAGGATGCTTGAGCTCAATACGGACCATCACCTCACTGACATACACCCGGTACTGCTCGAGTTAGTGACATTTGAAGAAAGTGTGAGTGGACGTTTCTTTTGCAGTCGTTTTGCAGCGAGGACAATCAGGCGAGTTCGCGATTTTTGTACTGTATTGTATGTATTGTATGACCAAGAAGAAATTGGTAAACAAAAGAAAGACTCCTACAAGAATTGTTGACTAGTGACTCCCAATTTCAAACGTAGGGAGTCTGCTGAAAAAAATCCATTTCCTAGCAAATTTTCTGACTTCAGACTCTGGAGTCGGTTCAAAGCGAATCTTTATCTGACACCTGACTCTTGCCGATTTTCAGCGCCGATTCACGATTTCTGAATAAAACCTTATGTTTTCAAAAAGGTTTACTTGCTCCACTGTTTTGTTCACAGGAATTGACAGAGAGACATACAACGACTTTCAATTGAACTAATTATAAATAAGTGTTTATAAGTAAAACATTTAAAAATGATTTATGTTATTTGAATTATTCGGACTACTATTCTCATCTTAGTTATTGTTTTCACAACGTTTCGGCCAATGTAACCTCCGATTTTCTTCAGGTGCCCCAAACTTATTTAGAGTGTTCTCATTCCACCAGCCATGGCCGAGTAGAAAAGTTAGTTTATGTTATTTTTTAGCTATTATCGCCTGCAACATTCCAGATCGTCTGTGAAAATGAATGAACAGCATAAAATTCTATGAACTTCTGATGACCAAGTTGCCATCTTGCCGGTTGTGGAATGGAGTTAATAAATTAATATCTTATATTTGTGATCATTTATGGAGTTTCAAACATAGCCAACATGTGCGGAGTCTGTATAAAGCCACTAAGACAATTCCAGAGAAGTAATACCCAACATCTATTTTCCACCGGATGTTTCTGCTTTCTTTTGTATCTCTAAACCCCCCTCCCCGTAAAAAAAAAAATTAAAAATTTTAAGTTTTTATTAAACCATGTAATTATTTCGATAGGTTCTTTAAATCTATAAAGTTAAAAATAAATTCTCTGTACTGTATCAAAAATATATATGAAAAATAAAACAACTAAATACTGTTCAGTTCTCTTAAATTATTTTAAGTGTAAAAATTATTTTTAATTTCCTCCCTTAGTACTCAATGTTCATTGTGTATTTACTTGATAATATTTGGAAAGTTTTCCTGATGTATTTACATTTAAATGAATAAAACTTAACAGAATGTATAGCAAGTGTGTCGGCTTCACAACTTGTGATCCAACAATTTCAGGAATCTATCATAGATAAGACTGAATGTTCTTTTGCCAATAGAGATAGGTGATCAAAAGTAATAGGCACGGATTAGCAAGTTGGAGCGTCTGTAAAAGATGTCTCTTCTAGTCCCTCCTGTTCTATTAACACTCGTACCTCCCCCGTCTTGCTGCAGATGGAACAATGTCATACTGATCGATTATCTGCTGTTTTATTGTTTTTATTGTTGAGCAAATCAGATTTCTGCATAGATCTCACAAAGATTGTGCCTCAGGATTGTCTGGTCTGCATGAAGTCTTCCTCGTTTACCATAGCTATTCATTAGACTAGGGGCGGGCAACCTCCAGTCCGCGGGCCACATCCGGCCCGCGAAGGCTTAGCATCCGGCCCACCACCCTGCTATGCTTTATTATTGCAATCCGGCCCGCGGACCTCCCAGTAAACCTCATATCATTTTGTGACATAGACGTAAAATAGGTTTCAATTAAGATTTACAGTGGGATAAAAATGTATAAATATCAGCGCGCGATGATGCATGTATATTTCATTTTTCTTTAACTATTCATTTCAAATCCTTGAAAAGAGAAAGAGAGAGGCAAAGAGGAAACGAGAGACGAGGAAAGGGCATGAAACATAGAATTTATGTGAGGTGTGTCAAAACGAATGCTGGATCAACTTGCTACTTCCCTCGTCATTATTTTTTATGACTCCAAAATGGCTCTTCGTCGGCACCTTTTATAACATCACATACAGAAGTCTCTTGAGAAAAAATATCAGATTTGTAGAGTGTTTAATGCAATTTTTGTACAATTTATTTATGTAAACAAAATATAGTAATTCTGAGATTTCGTTTTTCACTCCGGCCCACGATCTCCTTCCAAAAGTCTCATCTGAAAAGGTTGCCTGCCCCTGCATTAGACCTAAAAGATTGTAGATTTTTACCCCTGACACCTAGAACACAAGGCTCAGCGGTTGCATACATAGTCAGGGAAGGTTTGACCCAGAACACACAAAGAAATGGTGGTTGCACATGTGCAGAAGCAACATTCTTATCCATGGATTTTCTTGGCAGAGATGACCAGAAGAAAGCGAATCCTGATGTTGCCTTCTCCCCCAGAGCCATGTTAGTTGGGTAACCCTGACACTACCATGTTGCCACAGTGAGGAAGGGTTGGACTTGGGCAAATCCTGTTGCCCTCATGTGAATTTGAACTCTTCAGAGAGGGCACCCTTTTCCCAATAGCTTATTACTTCTTATTAAAAGAATAAAAACTTTTTTGACATCAGTAAGTAACCAGCTTATTATAAAACGTCTGATAGGGCATCGTATAACTCATATGTAATGAAATGAAAAAGGTTTTCCTTTTAAATTAACCATGTAATTTCCACGGATCTCACTAGTAATAATAACTTTATTTGGTGATCTGTGTTCATATATTTGGTGATCTGTGTTCATATATTTGTTCATACTTTTATGGGGTTTTTTTTCAGCTTTTGTCAACTTCAAAAAAGTCATGAAGAATATGTAAAAAATATTTTATAAAGAATTTATTTTTCAGATGAATTTCGTGTGTAGTAAGGAGATATATGGTTCCTTGACAAAAATGTGGTTCATGGTTGGAATGTTGGTTGGTTCCTTTGTGTTAGGAATTATATCAGACAAGTAAGTATTAAAGTTTTAATATTTTTATATTTTCAAAACTGTTTCTGTATAAATTTACGTTGTTAAGCCATACATTATGTTATTTTTCTTTTTCTTTCTAAGATAATTATTGTTTCCTGAAAAAAAGAAGAAATCAAATATTTTAAAGTTTCAATAACAGTGGTCTAGCTTAGAGTTAAGTAGTATGACAATTTTAATTTCAGTATTGGTTTCGTTTTTGCCTTCATACCCCGGTTTTCGGTTCAGTTTCGTCTTTTTTATTTAGTATTTTTTTCTAAGGAAGCCGTCCATTCTCTTGTATGATGATTAGCTAATAGTCCACATCTCATTGAATTATGCTAATACGGAGTTGGTCAATTTGTGACAATTATTCTCGTGAGAGTTGAGAATATTTGTAGAAAAAAACTTTTTTTCAGACATTTTCTTAGATACTGCTTCACTATTTTATATACATAACTTCAAAATATATTATTTTTGATTAAATATTGATGTTTCTCATGTAGAGGTACTTATATTCTACCAATATTACTTATTATACAAAATCATTGTTATATTTTTACCTCCACCAGGGAGGTTATGTTTTCGGTTGAGTTTTTTACTATGTTTGTTTGTGTACAGCCTAGCGTCCACATCGCTGGATCAATCGTCACTAAACGTGGCTGAAATATCGATCATGGTCCAACTCAGAACTGATTTACTTTTGGGATATCTAATTAAGAGGTCAATGTTAAGGAAAAGTTGGAAGTCACACTTTTGGCGATAACATTGGTTCTCTTCATCGTAGAGACTCGCTACTTGGTCTATATTGTAGCCAATGATGTCCCATCTCATATGAAATTGACTGTTGACCATCAAGATCGAAATTCTGACGTAATTTAAACTTCCAATTTTTCCAAATTTGATGTATGAATCTGATACCTTTTAATAACAATAACCACTATGTAAAATTTCAGCCTGATCAGATAAATAGGTTTTGAGTTATCAACGTTTACATAGCATAACTTTGGGAATACTTCATAAAATACGGAGAAGTGAGGCCCAGATAAGAGTTTGGCCCACTGTACATTGTCAGGCAGATCTATGCAGTCTCATGACTCACTTATGTTCTTGTTGTGCATAGAGACATCATTTTAATGTGAGGTGTATTTGTGATTTTGTGTAATTTCAAAGTTGGTTCTTTCACATCGTAGTGGTAAAATATACAATAATTGTTCTCCTTCTGTATTCCATTTCTTCTAAGTTATATAATTATTATACTAGACGTACCCATGATCTATTGAATCACAACCATTACCAATATATTCCACTTTGATTTCGTTTGAAAATTAATAAACTGTGACATATCTGTTAATATATTCTTCTTGCATAACTAAACATAATAAGTCTCTGTACTTCCCTATCATCCTAATGGATAATATACAGGTAAAGAGACTTATTATTTCGCTATCTAATTCACATACGTTTTTACGGTGTGTACGAACACACTATGTAAATTAGATGGCAAAATAAAGCAATTAAGAAGCAGCGTTGAAAACAGAGAGCCGTTCTTTCTTTACACGCTCAAAGACATACAAAATATTAGAGAGTGGTTGAATGAACATGCAGTGACAGAGGTCGAGAGAACTAAATAGATAGCTAAGTGAGAGATGGGTGACTTGTTCAGTTAATTACAAATTACGGCTAATTAGAAGAATTCAAATGAATTATTTTAAAACATAACTCAGTCCCAGAACTAAGTAATATTTTATCATGTATTTTGTGAAACAAACGTAGGGGAACCACTCATGTTTAACTTATATTTTAATTTTAGTTTCCATCAGATATGTTGATAATTATCTGACTATGAAAAATGTGATATTGTGGTCAGTTATTGATATTGACTGTTTTAACGTTTCAGATTTGGAAGAAAACCTGCCTATTTTATTTGTCTAATTGGTAACATTGCATCAACCTTGTCTCTCTATTGGGTCCCAGAAGTAATATCGCTTGAAGCCGTTCGATTTACAAGTGGAGTCTTTATTGTTGGCCTTTATATGATTATCTTTGTTATCTGTAAGTATTAACAAACATAGTTTGCCTAATAAATTTTGATAGAAAATGTAATTTTGTTATTTGTAAGTATTAACAAACATAGTTTGCCTAATAAATTCTGATAGAAAATGTAATTTTGTTATTTGTAAGTATTAACATAGTTTGCCTAATAAATTCTGATAGAAAATGTAATTTTGTTATTTGTAAGTATTAACATAGTTTGCCTAATAAATTCTGATAGAAAATGTAATTTTGTTATTTGTATCAAAATAATTTTTCGATTTTTAATTTTCTCATTTTTTTCAAAAGAATCTCATAAGTATAATTTGGATTATTCGGACTACTGTTCTCATCTTGAGTGTTATTCTCACAACGTTTCGGCCGATCTAACCTCCAACCTTCTTCAGGTGTATCTTGTCGAACTCGGGAATCTGCACGGAATTTCAAACAGAACCCTTTATTTAATCCACGGGGGTCGCATACTCTCATTCCGTCAGCCATGACCGAATAGAAGTCTTCAGTAATTCGCAATTCCTAGTATCGCCCACACTGAGGATTGAACCTTCAACCTTCAGAAGACTGCACCTAGAACTGAATTTTAATTAGTACTTTATCCGTTACGCCACGGATCCTTGCGAACGTTGTGAGAATAACACTCAAGATGAGAACAGTAGTCCGAATAATCCAAATTATACAAATTATCAATCCTCATCTCAAAAATTCAGAAACACAATCTCATCGGTATTTCAATACTAATTGAACATGAAAATAAAAGTATAAATCTAGTGAAATCTTTATAATTTTCTACTTTCTCTCAAAATTTGTTATGGACATTGTACAAATTTCATCAGGTATATTTATTTTTATTGTCATGTTTCTCTTATATCTATCTAACTATCTATCTATATACTATTAAATAGTTATGGTGTTTTTGGAGTTTTCTGTTCGTACACAAATAGAAACATGTGTTTGGTTGACAAAAAAGGAATAGGAAGAGTCCACATTATTAAGGTGGTAGTTTTTATGACGCCAATACCTGAGTTTCAATCTCACATAAGTCTAAATGATTTTTTTAAATTGAATATGTGTTTCATAAATTTAAAGAAATTAATATAAAAAACTAAATAGCAAAACTAAGTGGCTGTTCAAAGGTAGACATAAAGGGTATTCAGCATTAGTTCAAATTAAATTATTTTTGCTTAAAAACATAATTTCTAATGTTTTTCTTTGCCAATAAAAACAACACGTAAATACATTCATCGTTGTTACTTACTCTCTCATGCAAATATTAAGTAGCATATTTTTTTCTACAAGATTTCACAAATATTTTTCTTCGTGCTAGCTATGAAGTAGTAGAAGCTAGGTAAAGGTGGAGATTGACATATCCAGGTACTGTACGAACACCGCCCAGGGAGTAGATATAAACTAGTATATTTTTAAATAGATAAATATATAGTCTATTACTTGATCCAGAACACCTGTTCCAAATTTAATAAGAATAGATATAATTGTTTTGGGACGGTTTTTTTTTTTTTGTTTTTGTTTTAATTTTTTTTTTTTCAAATATATAGTGAATTTAGATCAACAGTTTGTATTTTTTTAAAAATGATGATGTTCCTCCATTGAATTAAAATCTTTTTAGATAACAGTTTTACTAAAATAAGTAATAATAGGTACTTTCAGAATTATTCATAAAAGTACAACAAAAAAAATGTTGCTTTCAAACTTATTTTGGTTCTTTGATCCGGCAGAAGTGTTGTCAGAAATTCATATTTCTGTTTATTTTAGAAGCACAACTAAACCATAATACTTTGCCATTGCATTTTAAACTTTAATTTAAGCCAAAAAAATACTTGACAGCTTAAAAATGTTGTAAATTAAAAAAAAATCTATTGATAGATTAAAAGGCTGTTTATGTATACACTATCCTGGCCCTTAAATAATTCAAAATTGATTTTGAAGCCTTTAAAATAGTGAATATGAAATAATTGTAGGCTTGAATTAAAGTTTAAATGCAATCGTCAAATATTACGGGTCAGTTGTGCTCATAAACGAGAGAAAAACCTGAAATTTCAACCGTTCCTCTATCATAAAAAAAACAACTTATTTCAATGAATGAATTTTTTTCACTCATCTTTTGAAAAAAACATTTAAGATTACGTTTAAAGCAATAAATTTTATGTACACTTTTAGAAAAACAATATTGTTTTTTAAGATTTACTAAAAAAACAGAATATTATTTGATTTGAAGGACATTTTCAGTATTTACTCATTACTGAATACATTTTACATTAAATATATATATATATATATATATATATATATATATATATATAGTCATCCACATACAGCCTGTTTCGCTGTTTCACAGCTCATCAGTGCGGCTAGACCAGTTAGTGTCTCAAGCCGGGATCGAAACGCAACCGTCGAGCTGACAGTCGGCGATGCTAACCCCTACGCCATCATGCGACACTGACTGAATGTAAGTGATATCTCAATGTAACGAAATGTAAACATTGCAAATGCCTGAGCTCGAAATTAGTTTTACCTAATGAGCATTGCCTTAAAGCTAATGGCCGTTGACGATACCCTTACAAAAATAAGCTCTACCCGGAGGGAGCTTTTTATAGTCATCCACATACAGCCTGTTTCGCTGTTTCACAGCTCATCAGTGCGGCTAGACCAGTTAGTGTCTCAAGCCGGGATCGAAACGCAACCGTCGAACTGACAGTCGGTGATGCTAACTCCTACGCCATCATGCGACACTGACTGACTATATATATATAATGTTATAAAATTTAAAAAAACAAGAAACGTTATTATTATTTTTTATATATATTTATTAAATGAATAAATCATTTTTTCATAAATATATGTCTGAGACTTTCGCTTATATAACAGCCTTGTCAAAGAGTAATTTCCTTTTTTTTCTCGTTATTTTGCTGGTGTTAAAAGTCGCAAGAAACTCCTTGTGGTACCGAAAGAATATTCAACGTTTGATGTTGTTAACGTCCTCGTAGAAAGTAAAATCAGATGTGTTTTCAAGCATAATTTACACCGATTTGAATATAAGATGGATCACACATCCTTAAGAAAACGTTTTTTGAAGTGTATTATAGAATTTAGAAAAAAAACAAGAAACGTTATTATTTTTATATATTTATTAAATGAATAAAATCATTTTTTCATAAATATGTCTGAGACTTTTGCTGTAAAACAGCCTTTCAAAAGAGTAATTTCCTTTCTTTTTTTTCTTTGTCATCTTGCTGGTGTTAAAAGTCGCAAGAAACTTTCCTCGTGGTACCGAAAGAATAAAAATAGAAAGAAAGAAAGAAAGGAAATTACTCTTTGAAAAGGCTGTTTCACAGCGAAAGTCTCAGAAATATATTTATGAAAAAAATGATTTATTCATTTAATAAATATATATAAAAAAAATAATAACGTTTCTTGATTTTTCTAAATTCTATAATACATTTCAAAAACGTTTTCCAAAGGATGTGTGCCCCATCTTATATATATATATATATATATATATATATATATATATATATATATATATATATATATGTATATATATATTGCTTTATGGAAACATTTTCTGTTGTTAGTGTTTCCATATTTTATTTAAAACCGTCAAAGCTTAAGAATTTTTATGAAGGAAGATAGCAATTTGTTCACAAGTCTATAACGACTATTCCCTGAAGATATTCCATTGTGCAATATCTCTAAACTTTATTTTGGAAATTTGTCTAAACTTTATAAAAAGAGATGTTTGAGTTTCTGTTTTATGTCATATCAATCCTTTTTGGGGTAATCTAATGCCAAATAATTGTAAACACTGATCTATTGAATACAAATTGCTATTTTAAACATAGCTTATGGGAAGTTAGAGGTTCATACCTTTCATAACAATATAAGTACATAATTAAATGAAATGTTTTCTGGTTCCACAGTCATGGTGGCAACCATTAACTGACTGCAAGAGTTGAACAATCTCCAATCTCTTGAATCGACATTTCTTAAGCCCAGTAGTAAGGAGAAATCTGAAACAACAGAAAGTAATGCTGGGATAAACCGAGAAAGTAATTAACTGAGAAGGACTTGTGTTGTTTTGGTATTTTTCTTTTTAGACTAGTTGTCTCTACCAAAGCTTGAGAGTGTAGTCTACTCTGTTTTATAGTTAGAGAGTGGGGATGAGATCTCATGTCTGATGTCACGGCAAGAGAGGGTGAAGTCACGGTTGGTCCTTTTTCAAGCAGCGAGCCTCGTAGGCAGACATAATTTGGATTCATGTTGATCTTTTCTCTCCTCCAAAGGCCACCAGGGGTGGGGGTGAAGGTCCTTCAATGTCGGTCAATTAACAGGTATGGTTCTGTGATATCCTGACCAGACAGATATATCATGAATAAATCTATGAACCGTAAAGAAATGTGCATTGTGTCTTCTTGATAAGATTTTATGTGAGTTCATGCACATGCGTTTTTATAAATGGGATGAATTGATATTATGCAACAGCTTTGATGTACCAAATGTGAGCGCTTCATGTTGCAACGAGTCATAGACGAACCAAGATGGCACCTTACCTCTCTAAGAGACAAGACTACGAGACAGCATCGGACCAATGCATTTTGTTATCCACACGCTATATAAGAGCAGTACTATTTCACCCATGAATTTATACCTTTTCCAAGAGTATTAGAAAAATGGACATTTTTACAGCCACTTCTACTTTCAAACGTACCTGGTAATCCCAAATGGTCACTCATTTAAGTACTGGCCAGACTCAGCATTATGTAACTTTGATGATCAGACGAGATATAGCCAGCAACCATTAGATCAACTGTAAAGCCTGACACTGTTTTGTAGATTAATTTACAATTTCATTTCATTTTCAGCTGTTGAACATGTGGGAAGCTCAAAAAGAACTTTAGTTGGTGTCGTTTTAAATATACTCTACACAATAGGAGAAATCCTTACGGGACTTGTGGCATATTTTGTGAGAGATTGGAGAACACTTTGCCTTATTCTCTCCTCTGTTCTCTGGCCAACCATTTTTTATTGGTGGTAAGTATCTGAATTGCGCATCTTTCTATTCAAAATGAATATGATTTTGCATAATTTTGGTTGTTCGGACTACATTTCTCATCTTCAGTGTTATCATCACAACGTTTTGGCCACTGTAACCTCCGGCCTTCTTCAGATGTATCTCTTCGAACTCGGGAATATTTCTGTTGAACTCGGGAATCTGAACAGAATTTTGAACGGAAACCTTTATTTACGGAGGTAGCATGCTCTGGTTCTGTCAGTAATTCGCAATTCTTCGTATCGCCGCACCGAGGATTGAACCTTCAACCTTCAGATGACTATCACTTGGAACTGAATATGATTTTATTAAAAAAAATTGTAATTGTCTTTTTTTTAAAAAACTTATGCAAATTCCTTCAGACATTGAAATTATGTTGTTGTATCATAGTCGGACAGTTAAACAGCAATAAATACACTCAGAATTCAATGTTGCAAATCAACTATCTTTTTATTTTGAATTAAACATACACACCCTATTTATAGTTCTTTAGGACGAGTTAATTCTGTTAGTGAGGGGTGTTTATCTCTCAACAACATCTCCCCCAGTTTGAAATTTCACTTCCTCGAGAAGTCATATCTTTTTCTTTTTGAACCAATGTGCAAAGTCGAAGATGGTTGTCTTTTACTTTTGCTAGAGCGTTTCTGTTCTGATGCTACTTGAAGTCTTGGTACTTCCATCGAGGCTTGGTTTCCACATAGACTGTAAGACCAACTCCTATGATATTTTGTAACAAAAATAGTCATCAATGAAAGGAAAACAAAACCCTTCTATAAACAACAATAGGTGTATAAATAAATACATATACTGTTGGGTGTAGGTTGCCAAAAGTTCTTTTGTGTGAATCAGATGATTCTGGTGTTGGCATTAGTTTCCCCAATGTTTTTCTAGTTAGAAATCTTTCTGGAAAGACATTGGGTACTTACAGGAAGGACCACGAGAAGGTTGCCAAGTGAAAGTGGTACTGTGGAACCGACTGGATTCGAACTTGGAACACCCAGGTCTTCAGTCCGTGTTGATATCCACTTAACCACCGTCACCTCCCATGCCGAAAGTTAAAACAGTATCACAATAGTCTTGCTCGGCTCAAGTTGACCGAGGCAGGAGAGAAGAATGTCTTTTTTCATTGGTGTCGAGAAGCTCTTTGTGACTGCTGTGTAATTCCCTAAAGGTCTGGAAATAGTCCTTCAAAGGTTCGGTTAGAATTAATACGCCCTGGAGGCTGATTGGTTATCGTTGGACCCAATCACCTTGTAGGGGAAAGAAAATGTTAATGTCCATGACTGCTGCACTTCAAACAAATCATAAATTACCTTCATAGATTCTTCCCTACGAAGATTTGGTTCGGATATTAGTTATTGTGTCTTTTTACAATTTTTGGGATGTTTAATGATATACATTAATCATCCAATTCGTTTCTCATTAATGCCTTCCTTCCAGCTAATTTTTTCATTTTTATAATTTTAAAAATAGATTTTTTTCACTGGCTTAAACACATTTTTTTCTATCAGCATTACATTTTTCAAACTTTTGTTTTTGTTTATTGATCTAATTTTTTTGTTATTGATCTAATTTTTTTGTTACTGATCAAATTTTTCTTGTCAACATAAGTTCAGCTGATGATATTCCTTTTTCTTTACAACCTTTATTCACTCCAAACAAGGCACATTGACACTGAGATGTAAGGGCTACTGTGATTTGAGGCCAGGTTTATAGGACCTGCCTAAGTGGGGAGTTGGGCAGCAAGATGTTTGTTCACATTACATTTAAATTTCTGCATGTTGGTACAGTCGGAGAAACAGGGGCCAGGGAGGGAATTCCAAAGACAAGTTGTCCAAGGAAATAAACTATTAGAGAAGAAAGTTTTCCAGCATCTAGGGACCTCTACAGTGAAGAGGTGGGATTTTTCTGCTAGTCGGGTTTGTCGCAGGTATTTACATCGAGGGGGGGGGGTACTAGTGCAGTAAGTTCATCGGAGCACATTCTGTGGAAGTATTTTTAAAACAAGCACAGGTATGCAATATTGCGGCGATGAGCTGGAGCTTTGGTAAATAGTGCGTGACCTATTAGGTTAAAAACTCTTTTGTACCTTGTTCAAGAGGGAGAGACTAGTGTTTGATGCACCAGTCCAGTTGTGGCAATGATACTCCATACATGGGCGAATGGTGGCTTTGTAGAGATATAGGCTACTGGCACATGTGAGGAGTTTACGAGCTCAGTAGGAGGAGCCCGTCGCTTTTGCAGCAGACTTGGCAGTATCTTCTATGTATTTATTTCAATTCATGTTGCCAGTGAATGTTAGACCAAGGAGTTTGAACATTGGACTCTCGAAAAGGGTATTATCAGCCATGGCAATTGGTGGTTGGAAAGGTTTCTTATAATTATTAAAAGAAACGAGTTTTGTCTTAGTGACATTAAATGTAACCATCTATTTATGTCCCCATTCTACTACAGACTGAAGGTGATTCAGCCAATGCCATGGATATGTGTGTGTTTGATTTATGTACATGTTTAGAATAGAGCATAGTATCCTCAGCATGTATACCCATCTCGGATGCGATTGAATCAGAAAGGTCGTTTATGAAGATCAGAAATAATAATGGTCCAAGTATCGACCCCTGAGACACACCTGCATTAATGTGATGTTTAAATGTACGTCACCGAGAACGACCTGGATCTTTCTTTTAGCTAGAAAGAATCTGATTATATTAAATATCCGTCCAGTAATTGGTGTAAAATCCTGAAATTGTACCTGGATTTGGAGTTATCAGATACACTGTGAGAAATTGTTATAACAATTTACCTTTACAGAAATCTCCAAATCTGTAAATAGAGTTCCATTACCAGACACAATTGTATCAGGAATACCAAAACTTGCAAAGAATTTGTGCCGAAACTTTATTGTGCTTTTGAACCTAAGTTTCCTACATTTTACAGCTTCTGGTCACTTCATAAAACTATCTACCACAATAAGGTAATAAATCCCATTCATTGGTCTTGTACAGTCAATATATATATAGCCTTGACCATGGTCTGTCCATTTTTGGTAACAAGTTCATTTTTACTGGTGGTTCTTTTGCTGCCATTGCACAGCATTTACAAAGTTTCAGCCAATAAATGTAACTCATCATAAGAGCTTACATCTTTTCTTCAGTGATGTTGGTTTCACCACACACTCACCGTATAACAAAACAATCACAAGAAGAAAGAAATGTTTTCATGATTTCACTTTTCTATTGCAGGACTGGCGGGACAGTTATAAAAGTTGGGGGGAGGGCTCTCCTAAAAAGTGGGGGGCCCAGTTAAACACATGCATATATAACTTCATTATTGATGACCGTAAAGTGGGGGGGGCGAAGTCAAAATGTGGGGGGGCTTGAGCCCCCCCCCCCCTGCCCCCACCCCTGGTGCCACCGTCCATGTATTGCCCGCTCATGATTTCTTTCTTTTTTCTGTAATAAATTGATCAAATTTGCCTTTACATCTAATCTCCTCGAAAATTACTAGTAATTCCTTTACTGCATTGCAAAGTACGTTTTTAGCTTCACTTCTGTACTTAATGCAACAATCACTGTTTCCTCTAAAGGTTCACTTAGTTTTGGAATTAGCCTTGACAATCCGTCTGCATGTCTTATTTTCTTCAATGGAAGGTAAATTGATTGATTGATATCCCATAACGTCAAGGGACGTCTGGCCGATATTCGTACGATTTCCCTCCACCTCTCACGATCATTAGCAATTTGCACCATTTCTTCTGCTGATAACCCTGTTCATTCTAGCACATTGTCCATCCACTGCTTTCTCGGGCATCCTGGTCTGTAAGAACCATATACTCAGCCTTGTAGTATGATGTTCGCTAGAGTTTGATGTTGTAATACATGATTGAGCAATCGTGGTTTGCAGCGTTTAATGGAAATAATTGCTGGCTCACTGGGTCCCGCAAGGTAAATGGAAGGTAAATATATAGTTTAAAAGAATGATTCCCCATTTTTACAAGTGATTCGCAGTATTAGCCGGTATGCCTATTTTAGGTCCAGATATTGATAGTAATGGACAGTGGTCTGTTTACAGAATAAATCTTTTTCTATGTAAAAATGTATTAGATTTTATTTTATTGAAAATATTATACATAATGGCCTTTTTTCTATTTGGCTGTAATTTTTATCTGCCAGCAATAACGTTCTTGATATGTAGGCTACATCTTTTAGCTTTCCGTTATCTTCCTTGTGTAGCAAAACAGACCCTAATCTCAAGTTATTAGCATCAGCCACATATCTTCTTATTTAGATCATAATGTATGAAAGATGTCAGATTTTAAAGATTTTATAATTTCTTCAAATACCTTTGCCATTCAGAAGACCATTCATAATGTGTGAAAGATTTTATAATTTCTTCAAATGTCTTTGCCATTCAGAAGACCATTCATAATGTATGAAAGATTTTATAATTTCTTCAAATGCCTTTGCCATTCAGAAGACCATTCATAACGTGTGAAAGATTTTATAATTTCTTCAAATGCCTTTGCCATTCAGAAGACCAATTCCATTTCATATAATTCTGAAGTAATTTATTTAGTGGAACTTTTAATGCATACATTTTAAGAATAAAAGTGATGTAATAATTTGCATGTCTCAAAAAGGCTTGCAATGTTGGCACACTTATTGAAGGGGGCATAACTTTAATTGCTGTGGCAGACGATATTTTCATATTATCTATGTAATAAGATCCAGTAAACAATTTCCAGTGTTTGGTTTATTTAAAGATGATGCATGTTGACTATCCGTAGATGTTGATGTTTCTTAGATATTTAAATCCAATCAACTGGTGATTTAATAAATATGCAGAGTAGAGTACTATGTCGGAGGGACGTCCTTTGACTCAGCACCGGGGTACCCCCCCCCCCCCGACAATATTGGACTAACCTGTCAACAGCTGACACTTTACATAGCAGGTAAATTAGCCCAATATAAAATAATATTAACTCACCTTCTGACACCAGAACACGTTACACCTGTCAATCTAAAACTTTACAGCTGGGATCAAAGTGTAGTATAAGTTTTTATTTGCAAATAATTTAAAGTTTAGTATCTATTCTGTCCTCAGGGGAAGAGAAATCCTTCTAGATTGGAACAATTTTAATTTTTTTTCCTCCAATCCAGAGTGTCCCTTTTTGGGGAAGCTGGATATCCCCTACATAAAAAAATGACCTTGTGTCTAACTTTGTCTTCGTGAGGCGAGACAATAAATAGAGACATGAATATGTTTTTTTCTAAAACCAATGTCTTTTAAGAATGTTTATATAACGCTCCATGCAATTTCTTATGTCACGCTATGCATGCAGATTGGTTAATTTAAAAATAAACATCCAAATGACCAGTTCCTCAGATTTAAATATGCAGGATGGCCTAAAAATAAGTACATAGTATAGTTTATTTGATTTTTATTATGGGCTCTACTAGATTTACATTTTCTGCATCCGTTCTCAATATTTGCAGTCTTTCGATACTGCTCTTCAACCCCATTTCTTTGCTCAAGTTAATTACCATTATTTACATTACATATTAAAACAAATTAAAAGAAGTAAAAGCTAAACAACTAATTTTGAGCCATCTTGTGTTGGGATGATTACTCGGAATCGGGGAAGCAGAAAAATCGGAACTTGTTAGGGTATCGGAATCAGAAAAATTTAAGCCTAATTTCCAATTTCAAAAACGATTCTTTTCATTTGTTTTGTTTGTTTAAAACTTAATTTTCTATTGCCGGTACTAATGGTAAAATGATTTTAAATTTACCAGTAAAACTAAAATTCATAGATCAGAATAAAGAATTTAGGTAAAAATGACACGAGTGGATAAATAGGAAAAAAAATGGCCCATGTGAAAAATATGGATGAAAATCTCACATATCTTGGATACAATAGATAAAGTGAAAACGTAAGAAGTCTGTCAAATTAAAAAAAAATTTATATCTACATTTAAAAGTAGATTAGGACTCTCCACTAAATCAATCTTTCCAAAAACAATGATATCCTACTGTTTTAGACTATTTTAGAATCGGTAATTGTATCGGAATCAGGAATTTAGAACAGAATCGGTAATTGTAACAGAATCGGGAACAAATATTGAAATCGTCCCATCATTAAGACATACATCATATTTAAAAAAGGGAAAAACGAACAATGCACCTGAAGAAAGCTGAAGAGCACATCAACCAAAACATTGTATAAATATAAATATTAACTTTGATGAGGACAATTGTCTGAAGAAAAACTATATGAATAATAATAAGTTAATACACATTACTTTTACATACTGCAAACAAACATCACTATAAATGAACACTACACCCGAAGAAGGCCAAAGAGCACATCGGCCAAAACGTAGTATAAATAGAAATATCAACATTGATAATGACCATGGTCCAAAGAGAAACAATGTTCTAGAATTTGGTATATTCGGACTACTGTTCTCATCTTGGATGTTTTTATCACAACGTTTCGGCCGATGTAACCTTCGACCTTCTTCAGGTGTACCTTGTCAAACTCGGGAATCTTTCTCTCGAACTCGGCAATCTGGACGGAATTTCGAACGGAATCTTTTATTAAATCCACGGGGGTAGCATGCTCTCGTTCCATCTGCCACGACTGGGAAGAAGTCTTCAGTAATTCGCAATTCTTCGTATCGCCTGCACCGAGTATTGAACCTTCAACCTTCAGATGACTGTCACTTAGAACTGAATAGTACTTAGTACTATATCCACTGCGCCACGGGTCCTTACATCGGCCAAAACGTTGTGATAAAAACACCCAAGATGAGAACAGTAGTCCGAATATACCAAATTCTACAAATTATCTAAAAAATTCCGAAACAGAAACAATGTTATGCACCGATTTACCTTCTCTGCCGTTGTGACAGATTTTCCTTTCAACTTATAAAGACTGAATTTTATTAATGTTCACTTTTAGTGTTCTTGTAGAATCTCCACGTTGGCTGATCCTGAAGAAAAGATATGCTGAGGCCGAAACGATTTTCCGAAAAGCTGCGTGTGTAAATAAAGTGGAATTACCTGATGATTTATTTACGCCCGATGAAGACAACAAAGATGAACGAGTGATGGCGCACGAAGGATTTCAAAAATTATTTAGATCCAAAATTCTTTTAGTACGAAGTCTGATTATATTTTTTAATTGGTAAGTTTTTTAAAATCTTTTCAAATATTTGAAAGCTTTTGTATATCTATTTTGTTGTTAGGATTAGAAAAATGTGACTTAAGATAAAAATATTTCTTAAAATATTTTTTTATGGTTAGACATCTTTAAGAAAAATTTTTTTTATTACATATTACTTGACTTGTTTAAATATCTCTATATTTTATATGTTTTTAATATTTGAAATTTATTTCTGACAGTATACAGTATGCTATGTATTAAACTGATAATACATAACATATTGTATATTACTTGAAGAAATTTACTTTTAAAGTTAAATGTAAATATGATTTTCAAAGTGAATTCAGTCACTTTTTTTTACTAATGAGTCACCATTTATCAAGGCCAAAAGCCACTCAAGGATAAGGGTTAATGAGATGGAAAGATTGTCAGCTGAATGATGAAGAATATTATGAGAGGATTGAAAATGATTAATGAAATGAACAAAGTTTGATTACTTATTGGGACGGTTTATGACAAGAATCTGTTGAGTTTGGATTTGAAGAAGACCGTGTTGTAATCTGCAGGGAAGCAGGTCTGTGGTAATGTGTTCCACAGATGAGAAGCTCTTGTGAAGAAGCTCTTAGATAGGATTGAAGTCAGCCGTGGTCCCATATGCAGAAAACAGATGCGATTGGTTAGTTTAATTATGTAACAGAGAAAGGATTTGAAGTTCAATAATCAGTTGCTGAGTAAATTGTTCGTTTCTGTTTTCCTAATGCATGGAGTCCCAAAGCATGTTACAAGGTGGTCAACCATTGGTAAATTGAGCCACGTGGTCACCCATATAAAAGGCATGATTCAGAAGTCAGCTTCTTCTTTTCCATTTCCATCTTTTGGTTTAATACCCAAAGCGGCAACAACGTTGTTTGCTGCTCCTATTTTGTTCAGACCAGTTCCGTGACATGTGGTTGATTGCCTCATTAAAACAGACCAGACCAGTACACATCTTCGTATGTTCACCTTTTTGTATATCCACGTATTAGGAAGTTTTACCACGTGTGCATATTTTGGTGTATTACTTGTTAGCACAAATAAATCCTGTTATATTTTTATAAGTAAGTGTTTTTTTTTAGTTCTTTTTTTGTTTATCTATTTTATTTGTGTACAACAAACTGAAAATACTTATAAAATTTTAGTGAAAAACATGTAAAGCCACATTCTGCAAGATAGGAATTTATGTCTTTGTGGGGATGATCCAGTCAAAAGCAACTCTGGAATGTGAAGTAAATATGGATATCCATATAATTAGTATAAATAAAATACCTTCAAAGTTTGAATAATTTTTATGTATATACTAACTACCCGTCCCAAGGAAAAAATCAACAGAAAATAGCTTAACTCCTAGTCCGTGAGAAAGAGAGGCGATCAAAGACATACCTTCCACCAAAGGTTACAATCAAATCTAAAAAAGTATCATGCTGAATTAAAAATTATTGCTTTTTCTTTTTTATCAAACTTTTAATCAAAATGTACATTTGACTTGGTTTCCTCAGTATGACAAGAATAAAACCAAGAACAATTCTCTGTGCTATATTCAACCATGGGTGGGTCCCTAGGTTTTCAGGTATTTTGGGTCCCTTCGGCACTGCAATCTGACTTTAGTATGGTAGGTACTAGATCACAAACTTTGGTACATTTATAGTCTTCAATTCCCCTGAGGACTCCCGTATACTACTTCTCGAAGCCCAGAACCCTATAATATCCTATTTATTTTTTAAAATTTCTATAATTTTCAAATTATAAATCAAATAAAATAAAGTAAAAAATATTGTATTTCAACGATATTATTAATTATTTGATCAAAATGAAATATTCTTATCCAAATATTTTGGGTAATGCTTAAAATAAAATGTTATTTTGCTTTTTAAAATTTGTTATGGTTTTATTTGAAAAATTATTTTCAAAATAATATTTTCAAAATTAAATTTTGCTGATTTCTGTTTAGTTTCTTATTTCTGTTTGTGTACAGAAATTCCTTTAAAATACAAAGAAAAGTAAAAAGGAGCACACCCATTAGAGAAATATGTATGCTATTTCCCACATCACCAAAGAATAAAAGATCTCGGTTATAAAAATGGTTTGGATTCCTTAGGTTTACATATAGAAGACACTTTATTAATATCTATTCTCACGATACAAATTTATTGGTAAGAAATATTTCAAAAACTAAATTTACCACAAAATTAGATTTCTTTTTCCAATAGAGTAATATAATTTTGGAAGAAGGTGCCTCAAAAAAAAAAAAATAAGATTGGTGTAAAAAATGTTAAGAATAAACTGAATAATGATAAAAAATTGAATTTGCAGTGACATTTTTGGAGTATCTCATCATTATCATCGGTTTAATGCCTGTTTTACATGCTGTCATGTATTGAACGGCTTTTCGCAATCGACTTCCAAACTAACCTATCTCTGTCCAGGTCTTTATTTTTCCTTTTTTCTCTCAAGTCAATCTTTATCGCTTCCGCCCATGTTTTCCTGGGCCTTCCTCTGTGAGCTGACGCTGCTACCTCAACTGGTCTACAACTACTAATCCAATAACTCTCATCTATTCTTTCAATGTGACCAAACCAATGAAGTTTCCTGTTCTGCACGCATCACCCGTTACTGTCCAAATTCAATCTTCCTCTGATGAATTATTTAAAATAATCTAATATGTATATTCATATTATATTTTCTGTGTATGTATATATTTTTTTCATTAAAAATTGAATTGAGATTATTGCCTGAAATGAGAGATGCCGAAAGAGGCTCTATAAATAAACCATCATGAGTGGTTTCATCACGTGACATGCACAGATTCACTTGTGTTTTATTTGTTCGTCTTGAATTCAATCAAAGCAAAAAACAACAAATACAGTCTTAAAAATGTTGTACCACTAAAATCCTTACCAAAATATTTGTTACTATTTTTCAGGAGTGTCATCAGTTTTGTATTCTTTGGTCTTCTTATGATAAGCAACAATTTGGCGGGAAACTTATATGTAAATACCACGATAAACGCAGCTGTTGAAATCCCCGCTGTCATAGGTGTTCTCTTCGTGCTGGACCGGTGGGGACGTAAACCCCTTTATTTTGCTTCTGTGGTGTTAGCTGGACTAGCATGTCTTGCCTCAGGCTTGATCAACATTTTTCTATCAGATAGTAAGTATCAATCATCGGAAGAATTTTATTTTAAAAAACAAAAAACTTTTGGCAAAACAAAAAAATTTAACATAAACCAACAATAAAATTTCCTCGTGAATGTTTACAAGTATTTTTAATTTTGTGGCATTGATTTTCATTAATCTCATTCACTTTTATCTAGTATCATTTTTGTCTGAAACAAAACTACTTTATATCTGGTAAAATAATGGTTCATATGAATGCAATCACATCAATGGCTCATATGAATGAAATCACATTAATGGTTCATATGAATCAAATCACATCAATGGCTCATATGAATGAAATCACATTAATGGTTCATATGAATGAAATCACATTAATGGTTCATATGAATGTAATCACATCAATGGTTCACATGAACGAAATAACATTAATGGGGCATGTGAATGAAATCACATTAATGGTTCATATGAATGAAATCACATCAATGGTTCATATGAATGAAATCACATTAATGGTTCGCATGAATGAAATCACATCAATGGTTCGCATGAACGAAATCACATCAATGGTTCGCATGAACGAAATAACATCAATGGTTCGCATGAACGTAATAACATTAATGGGTCACGTGAACGTAATAACATTAATGGGTCACGTGAATGAAATCACATTAATGGTTCATATGAATGAAATCACATTAATGGTCCATATGAATGAAATCACATCAATGGTTCGCATGAACGAAATAACATCAATGGTTCGCATGAACGTAATAACATTAATGGGTCACGTGAACGTAATAACATTAATGGGTCACGTGAATGAAATCACATTAATGGTCCATATGAATGAAATCACATTAATGGTCCATATGAATGAAATCACATTAATGGTTCGCATGAACGAAATCACATTAATGGTTCGCATGAACGAAATAACATTAATGGTTCATATTAATGAAATCACATCAATGGTTCATATGAATGAAATCACATCAATGGTTCATAGGAATGAAATCACATTAATGGTTCGCATGAACGAAATAACATTAATGGTTCATATGAATGAAATCACATCAATGGTTCATATGAATGAAATCACATCAATGGTTCATAGGAATGAAATCACATTAATGGTTCGCATGAACGAAATAACATTAATGGTTCACATGAACGAAATAACATCAATGGTTCGCATGAACGAAATCACATTAATGGATCACGTGAATGAAATCACATCAATGGTTCATATGAATGACATCTCATTAATGGTGAAGAGTTATTTGAATAACAATTTCTGTCTTAAAAATAATAATTAATTCCTGTTAATAGTTTGCAGAAGGTACAAAATGCACGTAACGGGTAAATACAATTAATAACGTAGCACGATGAAGTAGATATCAGTGTAATCTGTTGATTTTTCAAGGTCCATAGCATCTCTTTTGGTAAACCTTCACGTGGTCCCTCTTGTGAGTACCTAATTTTATCAGAGAATCTAAATATCGTAACTTGCTGTTTCATATGCAGTGCATTTTACAATAAATAACAGCTATGATAACATTTATTTATTATAATTTATAATGATTATATAATTTATAATGATTATATAATGCTTGGGTCGCTGGTGAAGCAATTCTGATGATTTAAAACTCTAAAACTGCAGCGAAACCTGTTCCTCACTGATTACTGACCTCGGAACATCTACGAGATGTATTTTACGATTAAGTTTATGAATGTTGAAATAACAGAAAATATGACACAGCTAAAAAAGTGTTGTTTTTGAGAAATATTTTTTAGACTAAATTCTCACTATGACATAATGTTATTGTGATAAAAGGATGTTAATAAAAAGATAAAAAAGAAAATATTGGTGAAATTAAAATGAAGAAAAAATTACAGAATATTAATAATATTATTATTACTGTTATTTTCATTTTTCGTCTTCTTGTCTCCTGCTAAGTTTAGACGTTTTGTGAATAACTTCCAACTTTTCCTTCTGCTGCCATTTTGCTTGTGTCATGGCGCCAGAATCAGGTCGTCATCAACTGATCCCCTCCATGTCTTAAGTGGCCTACCACATGACTTTGGGCCATCGATGTTAATGTGGAACACACTTTGTAGTGTTTCGGATGACTGACGGCGGGCGACGTGGCCGTACTAGTTGAGACGTCATTGTGCAATGTACTTTCTTATCAAAAATTGATTAATAATGTAAAAAAAATTTCCAACATGAATATTATAATTAAAAAATTATGAAAAGCGTAAATTATGTGATTCTTATTATTCTTTGTGTAATCATTTGAAATAATGTAAGATTCTAATATTTTTATACGTTTACTCGACATACCCATGATCCGTTGAGTCACAGTCATTACCACCTACTCATATTTATTTTACTTTGATTTCATTAAAAAATTCATAAACTGTTAACTGTTAAGACATTCTTCTTGAATAACTATAAGTAATAAGTCTTTTTATTTCTATATTATTATTATTATTATTATTATTATTATTATTATTATTATTATTATTATTATTATTATTATGTATAAGTATTATTTTTCTTTATTATTCTTATATAATAGTAAATAGACACATGTATGTAAATTAAATGACAATGCCGAGAATCTCGTTCACTTTTATCCATCTCTAGCATATATTTTGTGTTATTAAAGCATGTAGGAAAAAAAGCCATGGGGAAAATTATTAACTCACATTTAGTATAATAATAGATAATCATGTTTTTTTTAATTATCATTTTTCTTTCTTTGAAGTTAATAAAATGTTAGGCTTCATAGTTATGTGTAATGAAAACATTTGAAGTTTTTTCTTATATATATATATATATATATATATATATATATATATATAAATATATATATAAATTTGGGAAAGTTCATTTTTTAAGCATCTTTAGAATTTTAAACATAAAGATAGAGGCAAAATGCCTTCATAAAAACCATTACAAAAGTCAAGATGAAGAAAAAGAAAAAGAAATGTTTTTATTTTTTATTTTGATTTTGATAAAAACATATCTGCATCTAACACATGGTTTTTATGAAGGCATTTTGCCTCTATCTTTATGTTTATATATATATATATATATATATATATATATATATATATATATTAGTTTAAAAAATTTTTAACTGTTTTTTTTCATTAATTTATAAATAGATTCCTCAGAAGTGATTTATGATATTGCTCAACATCGTTCAGAAATATCATAAAACATTTCTGATGAACAGATAATTGTTTAGATTTGAATCTGAAATGTGAAAATAATCTGCCAACGCCAGCCAGTATCTGTGTGGCCCATATAACGAACAGCCCAGGACTGCTTGTTGCACGTTGGTAACTGGTCCTCATCTTGCAAAGCCAATAGAAACGGACCTGTTCATATAAATCAAATTAATTATTTATTATTGTTATAGATCTCTGTTCAAAATGATTTATATTTACAAGAGTCTTGACTCTGTTCAATTTCGGAATTAATGTCGGAACGACTGTTTTGGAGAAGTTGTTCTTTATGCAATACTAACGGTATTTTACTCGGTATTGTCGAGGTGGAGGTATATTGCCAAGTGGAAAACATCTTAGGGTAAAATAATTTAAAATATAGTCATGTTTACAATTTTTTTTCTTGGAAGTCACATTTAAAAATGCAGCCGGAACAAATAAAAAGAGGAATTGAAAGTACAACACTGGTGGTGTACACTTGATGTGACATGTTAGTGGAGGGAAATAATGAAATAAAAACAACTTCTTTCTGCTTAGAATATGGAACTTATTTGAAAATGTAATTAAAAATTTTTTTTTAAATACATAAAATAATGTATATTTTTTTTACCGTTTTAAAATAATTTTTTTCCTAAAAAAGATGACATTAAATTAAAAAATATTCCGTTTGTGAAATAGTAGCAGTGGGAGTATTTATTTCTGTAAAGGAATAATTCCTCCTATTTTCTATTCATATCACTATGAAAAAATAGAATGTAGATATGGATGAAGTGTGTTTTCAATAAAGTTTATTTGAAATACATTTTTTAAATGTAAGAACATTGTCCAATGTGCGTGAGGTCTTAATAGTGAAACAAAAGTTAAATGTTGCTCCATTACCACATCTATTAACTGTTAATAGATCCGCACTTTGACGGTTTTACTTATATATATATATATATATATATATAAAATTTGATTGACACCTTATTTTATTACTTCATTTTATATTATAATATATATATATATATATATATATATGTATATATAATGTTTGAAAAAAAACAAACGGAAAACAGGTTAGAATGCAGGAGAAAAACAAAAAACAAGAGATTTGACCGGTTTCGTTCGTATTATCGAACGTCTTCAGAAAAAGTTTTTTTCCTGCATTCTAACCTGTTTTCCGTTTGTCTTTTTTCAAACATTTTGTCTACCACGGCATTTCATTTTCATGACTTATCGTGTACCTTACCCCATATATATATAATATAAAATAAAGTAACACGGAATCACATAATCACCAGTGCGATAATTTATTTCGACCCCAAACGAGGAGATTACATGTTTGAAAATCTGATTTTCAAACATGTAATCTTCTCGTTTGGATGCTTGAAAAGGCTGGAGGGTCAAAATAAATAATCGCACCAGTGACTATGTGATTCCGTGTTATGTTATTTTATTTTATTTTATTTTATGACATTGAGCTCTCATACTCGGATTTCCTTCTGGAATTTATTTCACTCTAACACACACTATATATATATATATATATATATTACTATTTAATATATATACTAATATTATAAGATAATATACTATGTATACATTGTTTTTTCAGTATTTAATTCAACAGTGCTCAATACACGAGTAAAGCTACATAGTAATAATATTAAAATATACTTATGGCAAGTAAGCTACACAGAAACGTTTGTGTTTCATTCCCAGAGGGATACGTCAGGCTAAATTTAACCTGATGAATTCATTCGGTGAATGAACCATAAACTTTTGTGTATAGCTTACTTGCCATAAGTATATTTTTATACTATATATATATATATATATATATATATATATATATATATATATATATATATATATAGCTAATAAAAGAGAAGTCAGTCTAATTCTCAGGTTTGTCATTGATAGGTTTATTCCTACAAACTAGATACTTGAATCTGTTTTGATAAAAAGATTTGATCTCCTTTCAACTCTGTTCTCAACAAAAAGAATTTTTTTTTACTTCCGATTCATTTTACTGATTTCTTTATTCAGACCTCTCAGTATTTCATTGTGGATGAGACAGTATTTTTATGCACCAGTGACAGGTTTGAGACAATTATATCGATTTCGAAAAAGTTTTAAAAAATTAATTCACTAATATTTACTTACACCCAAACGTTTTGTACCTCTAACAAATAATACTAGATTACATAACCCTGAAAATAAATCGTTAATGATGAAAAAGCAAAAAAAATTAAGAACATAATTCCGGATATTTACAATTCTCTGTAAGTAAAGATGGAACTTTTCCATTGCATGCTTAGATTATCAACAGATTTACAGTTGTATTTTTTTTTTACTATGAATAAAATAAAAAATAACTTGCTCTTTAGTCCTACAAAATATTCGCTTTTTCTTTTTCCCAGTTTTTTACTTTTTTGCACAGCTGCTTATCTGATCGCCATATTTAATTTTGACTACGGCACTAGTAAACACTTTTCTACCGCCAACGTCATTTTCTATAAACATAATAAAATGCGATGTATACACTAGCATCTAAAGGTAAGCAACTCAAACTAATTGGGCTGTTCTTTGAGAGTGTTTACATTAATTTGTAAATTTAATTCAGCATATAAGTATTTTTATTAGTAAAAATTGAAATGAGACTAGCAATGAAAGTAAGATATGCCCAAAGAAGCATGGTGAATAAATAATAATAAATTGTCCCTTTTAAAAATAATTTGTATTTACTATATGTTGTGATGGGATACCGGACTCCCCTCAGTCACTAAATAAGTGAACTAGTCTGGACAATAAATACAACTACGAACAGTAATATGGCCATTCGCTTGTATTCTGTTAAGTCTTATTGGATTACCTGTAGTTACCATTGTTTGTACAAGATATGTACGTTGGAATAAACCGTACTATTTTAAGACCTTTACACTCTGGGTTTTATTTACCTCCCGACGAGGTTAGGCACAAGGCCAGTTTTATCTTACTCCCACAAGGTAAGATGTAACCCAAGGTCGGGTCGGGAAAGTGGGACTTGAAATGCCAGCGCCCGAGAAGGTGAGCACTCTGGCCATTAAAAATTGCCTGGGCAGCCCCGTTGGCATTCCCCGGTAGGAGTGCCTCAGGCAGTAAGCAATAAACTTACTCCTCCCCAAAGAGGGGAGGCAAAGCCTGGGAGAGTGGACCTCCTAGAACTTCACAGGACCAACCCACAGACCGGCGGAATCAAGACCCGAAGGCCAAGACAATACATATCTATAGGGTGTAGTATCCATCGGAACAGATACTACACTTTGATCTTGGCCAAAAGGCCAAGTCGGCACTCTGGGTTATTTTGTTATTTATAACTACTTACCAAGTTATATCACTATATTTGTACTTTTAACTAATATATATTTTTATTATACTAGTTTATTATTATTAGTAGTAATTTATACCGTTCCTTGAGCGGTATTGGTGCAGTACCTGGGTATGTCAATTCCCATCTTTACTTAGCTTCTACCGATTTATAGCTAGTACGAATAAAAATATTTGTGATTTCATAGAAAAAAAATATATTACTACTTTTTTCATGAGAGAGTAAGTATGCTGAATGTATTTATGTATTGTTTTTATTGGTAAAAAACATTAGAAATTATATTTTTAAGCAGAAATAATTTGCTTTAACAAATGCTCTTTATGTCTACTTTTTTGCGAATTATCAAAAAAAAAAAGTCACTTAGTTTAAAAAAATATTTATATAATGTTTTTTCATGTTATTAAGTTATGTTAATTTGTTTAAATTTGTAAAACACATATTCAATTAAAACAAAATTCTTTAGACTAACGTGAGATTCTAACTCGGGTATTGATGTTGTAAAAACTACTGCCTTAGTAATGTATATTCTGCCTATTCCTTTTTTGTCAACCAATCACGTGTTTGTATTTGTGTACGAACAAACAAACTCCCAAAACACTACAACTTTTAAATAGTTTATAGATTATTTATCTGTTACAATGTTTATCTTAAATTTTATTTTTTTCTTTCATTCCCAGATTTTCAGTGGATTTCCGTGTCGGCTGCAATGATTGGAAAATTCGGAGCTTCTGCTGGATTTACTATAATCTATATTTTTACGACAGAACTTTTCCCAACAGTTGTTCGAAATGCTGGTGTTGGAGCAAGTTCTTGTGCCGCTCGAATAGGGAGTATTGTGGCTCCCTACACTGTAGATTTGGTAATAATTCTTTGCTTTTTATCTTTTTGTTGACTTCGAATGGGAAGGGAGCAGTGGTGTGCTGTCACACAACATGTCTGAGGCAGTTGTACTTGGCGGGGAGCCCATCTTTCTCCAGGTATCTTAGTAGAATAAGGTTACTAACAGGATCGGATTTAGAGCGATGCAACCAAAGCCGGTGAATCAGGCCCCCATGCTAGACTTTAATATAGAGTGTTTTAAAAAAAAAACTGCTGGTTTAAAAAATTTTCTGTCTATGAAATATTTATATAAAATATATATTTATATACTTATATTTAATAACATTTCAAATCGCAATTTTTATTGATTTTTTTTTTTACCTGCCTCTTTTTTGTGCGCTTTTGTAAAAAATTTTTTCAAAAGTTAAATTGGGCCCAGCACGATCAAAACTCTATTTCCCCCATAGAATATCCGTTGTCTTTCAAGATAGAAAGAGCCAAATGCAATGTTGTAAATGCAATGTTGTAAATGCAATGTTGTAAATGCAATGGTGTGAATGTAATGTTGTGAATGCAATGTTGTGAATGCAATGTTGTAAATGCAATGGTGCTAATGCAATGTTGTAAATGCAAATGTATAAAAAATAGTGATTATTATTAACCTCAACTCGTGCTTTTGTATCCTTGATAATGAAATCTAGAAAGTAACACATCCAACACATGCCAGCATGTAAAACGGACGTGAAACCGAATATGATGATGATAATGATGACGATGATGATGAAATTAACCAATTTTGTATGTGTTTTTTTTGTTTTTGTTTATTTATTTATTTATTTGTTTGTTTGTTATGTCTCTTTGGGCTTCTTCTGCTTTCTTAACTATCTTTTCAGTTCAACATTTAAAAAATAGCATTTTTTCCATTGACATTTACACTATTAATACAATATACAGATCATGATAATGATGATAATATTAGAAAAACAAAAAAACGTCTTTTATTTAATATTTTTCCAAATACAAAAAATATGCAAATGTTAGCGGGTACAAAGACTTACCTATAAGGTACTCTTCTGCTCAAATCCATAACGTAATTATTCTTCATAAGAAGAAGATATATACGCATACACATATATTCACTCATATCTAAATTATTCTTCATAAGAAGTAAAGAAAAAAAGGAAAACAATACAAAAGACAACGGTGAAGACATTGCCAGGACTGCTGCAAAGAAGGTGGGCTCCCTCTACCGTGTTAGTAAACTTCTCTCACCTGACATTATCCTATATCTCTACAAAGCCACCATCCGCACATGCATGGAATATTGTTGCCACATATGGGCTGGTGCATCATCCACTAGTCTCTCCCTCTTAGACAAGGTCCAAAAAAAGAGTTGCCAATTTGATAGGTCCTTCACTATCCACCAAGCTCCAGCCCCTATGCCAATGCTGCAATGTTGCTTCCTTGTGCCTATTTTACAAGTACTTCAATGGATTGTGCTCTAAAGAACTTGCTGCTCTGGTGCCCCCATGACGCAAATTCACTAGACCAACCTGACAATCTGCCAAATCCCATCTATTCACTGTGGAGGTCCCCAGATGCTGAAGAGCTTTCTACTCCAAAAGCTTCTTTCCTCGTGCTAATGGACTCTGGAACTCCCTCCCTGCTCCCCTGATGGTACTGACATGCAGAAATTTAAAACTAATGTAAACAGATATCTCGCTGCACAGCTCCCGATTTAGGTTCCCCCCCCCCCACCCTAAAAAAAAAAAAACTCACACCCTTTTTCTCAGTAGCCCCTTACGTCTACAGTGGCGGTCTGCCTTGTTTGGGGTGAATTATGTTAAAGGAAGAAAAAAACTTAATATACTACAACATGCGGAAATTGTGCATTCCCTACTAAATACAAAAATACACATTAAACAGTCACACATATGCATACACATCTACATACATATATACATATACACATATATCCACTCCTATCCAATTTGAAAAAAATAAACTTCACCAGAAACAAATACAATTATGATTCAGGATAGATCAATCGATAAAAAACAAAAAATTCACATACATATAGAAGGGATCGGAATGAACTGATACGGAATTAACGCTGACCAGACAAGGAAATACTTTCATAATCATTTACAAGAATATAAATTTACAGATCAAATTTTGTTAAATGTTTCATCCAATAATTTTCCGAAAATGCCACCTTAATTTTTTTATTTTTTTAACCATTATTTCTGAATTCTTCCAATTCCATCTTAAAATGCTCCACATCATTTCTGTTCTTTATCTGATTTGGCAACTCGTTCAAAAAAAAAGTATTATTTTATTAACCAAAAAATTTAATTGGTTAATAGATTTACTTTTATCCTGACAATAAACTTCTGGAGCAATATAGAAAAAAAATGTCTACCATAGTTAGAAATGTTGTTAATAATTAAAAAATGTTAATGAAATCATCTTTCATTCTTTTCTCCAGTAAAACAGTTAATCCCAATTTTTCCTGTAACTGTAATCGTATACTCTTTTTATTAGTGTTCTCATTGTTTTTTTATATGCCTTCCAATCTCATTCCAAATTCCTGATGCGGTACTCTATATGAGGTTTTATTAGAGCTTTATATACTTTTAAAACAACGTTTGGCTTCCTTGAAATAATATTTCTTATCATTCCATTTGTTCTTGATACAATGGACAAAAAATAATTGTTAACTTTAAATGTATCATCAAAACCAACTCCCATTCATGATTTAATTTTTTAATGTTTCTGTTTAATATATATTCAACTTTTATATTTCTGTGTTCATAAAAACAACACCAGCGACCCAGCTATAAAATCAATTAACCCTTCTATGTGTAAGGTGGGGCACACATGCAAATAATACTTGTGAGTGAACTTTGCTAAGTTACATGGCATTGCTGATAGGATTAAAAAAAAGTTCAATTGACCGCTTGAAAACATTTGAATATGGAAACAAAAGCAAATATTTGCAGCTTATGCAATAATTGATTGAACTGTGAAAGAAATAAAATTGCATGACAAAAAAGGACTTCATGGCCAGCTGAACATGTTTCATGTTTAAAAACTGGAATGATCTATAATAGGACTGGGCACAACAGATGGCGACTCAGCAATATCAACACATGGATCCGTTAATAATAGATGCACAAATTAACTGACCCAGTAGTTTTCGAGGATAAGTTGAGGACGGCATGTACCTCAGAAATGAGGAGGTTGCTATTAGTTGAGGCTGAAACACTTCACTCTGCCATTAAAGGCAAAAAAAAAAAAATACAGCTAGTCACTGTCATGGGTTGCACAAGGAATTGCACAGGCAGAATCTTCATTCTATGAAGGAATGGGAGGAATGGGGGGGGGGTGATTACACACTTTTTGCTGACTTAAGACTTCTGGCCACATTCTGTGAGTTGGCAAGTTGAATTATACCAGTTACATGATGGCAGAGTTTGCTAATACCAAACGTCAGAGCAAAATATTAGTAAAGGCTGCTACCCTCATCACATTAGAGCAAAATTTTGACCGGTTACTCAGCCTAGAGAGAACCTCAAACTTCCATAACATTATACACCCTGTTACATTATCCAATATGCAAAGGTCAGATTGCGAGCAACAGTTAAAAAAAAAGTCAAGACTTCCATAACCCCCCCCCCACACACACACACACACACAAAAAAAAAACGCCAAGCTTTTCAGAGAGTGTGCAATTATTTCACATTCCAATGGATCGGAAGGACTACTTGATGGCCAAGTTGTCATGTTTTAATTGGGGAATAAAAAAAGGACACATCATCGGGGCATTATTCCAAGAAAAATGGACGGGCAGAACTGGCCATCAAAACAGCTAAGCGAATATTGACAGACAGCACTGACAGTTATGACTGTCATGTAACAAAGAAGCATGTCTCACTCATTTAGGACAAATCCCAAATTTATAAGCGATGGGGAAAAATGGCCGGTAGAGGGAGAATTTAACAGCCAAAAGATATGAGGAATGAAAAGTCCTATAATGTACACCATTGTCCATTTGTAGAGCGTTACCACTATCGACCAAGAAAAGAGTCTATCAGGCATTTGTATGCAGTGTGATTATGTATGGAAGTGAAACCTGGTCACGTGAGAGTTGCGGACATACGTTGCATGGAGATAAATGATATGAGAATGATATGATGGATATGTAATGTGAGCCTTAAAGACTTGCTTAGTTCTGATGACCTCGGAGGAAGATTAAATCTGGACAGTATAGGGAGATGTATGCAGAACAGGAGACTTTAATGGTATGGCCACATTGAAAGAATGGATGAGAGTTCTTGGGTTAGTAGATGTAGAACAATTGAGGTAACAGGTTCAGTTCACAGAGGAAGACCAAGAAAAACATAGGAGGAAGTGATAAAAATAGATCTGAGCGATAAATAAAGACCTGGTCGGAGATAGGTTACTTTAGAAGTCAGTTTTTTGAAGCCGTCCAATGCATGCCAGATGAGCAAACGCTGGGAGAGGTGGAGGTTAATGAAAGCCGATATCACACCGATCAACCACCATTAAACCATGGCATAGTGCAAGAATATTATGACCACTTAGAACTCTATCCTTAAGCATCTCGCAGTCTCATAAGGGGGGGGGGGGGAGTGTAGAGTAAAATAGGCAGCCGTATTATTTGAGGCAACATTTCTACATGCAACACCGGCAACTCGGCCATAAAATTGACTAACCTGGCCATAAGCAAGGCTAGCGTGAAGCCTTGATCAGTTCCTTAAAATTATTCGAGCACTTATAGACAACTAGCTGACCTGTGCCCCGGCGTTGCCCGGGAAAGTCGAATAACTGAAGAAATTCCTTGCCAAATCTGTAACTATTGAATTATTTGGTGCTTATATTCGAGCACTTTATAGCCAATATGACAACTTATTTAGACCTATTTATCTTATTTCTTTCGATAATAGATTAACAAGTATTTTAACGTCATCAGCAAATTGTTTATTTTTTAATTTATATCAGTAGGAAAATCATTTATGAATATCAGAAATAATAAAGGACATAAAACTGAACCTCAAGAAACACTGGAGGTTAGGGTTATACTGCGATTCAGAATAATTGTTACCAATTTATTTCTTGTATTACAATAAAGCATTCAATATTTACAAAGTATAATTGTAGCCATCTATGACCATTGACCAAATCACAGGATGAAAAACTATTTAAATAACAAATAAAAGAAAAAGAAATTATAAATTCCTGCTCGAGATTACATAAGACATGAAATATGTGTTAGGATAATATAACAAGTACCTTGTCTGTCTGTCTGTCTGTCTGTCTGTCTGTCCATCGGCGAGAATTTTTGTAAATGTAAGAATTACATTGAAAACTACTAATTACTTAATTTAGATTAAATAACATATAATTAAAGTATAAACAAATTTGATGACGAGACTGCGATTCGAACCCAGCATATGTTCAGTATGTTACTCAATATATTACTCTGTCAAGTAGTATATATAGTGCTACGAAAACTCGCTCAAACAGCAGGCGTGTTTTGCAATTGACATAATTCATTTGTTTTAAACTTCTAATAAATTGATATTTACAAATAGACACTTATAACTGCTATTCTCAAATTTACGTATGTATTTACAATAATGTCTAGATTTAGTTGTTATGATTTATCATTATTATATAAGCTTATAAGCGGATTTGTAATGTGAAGCCAGAAGATGTGACAACTGTATGGTCACAAGATCTGCTGGAACAGCTTGGCCTCATGGACATTGATGTTAGGAAGTAAGTGTAGTATCTGTTCCGATGGATACTACACCCCATAGACTGGTATTGTCTTGCCCTTCGGGGCTTGATTTACGCCGGTCTGTGGGTTGTCCTGTGCAGTTCTAGGAGGTCCACCCTCCCAGGCTTTGCCTCCCCTCTTTGGAGAGGAGTAAGTTTATTGCTAACTGCCTGAGGCGCCCCTACCAGGGAATGCTGACGGGGCTGCCCAGGCAATTATTAATGGCCAGAGTGCTCTCCTTCTCGGACACTGGCTTTTCAAGTCCCACTTTCCCGACCCGACTTTTGGTCACATCTTACCTTGTGGGAGTAAGATAAAACTGGCCTTGTGCCTAACCTCCTGGAGAGGAGGTAAATAAATCATGGACATTGATGTCATTAATAGAGAAAAAAGGATTGTTTGTATGCACATGTGGAATTCTCGAGTGGTGCCATCAAGATAGCTTGAGATTTGGAAGTTGTCGGTAGACGAGGGAGAGGCTGACCTAAGTTACCTTGGAAAGAACTGCTGCAGAGGGATTGTATAGCTCTTTGCAGTTGATCCTCATGAGAGTTTTTTTTTTTGATGTGTGGAGTGAGATTTGCCATGCGTGCAGCTAGCCAGCTACTTGGACAGGGGCCCACCAGTGCGGCTGATGCCTTTAAATCTGCACGTTAATAAAAAAGAACCGATGATGATGATGGGGATGATGATGTATGTTGAAAATTTGTTATTGTTACAAAATGTAAAAATGTTTAGGATGTCCAAATGTAATCGTAGTAGTGAAGCAATCCAATGTTTCAGACCAGCTTTACTTAACAACCGTAGATGTGATTATGCGAATTTCTTATTAGCTTGCCTAATCCCATCAGTGTTTGTTTTTGAGAAATATTCTTTGTTAATGCGATCAAGTTTGTTAATAAAATAACAAAAAAGATTAAAAAAAACCCTAACCCACCTTCCTATGCTTCCCTGTTGACACAAGAAAGATTTTGTATCGTTTATAATTAAACCTGATTGTTTAATTGCTTGCAGGGTCTTCTTATAAGCAGTGGGCCATTCGGTACAGCTTTTCCAATGATTTTATACGGAGTTCTATCGTTAATTGCGGCAAGTCTCTCTCTGCTTTTGCCCGAGACGCTTGGAAAAGATTTACCTGAAACAATTGCGGACGGAGAAAGATTTGGAAAGTAAGTTTAACTATTTTAAACTAATAATTATTTATCATTATTATTATCATTATTACTATTATTATTACTATTACTATTATTATTATTATTATTATTACTATTATTATTATTATTATTATTATTATTATTATTATTATTATTATTACTATTATTATTACTATTATTATTATTATTATTACTATTATTATTATTATTATTATTATTATTATTATTATTATTATTATTATTATTATTATTATTATCATTATTACTATTATTATTACTATTATTATTATTATTATTATTCATAATTTTTTTTCTTTATTTCTAACTTCTTTTTTTTCTTCTTTTTCTTTATTCCCGGTCTTCTGTCTTGTTTTTTTTCTTAAATATCTTTATTGCTAGTTGTTCTTGTTCTTGTTATTCTTCTTCATTCCAAGTCATGGTTCTTTTTTACTTTTTCCTTTATCATCTGTATTCTTCATCTTCTTGTTAACCTTTATCAATGCCCCCCCCCCCGTCATCTTTATTCCTAATCTTTCTTTCTTGATTTTCTTTCTAAATATCTTTATTACTTGTGTTTCTTCTTTCTTCTTCTTCTACTTCTTTTTTCTTCTTCTTTTTTCTTATTCCTTTTATTCTTCTTCATCTTTTTCTTCTTCTTCTTCATTTCTAAATCATTTTGTTGCATGATTATCATATTTTCTGTTACACTTGTTTATCATATTTGATAAAGTTTAATCATCGCTCATTTGAAATTGTTCCGCCTATTATCATCGTATTATGATGTTAGTTTCCTGATTACACTCTAAACATTTATCCTCTATGATAAAACAAAGTAATACCATTGTTATATATCACCCAAGTGTTATAATCTGGAAACAAATAACACAACTCATTACTATAAAAAATATATACTCTGAAGAGTTTTTTTAAAGCAGCTGGATACCTGATACTAGAACTGTGCTTGCTAGAGTTGTTTATTATACAGGGAAATTTGATTAATCATATTGATATCACTACAGTTTCATCCTCAGCCAGTAAAATAATCTAGATTAGTATTACTCATAATAAATATATTATTCTCTTACAAAACCTAATTGAGCCCTTTGTGTTTATTTCTCCTAAACGACATAACTATGTGTGTGTGTGTGTGTGTGTAAGGTAATTTGGTCTCTCACCGATGTAAAAATCAGGAAACAACAAAATGCAGATAAGGGCAAAGATTAACAATAACTGATTCTCCATGAATTTTCCGCCCTTTAAGTTATTGAGTATATTAAAAATAAAGTCGATAGCCGCATAGAGTTTATGCTTTTAAATTTGATTCGTGACACAGATGTTCAATCTATCAACAATGAAAGAATAGTAACATTCACATACGTTGGCACCAGATGTAAAAAGTTTACTATCAAATCTATGCATTTCTTTTTCTTGATTAGACTGGCTTTTTATTTTCAGCTGTTTTCTTTAGGACTTTTATATTGACACTTTTGTACAGCTTCTCTTTCAGTCTTCCATAACCAATTTTTATGAAACAACACAGTAAAAAAACACAACAGAGCTTTATAAAAATATATGTCTTTCTTTATTAACTGTTTTTGCATGTTCACAAAGTAATGTCCTTTTATATATCTAAGTTCAAAATTTATTGTATGCAAGAAAATATGGTAATTCTTAATTGATGTGGTTTGTTCAAATATCAATTCTTACTAAATAAAAACATAAATAAAATAATTTCATATCAAATCAACGGATTACTATTTAAAGCTGTTGATATTGTGGTTCGATATATTTGTTCTGCACTTTTGTTTTTACTTAATTGCTTCCATTGTTTACGTATTTATTTTAAAAATCGTCTGCTTCTTTTGGTTGAAACAAAAAGTTTTGTCTTATCTGGTTTTAACATTTTATTTTCAAACATAAATTATGATTCATTGTTAGCTGGTTAGAGTTCGTTGGTTATGTGGGTGGATTTCTGCATTCAGAACCTTGTCTGCTGATTTTTTCATAAATGCTTTTTTTTAAAATTTTCTTTATTTTTTTAAAAATTATTTTATTTTCATGGCACAATAACATATGTTAATATTAAAAAAATAAAATAGCAAGCCTGTGTTTGGTAGCATGTAAACCAAAATGATGCAATTAATCTTTTGTTTGTTAAATTAAGTAACTTTAAGAGAAAAATATTTGTTTTTAGACCTACGTATGCTTTTTGGTGTAATTCAACCACCGATTGCCATGGCAAATACCACCTTACCTGAGAGTCCAACGTTCAAACTACTCAGCCTAACATTCACAAGTAACATAAGTTGTAACAAATACATAGAAAACATTGCCAAGGCTGCTGCAAAGAAAGTGGGCTCCCTCTACCGAGCTAGAAAACTTTTCACACCTGACAGTGTCCTATATCTCTACAAAGCCACCATCCGCCCATGCATGGAGTAATGTTGTCACATCTAGGCTGGTGCACCATCCACTAGTCTCTCCCTCTTAGACAAGGTCCAAAAAAGAGTAGCTGATCTAATAGGTCCCTAACTATCCACCAAGCTCCAGCCTCTGTCCCATCGCCGTAATGTTGCATCCTTGTGCTTATTTTACAAGTACTTCAATGGAAGTTGCTCTGATGAACTTGCTGCTCTGATGCCTCCTCGACCAACCTGACAATCAGCTAAATCCCATCCATTAACTGTGGAGGTCCCCAGATAACGGAGAGCCTTTTACTTCAATAGCTTCTTTCCTAGAGCTGACGATCCTTGGAACTCCCTCCCTGCTCCCTGTTTCTCTGACTGTACCGACATGCAGAAATTTAAAACTAATGTAAACCAGCATAACGCTACACAGCTCAAAATTTTGGATAACCCCCCAAAATTTTCACCCTAATTCTCAGTAGCCCCTTATGTCTACAGTGGCAATTTGCCTTGTTTGGGGTGAACTAAGTTTAAAAAAAAAAAATTAAAAGCATTATTGAAAGATGCAATTTAGTATCTGCTTTGCTGCCGATTAATCAGACCAAGAAACCACAACACCTACTTAGTTACATCACCGTCAGAAATCAGAGGGAAGGTAGAGCCCATATACGAAAAAGTAGGTTCCAGTCGAAATACAATGACATTGTGGTTGACAAGCAAGGCTAAAAACAAAAGGAAGAACAGGAAAATAGGATAATGATACATCGATTCATCTTCATCTTCGTCGTCCAGCGTGTCTTTCTACATCAGATGTGGATTACGTATTGGCCATGACACTACGAAGTGACTTTCTCCATGAGATTCTCTCATTTACGTTGGTTTCGATGTGTTATTGCTTGAGGTCATCCTTAACTGACTCCATATATACTTGCCTCCCCACGAAAGCAGAGTTAGACACAAGGTCAGTTTTTAATGTAGGGAACATCCGGCTCCCTAAAATTGGGGCACTCTGGATTGGAACAATAATTTAAATTGCCTCAGTTTAGAAGGGTTTCTTTTTCACTGACCGAGGACAGAAAAGATGAAGTGTAATATCAGGACAGATACTACACCTTTATTTCTATCCTTGATTAAGTCATTCCAAGTACTCGTCGGCCCGCCCTTTTTATAGACCACCCTCAACTAAGACGTGTGTACATGTATTGAGCCAACCAGAGCTTCGTTTAACATCTCCAAACCACGGTATGTGGTTGAAACATAGAGCCGACTCCAGTCTGGGCACCTTCAGCCTCAATAGCAGTGAGTGAGAACTAATTCTGTCATCAAGTCACACAACACAAATCCACTGAACTATAGCCCTGCCATTCCTCTGCACGCGCAGAAAGACCGAATTAGTAGGAGACCAGCATTTAATCACATGTAACATTGCACTATGGACATAGTTGGTGTAAACTCAAACCATGAGTAACAAGTGAAAGTGAACAACAGGTTAAAATGGGAAGAAGCTCAGGTGCTTGTATAATAAAAAGCTGAAAAAAAGTTTTTTTTGTCTTCTAGTGTTAGAGAGGTAAATAAGGGGCAGGTAACTCTTACCACGAATTTAAAGCAAGATTTTCCAGTAATCAAAACTGATGGCTTTAATTGGCGTTGCACATGTGGCTACTGTGCAAGGAGAACGTCGATTAGACATCAACGGGTTAGGGTTAGGGTTAGGGTTAGAGTTTAAGGTTAGAGTTAGAAAAATATTGTTCGAAAGCTAAAGCTGTTGTGAAGAGTTACCTGCCCCTTATTTACCTCTCCAACACTAAAAGACAAAAAAAAACTTTTTTTTGGCTTTTTATTATACAAGCACCGAATCTCACAAATGCAGCCCGTTGTCATGTTATGCTAAATTCATTTTATGGAGTAGCCTTCCTTGGAGTTTTTTTTTGGGGGGGGGGGGATACTGAGTACAAAATTATTAATAACAAAAAATGTAACTTCCGTCTAAAAAAAGAAACACCTCTTTTAAGATGATTACATTTTTATCCGACTAGGATCAAAGTGTAGTATCTGTTTGGTTTCAAGAGGACACATACCTCTTGTACCACCTATGATTTTACTGCCTTTATGTTTTTAACAGTATGCATACAATCAAGGTGAGTTGCAGCTGTACTGACAAAAATAAAACCGAAATCATGTTTCATAATTTCTGTCACTATTTTTTTAATTTAATGTTTACACTTTAAATTTGAATTGTTTATTAAAGAAAATATTTTACTTTAGAAAAAAAACAAACCTCTTACTGGTGATGAATTAATTTAAAAAGGAAGCATTTTTGAAAAAAATTGTTTACTTTTCCTTCATTCATCTTTTTAACGAATAGCTTTGAAAAGGATATTGTCGAATTTTTATCAACTAGCAAAATAAAAATTCTCCTTGAAATAATGTAGTCATATGACCACACTCCTCACGGTGGCTAAGTGGTTAATGACACGGACTTAGGACCTGGGTGTACCAGGGTCGAATCCAGTTCGTTCTATGGAAACACTTTCATCAAAACCCACACCTGACCTTGTGTCTAACCTCCTGGAGAGGAGGTAAATAAAGTACCATTGGGGAAAAAGATTTAATAAATTTGACACCTTATTTATTCATGCAGTTGAAAGGAATGGGTTTAGCCTATCGCCATATCTAACGTCACTCAAATGCCAGTCATTCATAAAGAACATTTACTTTTAAATTTATTTGGTTTGATGATAACATTTTATTCTGAAGCGAAGTCAATTTGAAAATATGAATTCTATATTTTGTGTACATTTTGAAAGACGTGTAACTGGGGTGCAGAATTTGAATATGGTCGATAATTTCTTTAAAAATCAAAATTGATAATATATTATAATAATGCACTGTAGATAGCTATTATATTTTTAGTAACATTAAACTCAATTAATTGTATTGAAGAAACTTTTGAATATATGTAATTCCCAAGCAATAATTTGAACAGTGGCCACTTCCGGTATTACAACGAAATGATCACCGGGAATAATTTAGTGTTCAAGTTCAAGTTCAAATTTTAATTGCTTACATAAAACATAAAATAAAAATACATTCGGTAATACCTGGTGTGGTATTCGCCCTGGACGCAAGAGGAAGTTTCTAGGGAATATCAAATTCACACGCGGTCCCCAGCTGCATGTATATCCTGGTCATGGGGGGATGACATACAGCATCTAGTATTCCCAAAGTATCACCCATTTAGTACTGGCCAGGCTCAATGTTACTTCGGTGATCTAACGAGAACCGGTGTGTCAACGTGATTATGCCGTATGTTTAAAATAAAACATAAATATTCATAAATTTATAAAAATTAATTTCCCATTAAAAATATTTTTTTCTATCAATTTAAATCACCAAATTATTTTTTTTGTTATTTATAAAACAATTATTGTTGAAAGAAAATATACTTTATATGATATATTTTTGAAGAATTTGTTTATCTTTCAGCCTAAGAATTTGAAAAAAAAAAACTGTCAACATTTCGATATTTTTAATCGTTTTTTTCTTTTTCCTCTTTGTATTATCCTCAGCTGATACTACTAAATTTCCATGAATGTACAAGATGTTTCAAAATGTTTGACCCACTTTTGCAAGTTAATATCTTATGAACTACTCACGGTAGAATAACGATGCATTTAAATTATTTACAGGTTTTGGACTGTTTTCCACACCTTGGTTGGAAGTGAAACCTAGCCAGTGAGGGTTGAGGATATGTGTTGCATGGAGAGAAATGATATGAGAATGATACGGTGGGTGTGTAATGTGAGTCTTAAAGACAAGCTTAGATCTGATGACCTCAGAGGAAGATTAAATCTGGGCAGTATGGGGAGATGTGTGCAGAACAGGGTGAGGCTTCGTTGGTTTGGTCAGATTGAAAGAATGGATGGATTAGTAGATGTAGACCAGTTGAGGTAGCAGGATCATTTGGCAAGGGAAGACTAAGGAAAACATGGGAGGAAGTGATAAGGATATACTTGAGAGAAAGAGTGATAAATAAACACCTGGCCAGAGATAGGTTAGCTTGAAAGTCAATTTCTAAAAGTCATTCAACACATGCCAGCATGTTAAACAGAAGATGATGATGATGATGATGATGATTCCTTCTCTTCCCCTCCTACCCCTACTACTAGTACTACAACAACAACAACAACAAGTTTCGGCCATTGTACTTCCCCATTCTTCTTCCCCATTCTTCTTCATGTGACTTTTGTCAGTCCGTAAACTTCTGGGAATTTTGAGAAAATAAAACGGATGAAATGTTGTGAAAATTGCAGCAACCAAGATGAAGAAGGCAGTTTGAAACTTGTAAATAATAGAACCAATTATAAAATCTCATCTAAAAAATATCATCAAATGCTTTTATTGATAGAATCCTTAGATTTATAAGTTGTTTTTTTCTGCAGAAAATTTTTAAGGCATAAACATCCAGTTATTTTGAATAGCTTGATCCAGGTTCAAACTTACTTCTTTCTTATAGATGTTTTATTTTAGAGAATTCTCTTGAGAAGCAACAAGGAGGAATGATCAAGAAAGAACCTAAAATAGTGAACGACACATTTCTTTTTCTCCAAAACTGCAATATGTGATGGCGAAGTCTGTTCAAGTTTTTTTTATGAACTTTTCCAATGAAATAACTTACATTGATGACTTACATGTACTTTCTCAGATATTCACTTCCAAAATGATGTCAAACATTTTCAAATGCCATGTAACATCTTCCAAGTAAATCTTATAACAATGAACTTGGAAATCATTTTGAGCTGGAAAATGCTGAGTAACTTTGCTTTTGTCTAAAATGCTGATTCTCATACAGAGTTGTTGATTTTCTTTTCAGCTCTTCTTATACTTTCCTTACTAATGATGGAGAGGCTGATCCTAATGCAAGTACCATTTGATGTGAATTTAGCTTGGGTTTATGTTGCATGGATTTCTCTTCCATTTTTTTCTTCTCTTCTGTATTTAAAACTAACTTGTCTTTTTTCTGCATGTTATTGTCGTTTTCTGTGTACTTTTATTTAACCAGTTCCCTGGTTAGGACCTTTTATAATAACCTATTCATAACTTAATACAATCTTAATAAACTAATATAATTATATTTGTGGTGTTTCTGTTCGGAGGATGCAATTTAAAACAAGACCCTATATAAAGATCGCACACAATTTTTCTCAAGTGAAGTTTTACAAAGAATCCAATGGTTGTATTACTTGTATATTATAGTGTTTTTTTTTTACAATGACATTGTGGTGTCTGCGTTCATCTATAAACAACAAAGACTACATTTAACTTTTGTTAAATTTATAACACAGCCCTGTAACAAGATTAAAACAATTTTTCTAGGGTAACATTTTACGAGGAATCCAATGACATTAATTATTTTTTTTACTAACGAGTCACCGCTTATCAAAGTCCAAAGGCCACTTGAGGACAAAGGTTAATGGTTTGTGGCAGTGGATGGTAAGATTAACACTATGAGGATTGTAGAATATAGATTGGATCTGAGTAGAATTTGATTACTTAAGAGAACGGCTCAATAAGAACTTGTTAACATTGGACTAGAAAACGACCATGCTGTAGTCGGCTGGGAAGATACTTTCTGGAGCGGTAGAAAGACCCAACCATTTTTCCAGCAGCCTTTGCTTCAGGTCTGAAGTGAAAGTCGGTCATAGAAGCTTATCAAAACAAGGAGGCGCCATCTATTTCAACTAGGGCAAAGTGAAGATCCGGGCGTTGATGATGAAAGGAGAGAAGCTTGCTTTTAGATACATTAAAAGTAACTAGACACTTTTTTCCCCATTACACAACGTGCTCCAGGTCAGAAGAGAGAGAATCAGAAAGATCTTGATTATTGATGCTCTTGGAAGTGCTGCCATAGATTTTTGCGTCATCTGCATAAATCTAAACGAATGTTCTTAGAATTATTATTCAATCCAAGACTCCCGGGCAACGTTGGGTAGGTACAGCGAATTAGATAATAAAGAAGTCGACTAATTGTTGTCTGCATTTCGACGCTTAGCATTTATCATTACTCGCGGGACCACTTGAAAATTCCATGGTTCATCAATCTGTACAATTTACTGTTAATAATAATAATAATAATAATAATAATAATAATAATAATAATATTCCTTTTGGAATAATAAATGTCTGTCAGGGTAAAAAATAACCCTTTCTTCCATAAAAAATAATTACTATTGTCAGCTAAATATTCTTTACATAAATAAAACAGATATGTCTTATTCATTTAAAATTGTAAGAACTTAATTCTTTTTAAAATAATAAATATTCTCTGTCTTCTTACTTTAAAAATAATTGTCAGCAAAATATTCTTCAAATCGATAAAACGAATTCCACTTTTTGAAATATATTTATTTAAAATTGTATCTGGTTTAGTCGATGGGGGCGATAGAATTCGATTTTGGAACAATTCATTTTAAAATGTCGGAATTTTTTTTTACCTTAGTGACATCAGATTAATCACCAATCACAATCTTTGCTGATCGCACGATCTCATTTGTTTTATGTGTGTGAAAGGTGATAACGTACGTACAAACACAAAATGCCTTAGCATATTATTATATAGATTTACACTGTTTTTACATCGTTTAAAGAAAAACAATCTAAAATAGAATTAGCTTTTTATTCCCCATTAGAATCCTGCATTTATATTTCTTCAAATTTAGTAAACTAGTGTATTTATTTCATCTTTCATTAAAAATTAATGTGACTAACAATATATACATTTTAATCTATTTTACTAATTCTAATTTATCATTTTATTAACAAATAATTTTATGGTTTGAAGGTTTGTTTACTTTTTATTATTACTTCTTATTACAAATTTTAACAAAATAAATATGAATAAAAATTTTGAAAACTCTTTACAATATTTTTCTGATAGCAATTAATATTACAACAGACATTCAAATAACATTTTACTTATCAGATATCAATGATCAAAATGGTTTACAAATAAAAATGTTTTGAGGCAAATATGTGGATAGTTATTTTTTTTATTACTAATTTTCATGTGAATTAAAATTTCCAAACAATTTTGCGCTATTATGTCTAGTTTATATTTTCCTTTCACATTTTCCGTTCTTGCAATGATGCATATATTCATAATAGAATGTGTTTATTTGAAACAATATTTAAATGGCATATTGCATAAAAACGTAACACATATAATTGATTTTAGATTCAATGTGAGATACTATATAATTATTTCCACAATCAGAATGACGCTGCAGCCCACACAAACCATGAAAGCCTAGACTCGAGTTTCACCCTCCTTAGGGTTTATCAGTAGGACACATCCAAACTCGGGATTCAAAATCTGAGTCACTTACATGCAAGCCAAGTATTCTGCCACATACAAGAAAATCTATTAACTAACACTGATCATGCAAACCGCTGCAAGCTACCAACTATGGGATGTACCTACTCTTCTCATCCATGGGTGTAGTCATCCAACTACAAAGAACCTGCTAGGTCGATGCTGTCCAACAAGAGAACTCAGCGAGCAAATTAATATTAGATTTAATGTGAGATACTATATAATTCATTTCTAATAAAACGACATTTGGTGCTTATGCTGATTAGCGGACCATTAAAAACAATTATTTTTTTATAAAAACAATATTATATACTTATTCAGTGTTATCTTCTTACTCACTGTGCAAAAAAGTAGAAAAAATTATCCACTAGAACTTTAATTACAAGTATTTTTCCATTCTGCGTATCGTACCAGCGATTCGTTCACAGAGACGCCATGTTGTTTTTTATTATGATTTCGCAAGTTGATTATCTCCCCTGCGAAATCTTCTTTCTTTAGAAACAACTGAAGTGTCTGTGAACGAATCGCTGTTACGATACGCAGAATGGAAAAATACTTTTAATTAAAGTTCCAGTGGATAATTTTTTCTACTTTTTTGTACAGTAAGATTATAATGCTTAATAAGTATATATTATTTTTTTTTATTTAAATAATTTTTTACTGTGGCCGCTCATCTGCATAAGCACCCGACATTTTGTTATGTAATCAGCTTTTTTGAACGTTTTATTTTAAATTCCGTATCCATAAATTGGCTTTATTTATGTAGTTTGTTACTGAAACATTTAAATATTTGGGGTTTATTCCTATACAAGTGTACAACCTCCGTCAAAAATGACCAAAAAAAATTATGCTCAGTCAGTGTTCACACTAATATTCATATTCATATAAAATAACGTCTCAATTTGTGAAGTTAAAAATAAATAAGAAAGAAAGAAATCGTATCAATCAGTATAGAAAGAAGAAAGGAAAAAAGAAAGAAAGAAAACGTCTCATTATTGAAAATAGAGTGAAGGATTCATTTTAAACAGCAGGGACTTGCTATTTGCTTTCTCCCTTCTTTGACAGTTTGTTTTTATTCTCTAAATTTTGTGTGATGGGACAAATATATATTTGTTTATATACAAATAAATACACATTGGTCTTTATTATAGAGTGGATGTATGCATGTAAAAAAAAAATAGATGGACTGTAGTCGAGAGCGACACAAAGGCTCTCTTTTCATTGACTACTGCACTAAGATATAGGGGAGGGCGCCACTTTTTTCCCCTGGATTGCTCTGCTTACCTTTGATCCTCGCCTATAAAGCTGAGTGTTTAGCAAGGAGGCATCAAGTAGCATTTTTTGAGTCCTTGGTATGACTCTATCGTAGTCTCCCAGCTCGTTAGCGATCACCATAACCGCTATGACTAATGGGCCTGTATGCTGCATGTACATGAATGTATATCCAAAGAATTGCAGATGATGGGCGAAATCAACAGCACAAAATTAGGTTAAAACACTTATTTTTATGCTTGTCTCTATTTTTCTTTTTTTTTTTCATAATTCACACAGAATCAAACAGTTTGAGTATTGATTTACTCCTCTCCAGGAGTTAGGCACAAGGCCAGTTTTTATCTTACTCCCACAAGTGAGATGTGACCAAAGGTCGGGTCGGGAAAGTGGGGTTTGAAAAGCCAGCGCCCGAGAGGTGAGCATTCTCGCCGTTAAAAATTGCCTGGGCAACCCTGTCGGCATTCCCCGGTAGGGGCGCCTCAGGCAGTAAGCAATAAACTTACTCCTCCCCAAAGATGGGAGGCGAAGCCCTGGAGGGTGGACCTCCTAGAACTGCACAGGACAGACCCATACACCGGCGTAAATCAAGCCCCGAAGGCCAAGACAATACCAGTCTATGGGGTGCAGTATCCATCGGAACAGATACTACACTTTGATCTTAGGAAGAAGGAATTACTATTAATTTAACGAAACTAGTTTTACTTTAAGTACAGTAAATTTTACAGGATCAAAGTGTAGTATCTGTTCTTTCCTTGGTCAGTGAAGGAGTAATCTTTTCTAGACTGAGGCAATTTTGATTTTTGCCCCAATTCAGGGTGCCCCTTTGTGGAGAGCTGGATTTTTCCCCCACATTAAAACTCGACCTTGTGTCTAACTTTAGCCCCCCCCCCCCTGCAGTGAGGCAAATAAATAGGGACAGTGGTTGACTTATGATTACATCTGGTTTGAACAATTAGAGGTTGACAACTAAAGGTCACAAGTGCTTGGCATTTAACGCCCCCCCCCTCCCATTTCGTGGTCGTTTTGCTTGATCATATTATTTTTCTGTCAAGTTTGTTGAAAGGTCTACAAGTAGACAAAGGTTCCATCCACTTAACGTGTGTGTGGGGTGGGGTGGGGGTGGGGAGATGCAAAATCACTTTTTAGGCATTACATGCTATTTGTATGTTTAACTGTTCCTACCCTAGTCTTTTTAGTTTCAATTTTGTTTTGCTATTTTTGTTTGTTTTTTTAACTATGCCATTCTTTTTTTTTTTTAACAAATTATTAGTAAAAAAAAAATGATTTTGAAGCTTAATTTTAATTATTCCGGTATCATTTGGTCATCAAATTTTTGATTGAACCAAATTATAATAAAATTATAGCTAATTTTATTAAGATAATATCGTTTAGCTCCCTATTTATAAAATTATTCAGTTGTAAATAGCTTTAAAACTTTCAATCTTTTAATACATGAGGATTTATTAATAATTTTAAAGCCAGAGATGACTTTCTATTCGACAGTTTAAATGCTTTCAAATTCCTTTAAAATTTCAAAGAGTTGCAAAGTAATTTTTTTTTTTTCAACTATTAAAAAATATTAAAAATGACTGACTTGTTTATGAGGGAACGGAAATGCATTCTGGTGGATTTAATTTCGTAATTAAATTATATTTTACGCAGGATTAAAAAAAAAAAGTTTGTTTTAGTACTGTACACTATTGCATATTTGATTTAAATAATCGATTAATAGTAAATAAAAAAAATGTGAAAGTCACATAGAGGCGAGAAACACACATACACAGACATATGAGAAGTGTTCACATACATTTATTAATATAGTGATCGGTAATACCAAAACACCCCCTCCTCCCTGCAATGAAAAAACAACTACACATAGAACAGGACCAAACTTACATAACCTGTCAACATGTTATGCAAATAAAACATAGGCATAAGTCAGTACCAGAATGTATATATTTTGCAGAAATTTAATCTTACAAGGGAACAAAACTAATGTATATATATATATATATATATATATATATATATATATATATATATATATATATATATACAGGGTGTCTCAAAAAAATGTACTCACTCGTAGAATGACGAGAAAACTTTTATTTATGAACATAGAGTGAAATGAAATAGCATCGAATACATGAGACAGATGTAATTGAAGAATCATGTTCGCAAATGTTCAAACTGATGACCATTATTGTTCAAACAAAGCTGATAACGCGCACCAAGGGATTCGCAAACGTCGCGAAACATGTCATTAGGAATATCACGACAGTGTCTTTCAATTTCCAATTTCAATGCATCAATTGTCCTTGGTTTGTTGCCATAAACTTTGTCTTTTAAGACGCTTCATTATGCGGTTGACGCTATCTTTTGAGATGTGGGTTTCCCGAGCAGTTTGGCGAAGTGATTTCTGTGGTGATCGAAGGAGTGTTTCCTGCACCTGCAGTTCTTTTTCAGGGGACGTAGATGTCCGTGGTCGTCCTGAACGTTGTTTGTTGGTATTCTGTACGGTTCCATCTGCTTCAAATTTGTCTCTGATGCGCGCAATGGTCCGGCGCGTGGGTGGCGGTTTTGCGAATTCACTTGTGAACCGGCGTTGCACTTCAGTGGCGTTTTCGGTCTTCCAATAGCATTTCAGGACAAACTTTCTCTCTTCGAAACTAAGTTGATTTCCTGCCATGGCTTCATTAATTCAGAATATCTGAAACAAAAAAAAAAGAGTGAGTAAATTTATAATGGACATCAATTTGAACATTTGCGAACATGATTTTTCAATTACATTTGTTTCATGTATTTGAAGCTATTTCATTTCTCTCTATGTTCATAAATAAAGGTTTTCTCGTCATTCTAAGAGTGAGTACATTTTTTTGAGACACCCTGTATATATATATATATATATATATATATATAAACCATAGGAACAGATGAAATTGTTGTGCATGAATTTAAAAAGTAGCTGTTTGAATTCAATATAATATCACATTAATTATTTCATTTTTTTTTTGCGAGTCTTAATTCTTAATTTAATTCACAGGTAGGGAGTTGATTGAAAAAATATGACTCTTGCAGGAATTGCTCTTGGCTGACCCCCCCCCCCTCTCTAGTATAATCTTTTTTTGTTGTTTAAATTTTATTTTTTACTAATGTTTTAACCAAAAATTTACATTTACTTTCTTTAACATTAATTTTTAATTATGTCCTTTAACATTAATTTTTAATTGGGTCCTTTAACATTAATCTTTAGTTGAGTCCTGTAACATTAATTTTTAATTATGTCTTGTAACATTAATTTTTAATTATGTCCTTTAACATTAGTTTTTAATTGAGTTCTTTAACATTAATTTTTAATTGAGTTCGTTAATATTAACTTTTAACAGTAATCTTTACTCACAATTCTGTATTCTTTAATTTTCAAGAAAATATAGTAAATTTAAATTACAAGTATCTTTATAAAGTTTATTTTTTATTAAAACATGTAATGCGAAGCATTTTATTCTATTTTTATTAAATAGTATATTATTTTATTTAAATTTAATTTTTAAATAATTTTTAATTGTCATTAAAAATTATTTAAAAATTAAATTTTATTTATTTTAATGAAACTTTGCAAAACAGCATTTTATTTATTTAAAATTAATTTTTAATTTATTTTTTATTGGTATAAAATGGCATTTTTAAATTTCTATTTTTATTTATCTGTATTAGCATGACATATCATCTTATTAATTTTTGATTTGATTTTTTCTTAAAATACTATGATATAATAGAAAGCATACAGTTTTTAGTCATTTTGTTTTCTTTTTATATATTTAGTCTTTTTTCAATAAAAAATTGTTTTCCTTTCTTATAGGATGAGATTGATGCTGAAGGTACAGGACATTTTTTTTCGCAATTTTACTGTTACTTATTTTGCACTCTGCTAAGTTTTTCACTTTTTTCACAACTTTTATTCCCTACAAATGCATGTATTGGGAATCTTTTCTTTATACTTTGAATGCTTTTTATTTCTTTGATTCACTAATCTCTCTTTGAACACTATCAGTATGTGTTCTCTTAACATGATTGTGATCTTATCAATTTAAGGATTAAAAAAAAACTTTTTTTTTACCAGAAGACATCAAACAGATTACAAAGCAAGTAATATATTGAAGATTTTTTCAAAAAAAAAATCTAGAAAAACAAATATTTTTTCACTAAAAATAATAAAAAGGGCACGACTCCTATGGAATGTTTGAAAAGGTTTTTTCTAAAGGTTTGTTCAAAATAATTTAAATCGTTTGAATGCATGTGATATACATTTTAGACTATTGCAAACTTTGTCATAATCTCTACTGCTGTGTATATTTATCAAAATTGGAACAAAGTGTCCGCTTATGTCTGAAGGGTCACATAGTTTTTAACAACAATCATGCGGTCATTTCATGAGAAACGATTGGAACAGATGCCATACGAAATTTTAACAGTTATAAAATCTATAAAAAAATGTTTTCAATTCGAAATCTTGTAAAATGTCTGCTGCAATACCAGAAATTCATCTCGCTTTACTTTAAAAAGACACAAACTTGAAATGTCTGCTGCATCTCCGAAAACAAAAGCGCAGTAAAAGCTTTCCTCTCAATTCATGGTGAAGTTAGGGACTGAGTCATCTTTTCCACCCCCGTCCTTCTTGTTTCAAAATCTTCACTCTTTAAAAAAAATTTTTCTTAGAAATATTTTTTCCATTCTTTATTTCAATGAATCAATTGATGCCACAATGAAATCTGCCCTAGTATGCATCCCCAAATATCAGTAGAATATGATGAGCCAAGATTTGACATGACTTGTCACAACACAACTGTTCATTTCTCTCAGATCGAAACTCATTCATTATTATCACCAACTAACCACCACACATAATCGACATTGCACACATATTGCTACAGAGCAATAGCAGATCAACATTTTTAGGGTTATGAAACAAATATTTATCAGGCTTCCTTCTTTTAACCACAGCATCTCAGATTTTAATAATCTGAGATTAGTTCATATATTGAAAATACTGGGTATGAATAGACATTTTTCGATATATTTTTAATTTTTACAGAGATGAAATTAGTTGGATGTTATCTCTTCTCTCTCTCTCTGAAGTTAGCCGAAAGCTAGAGAAATAAAGGGAAAAGTTTGACATTTGAACACTTGTTTATCTTACAATTTGATTTATGTAAATTTGTTCGGATTTGGGAAAGTATGATCAACAAATCAAGCAGAAAAAAAATCTCGGTTTTGTTTCGGAATTTTTGTGATGAGGATTGATAATTTGTATTATTTGGATTACTTATTTTGGTTGTTATATTAACAACGTTTCGGCCGATGTAACTTCCAACCTTTTTCAGGTGCATCTTGTCGGACTTTGGAATCTCTATGTCAAACTTAGTAACCTATGCGGAATTTTGAACTGAACCCTTTATTTAATCTACGAGGGTAGATTGTTCTCATTCTGTCAGGTCTGAGTTTGCATCAATATAATAAAATGTGAAAATAACAACCAAGATGAGAATAGTAATCCGAATAATTAAAATAATACAATGTCTATCTTATTTAAAGGACTATGCTTGAATATGAGTTAAAGAGGTTGAAAGAGAGTAAGGAGGGATCAGGAGGTTCTGAAATAGAAAGTATTTTGTCTGGCAACAGTAATACATTGTTCAGTCAATGATAGTCTTTGTGAATTACTTTTGGGTGAATATTGTTCATCTTGTAAACTTATAAGTTGAAGCACACAATCACACAAATATTGTGGCAGATGCGAAGGACATGGAGGACCGCTGGCTTCCGGTGAAAAAAGCTTGAAGAAAGTGTGTACGGATGCCTGAAAGTGATACAACAATTTTTTTTATTCATATTAATTTCAGACTTTCCTTTTTGTCATACTAATTTCAGACTTTTCTTTCATCATAATCTAATAATTAACATAATACAGACTATTTGAAAAATAATTTATTTGTTTTTATTTGATTGTTTTCAAAACATTTTTTTTTAATAATAGTGAAAACCTTTTTTCTTGGAAATGGAGTAACTTCCGGAATCAAACTTTTTTCTTAGAAATGGAAATGCCCTAACCCTAAACCCTAACCCTCCCAAAAAACATTATTTTCACTAAATATTTCCAAAATAACATTGAATAAAAAAAAAAATCACATTCCGTTGCTCAAAAACATTATTTCTTGAAAAAAAAAGATTATTCTATTTTGTTTATTTTCTTCAATGAAAATTTTTTTTAATTTTTGAAAACAATCAAATAAATTATTTTTCAAATAGTCTGTATTATGTTAATTATTAGAATATGATGAAAGAAAAGTCTGAAATTAATATGAAAAAAAGAAAAATCTGAAATTAATATGAATAAAAAAAAATTGTTGTATCACTTTCAGGCATCCGTACACACTTTCTTCAAGCTTTTTCCACTGGAAGCCAGCGGTCCTCCATGTACTTCACATCTGCCAATATTGCAAACATTTTATTCTAAGAAACTCTAGTTGCCGTAAAACAAAATCTTAACTGATATTAATATTAATCAAAGTACCAATTGTGTATGTAACAAAATATTACTTAAATGAAAATCATTATGAATCAACATTTTATCACAAATGAATTTCTTAAGACGGATTTCTTTATATTTTATGCTTTTTTCATTCCTAAGATCATTAACTGTAATCGTTTGTCACCTCTAACAGGTAAAGTGCAAACTTTTATTTTGCTCAATCATTTTTGGTTTATTTTTATCCCTTGTTTATATTAAAAGGGAAAAAGTATTTTAAAAATATTAAGTATGTTTCATTCATACAAATTTATTTGCTTTTTTATCTGCTTGGAATTTGGGATTTTTAAGTTTTGTTTAAAGATTTTAGAACGTTTGTATCTAGTGGCTTTTTTAAATTGAAAAACCGAAAAACATTTTTTATAGAAGAGGAAGATCAAAATTTCTGTATTTAAAAAATAAACTCTATTTGATTGCTTATTTGTAATAACAATATTGTTTGAAAATATGAATCTTGAAAAAAATCCAGTAAAACAATAGGATTATTTTGTTCTTTGATATGACAGGGGCGCATGAGAAAATCAGTTTTTCTTTGGTTTAGGAGCACAGATCAACCATTGACTTTTGCTGTTAAGCCAGAAATTACTTTCTGTCAGACTTTGAAATTGGAAAGTAATTTTGAAGTGTTCTGATAGTAAACATATGTCAACTATTTTTTAATCTGTGTAAAATAGCTGACTTTTTCATTCAATATTGTGTTACTTGAAAACAAATCAAGTATTATTGTTCAGTTGTGCTCCTAAAAGAAAGGAAAATATTAATTTTCTCAAGTGCTTTTGTCGTAACAAAAAATAATAATAAACATTTTTCTAAGAAATAAATATAAGTTTTTAGGGACATTTTAATGGAAAAAAGTTATTCTGAAACAAAGTAAATTTGAACATTCAAGTCATTTACCGGAAGCAAAAAAGAGCTACGCATGCTTAGTTTGCGGTTTGAAAATTGAGGAAAAATGCATATGCAGGCTATTTTTAACAGAGATGACCATGCAAATTTAAGACTGCGAATTTGTAGTTGGGACAGTGTGATTTTGACTTCAGTTAAATTAACAATGGAAATAGACTGATAAGAGAAAGAGGAAAGAAAGCGAAAGAAGGAGGAGGAGAGAAAGCGAAAGAAGGAGAAGAGAGAGAGAGAGAGAGATAGAGAAATTTCTGAGGAAGAGAGGCTCATCGTTGCATTGTATTGTTTTGCCAGAGAAGAAAACTAAATGTAATCATATTGCATCTGCTTTTGTGATTACTGACTTATTTATATGTGCATGAACATCAATCATGCATGTTATCTGTTGCTTACGTTTGGGAAGTCGTTTCAGTGACCTCAGATATGATGTCAGACTAAACCTGTCCCTTTTAGCTGCCAACATAATTGGCATACCGAATCTCACAAGAGATAATTTTTTTCAAGCTTTAATGAAAAACAAAATAAAAAGATGTTGAACATGTTATCCTGTGTGCATGATTGTGCAGACCCCCACATTGCAGTCAAAACTGTTTCTTTTGTTTATCTCATGCAAACCGTTTCCCTTCTGTTAAGCTGTATATCCTTTCTACCCTGTGATTTAATGAAAACATATTAACACTAATTTTACTTTCTTGTGATCGCGTTATCTTATAATTATTTTGCCAAAGTCTGTCCGTCCAACACTGCATTATGTGAGAACTACATAAAAAAAAGTGAAAAGATCCAGGAAATTTTCTGTCGATGTATCTTTGATCATGTTAGTTTTTTTAAAATAGCCCCCCCCCCCCTCACCCAATGGTTATTTTGGATATTCTGCATTTGGTAGTAAAATCATTTAAGGTTCATGCAAGAACACAGAAGTGTTCTTTTATAATACCAGTGAACAAAATATTCTTGAATGTTGCAGATACTCATGAGTTCGGATTGACGCACATTCTACATTCTTTCCATTTTGTTTGAAATTTTTCTTTTTTGAACTGCATTTTTCTTGAGATGGGGGAGAGTGTGACATAATAAATACTCACAAATCCAAGCAGATCTATTACATTCACTTATACTGTAATACTATTGGGAAAGGTATGAATAACTCTCCTCACCTATGGGTAGAATAGCAAGTTCTGTTCAATGAATTGATACTAATAGGTATTGCCTTTCAACATCAAACAATTCAGGAATGGTTGATATGCTGTAAGACAAATCAAATAGAAAAACATACTTTCTCAAAAAAATGGAAACCAGAGGTTTTGATTTTTTTTCTCATAAACCTTTGTTAGGGCAATAATAATAATAATCTTAGTTTAAACATCAACAGAACTTTGCCTACTGAACCAATCTGACACAATTTGAAAAGATGCCCATTGGAGGTAAGTAGCTTAGGATTCTCTAAATTCTCAATGTCTTCATTCACTGCCATTTTCCAGGGTTGTGCAATGTTGTGGAACTTTAGAATAACCTGTGTTCATAATCACACGTGTGAACATAAAAATCAGCTAAAAATGAACTTTCTGTCTAATAAAATGCATTAAAAAGAGAAAGACATTTGCTGATGCCAATCATTTTGCATTTTTGTAAAGAAAAGGAAGAGATTTAAATAAATTAATAAAGTACTTTTGTTATATAAGGAGTTACATACAGCTTGACTAAGAGTAGTCTACCCTGGATTGTACTTATCTCCCCTTTCTTCTCGTTATATGTATATATGTAATTACCTTCCTTTACTGGCATTATCCAGTTGACAAACGCTTATTTTATAATGAATTTAAGTCATTTTTAATTCAGGAAAATGTTTCTTTTCCTTTTTGCTGATTTTATGTACATACCTGAAACGAATTTATCTGTGTGTCTTTTTGCTTCGGGGAAACAATCTGTGTCTTTGCTGATTTGGCTTTGGATTAGTTTTCACTTAGTTTCAGTTTTTTCTTTGTTTTCTTTTTTTTCTTTTCTGCTTTCTAACACCATAATTAAAATGGTTTTCGGGAAACAAATTCTGATTTTTACTAAACTGAATGCTTTTTAAATTGTTGAATATTAATGGAACATAAAATCTGAGTGTAAAGTTCTAACATAATTATTGAATGGTACAAATCAATTATAAAAGTATTGACTATAACTCCACAGGCATTTATGTAAATCAGTCTTTCTTTTTTTTAGTTAAGGAAGGCCCTATTAACTTATAATCTTGTACATTTCTCCTGTCTAATAATATTAAACCAGCAGTGACAATGGCACAAATGTATATACACAATGACATATCAGAGTCGTTTTGTGGGGAGGTAGGGATGCGAACTAGCGTAAAAGGTTAACAGCTTGTATAAGCTACTCTTTTTCTTTCTCCATTTGTTTATTCAAGCTTATTGATCAGGTCATGAAATTCTTGGAAAGAGTTATTGAGCGGCTGATCAGACAACAAATACAAATTGCTGACATGCAATTTGGTGTCATACCTGTTAGGAGCACCACAGATGCGATTTTCATCATACACCAAGCCATGGAGAAATATCTAGCAGCAAACAAACCACTGTACATGGCATTTGTAGATTTGGAAAAAGCTCTTGACCATGTCCCAAAAAGGGTCATCTGGTGTGCTCTGCGGAAGTTGGGTGTTGCGGTGTAGCTGGTTCAGGTGATGATGTCTATGTACACCAATGTACATAGTGGGGTGCGAGTCGGTAACAGCTACAGCAACAAATTTGATGTTAAAGTGGGGTCCATCAAGGATCTGTCTTAAGTCTCCTTCTATTCATCATTGTACTCGAGGCTCTATCACTAGAATTTCGTACCGGCTGCCCGTGAGAGCTCCTATATGCCGACGACCTGGCGATCATTGATACTTCACTTCAATCACTCAAGGGGCGTCTGGATGGATGGAAGAGTATCATGGAGGAGAAAGACTTCAGAGTCAACATGGGTAAAACCAAGGTCATGATCACTGGTCCCATGATCACTAGTCTCATGATTACTTGTACTGAGGAAAACAGAAAAACACCCGTGTGCTGTATGTCTAAGAGGAACAGGCAGCAACTCAATCATTTGCACCCACTGATCAGGATTTGTCCACAAAAAGTGAAGTGGCATAAAGGGTTCTCTCAGAACAGATCCTCATTTTAAGTGTTTGCGTTGTGCTGGTGCAGCAAGACCAATAGATGGCAGACCAGTGACAGAAATGGATATTGGTGACGACAAGCTTGAAGTGGTGACAGAATTTTGTTACCTTGGAGACGTGCTGACATCAGGTGGAGGCAGTGAACTTGTGGAGCTATACGTTGCAAGTCTGCTTGGAGACAGTTTAGAGAGCTGCTGCCAATTCTAAAAAACAAACAAACACTTGCAAACAGCTACGAGAGGTCGTGTATACTCCGCATGTGTCAGAAGTGTGCTAATGTACGGCTCCGAAATCTGCACACTAAAGAAACTGCACCGTAATGACAAGACAATGGTCAGATGGATATGTTTGGTGAGGCTTGAACAAAGCATACCTTATGGGTCACTGTTCGCACAAGTCAACTTGAAAAGCCCCACGGACATTATGCAGAGGAGCAGACTGCATTGGTTGGGGCATGTTGAGTACAGCAATGGCTGAATTTCTAAAGTCTGATAGTTGAATGTGCTAGCAGAGAAGACCACCTCTGGCAGACCCAAGTTGTCTTGGGAGGACGTTGTCAAATGTGATAGAAAAGCCATGGGTATGGATGCCGTCGGGCCTCACCAAAAACAAGAATGGAGGGGAAGACTTAGATTGAGACTAGACAATCAGGCCCCATCCTTATCAGACGATTAATTGTGGCCTGATTCAACAAATAAGCAGGTTGATGATGATGATAATGATGATGATGATGATGATTTGTTTAGTTTACTCTTTTCTTTTCATTTATTCTTTTCTGTATCAAGTGGAAATGGTGTTGCATGTACCTCCCCTCCAAGTGGAGGTCTACTGTCTCGTAGGTCACAAACAAAATACAAGTTTGTTACTAAATGAAAATTACAAACCAGAACAGCACAATTAAATCTGACCTCGTGTTGGCCGCTCCTCCTGCGACTGAGGCATTTCATCTATGATCGTCTCATGGGGAGGGGGTGCATTCTCTCCTGGAATTAAAGTCTCACAACAACCAAAGAAAAGAGAATATTCTGAATTTTGGAGAAGGACTATGAAGCTGCTAACATCGCCTTTTCTTCTGTTAACTGCGAGGGGGGGGGGCATTCCTTAGCCCCTTAATTTATCATCGATTCTTACTCATTTCTTTATATGTGCTGTCCGCTCAACGCTTCTCAATGAACTCTCTGTTCTCTCACTCCCTCTCTCTTTTAGTTATGTGATGCACGTCCATTTCTACTCACAGCAGGTTGAGGTGACATCTGAGTGCACATGCTGACCCCATGACCCCAGTTTCCTATGTACGTGTAAACGCCGCCCTGTGAACCCAAATCAGATATATACTAGTGAACGTACTCATCACTATTTAACAATGACAGACAGTCAAATCAATAGCTTTGTGCTATGTCCGCTCCCAGAGTAAAAAAACAAAACAATTTCAAATAAAGGTGTTAACTTTGCATTTTTAAACCAATGAAAATGATTCCTGCTCATTTGAAACAATACAATTGGCAAAACTGCATGGAATACCAATTTCTAATAAAAACAGCAAACCTGACAACCAAAACCCAGAAAGGGAGAATCCAACAGAGCCAGAAACAAGACAGAATGTAACACGGAATAACACCTAGGCCATGGGAGGGAATAACACCCAGACCATGGGAGGTGAATGAATACTCAACTCACACACATAGAACTTCACGCATATTCACACACTAACAAAGGCCACATAAGCACAATGTCACATGAACTCACAAAGGAACAGCCAGAATCCTGAAAAGAGCTCTCGGTTGGAGTCTGTAAATAGCAGGTGATCGTATGGCATTTGGAAGAATGCCCCGTCCCCAGCAAATGAAAGAAAATGAAAATAAAAATTTTAAAAAGACAGAAACAAACATAAAAAATGAACAGACACACTTCTAACGCTCGTGTCTTCTTCCAAACTCTGAACATTCTACAAACACAAGAACTTTTAACTGTTTTAAACGAACAATTTAATCACTCAAAATATCTTTCACACCTTTCTGTAAATTTGCATATGTATATAAACATGTTTCGTTCGTTAATGTTGTAAAGGTCATGATTGGCATAAATACGAAACTAACATAAAGGGAAGTAATCAGGTATTGACTATATACGAAAGTACGTATATAAGACGGGCAGTCATATCTGGAAGTGAGCGAAGAGTAAACGTCTCTACTTCCTACCGGATCCCTGTTAAACGCAAACCACTCGGCGTATTCTTAATTTAGTATGTCCTATGTAATTTAGGATATAACAGTGGCGAACGCGGATATTTTTTTCTCTTGACAGAGATAAATTACCGTACTATTCAAGGATTTTTTTTTTTTTTAGAAAAATTGCAAAGACAGCAAGAAAAAAAACAAAAAAACGTCGACACGTGCGTCAAATAAAAGAGAATTTTACTACCTAAAGTAGTAAAAAGTACGGATTTCTTCGGTAAGAACTAACGGGAAAGAAAAGAAAATTGTACTCGAAACAATTTTAAGGTAAAGTGAACTTTATCTGTATGTTGACGAAAAAATATTTGGGAAGCACAAGCTGAATTCGAAACCTGCACCGTGAGATTACGAATTTCGAAAAAAAAAGTACGCTTACGATTTTTTTTTTCTTCAAACAATTCAGAAATTATTGTTTTATTTTTTTTTCTCTCCCCCAAGTGCAGCCATATTTTTGTGAAAAATAATTGTTCATTGCTTTGTCTAAAGTAATTGAAACTATTTGTTGTGCGAATTTTGGAAACATTTTATTGTCTGAAATTATTTTGTGAAAAAGTTTTACCTGGTAAAAGACTGTTGCTAAATTGTATAAACTTTGTGAAACATTTATTTTTGCAAAAATTACGTTGCTAATTTACGAAAATGCATATTGACGAACTTTTTGTGAAATTATTGTTGTAAACTTTGGAAAGATATTTTGTACTGTAATTAAGCTAAAATGGACCAATTGGCTGAGTTGACGAAGGCATTAACCTTAAGTATACAGCAGCAACAACAACAGCACCAACAACAGCTACAACAACAGCAACAGCAACAACAACAACAACAGCTACAACAACAGCTACTGCAGCAGCAAGAATGGACACAAAAAACTTTAGAGGCACAACAAGAGCAAACAAAAATACTTCAACGCCAAATGTTAACGCAACAAAAGAATTTTGAAAAATTAATTCAAACATCGACAGATAGGAAGAAAACTAATTTTTCTGCAGAGGGTATTTCAAATTCTTTGTCAGAATTTCACTACTCTCCCGATACTGGCGTTACATTTCCAGCATACTATAGAAGGTACGAAACAGTTTTTACAAAAAGATGTTCGGACTGGACCGACGAAGAAAAAGTTACGCTGTTACTACAAAAACTGGGGACGGACGAAAGCACCAAGTATGCTAATTTAATTTTACCCAAAAAACCGGAGGAAGTGAATTTTGAAGAGACAATACTTTATCTAGAATATTTGATAAAAGAGACAGCCTTTTTCATTATAGATATAAATGTTTAAATTTACAGAAGTCGGAATCCGAAGACTATTTAGAATATGCATGTACTGTAAATTGCTTATGTGAATCATTTAAATTAAATGAAATTTCGGCAGATTTATTTAAATGTTTAATCTTTGTACACGAACTCACAGCACCAAGGGACAAAGATGTCAGATCCCGGATCCTGACAATTATGGAGTCGGACCCGAATGTAACTTTACAAAAAGTAACCGAGGAGTGTCAACATCTCATTAATATCAAAAGAGACAATTGAAGAAAAAAGCGTTTACAAGATACAACATGTAAAAAGGCAAAGGACCTCTAGAACATACAAGACCCAGGAACAAAAGACTCCCAGAATGTACAAGGACCAAAGTTGTGAATGCTGCGGAAGTACAAGACACACCAAAAAGATCTGATGGTTCAGGAATAGGATATGTTACGAATGTGGATTCAAAGGCCACAAGGGAACATATTGTAACCAGAAGAAAAAACGAAGGACCGACAAAGTTAACACGCTTCGCACAAGGAAAGAGAAAAGCTGCGAAAGGCGTAAATATGTCGATGTAAAGATAAATGGACATCCTGTAACATTACTCCTGGATAGTGGTGCGGACATTAGCATCATAGATGAAGATATCTGGAGAAGGACCTGAACTAAGAGAAACCAGCAAGATGGCGAAGAGTGTGTGCGGCAAAAGGTTGGAATTCAAAGGAGAACTGAGGTGCAATGTGTCATTTGGTGGTCAAACACACAAGTCCAAAGTGTACGTAGTACCAGGAAGGAACACAAGTCTATTTGGAGTGGATTGGATTGTTCTGTTCAACTTATGGGAACGACTGGTTAATTCTTTTTGTAATAGGTTGACCACAGAGAAATCAAACCAAATAGAAGGCTTCATGGACGATTTAAATGCAGAATTCCCAAAAGTTTTTGCCGAAAAACTTGGATACTGTGTGAAAACAGAAGCAAAATTTGAGGTGAAGAAAAATGCCACCCCAATGTTCAAACCTAAAAGAAATGTACCTTTTTCATCGATGGACGCAATAGAGAAGGAGTTGGAGAGACTTCAACAATTAGACGTCATTGAAAAGGTTGACCACACGGATTGGGCAAGTCCGACGGTATATGTGAAGAAAAAGAATAACAAAATAAGAGTCTGCGCTGACTTTTCGACGGGCCTTAATGACTGTTTGCAGGACCACAATTACCCCCTTCCGTCGGCAGAAGATCTATTCTCAAAACTAAACGGAGGAAAAAATTTTTCCAAAATAGACCTCTCGGATGCATACTTGCAAATCAAAGTCAATGACGAATGTTCAAAGTACCTGTGCATTAACACGCATAAGGGTATTTTTAAACTAAAAAGACTTCCTTTCGGATTAAAGGTCGCCCCTGCTCTGTTTCAACAGGTTATGGATACGATGCTCGCAGGATTGGAATTTTCAATGGCATACCTTGACGATATCTTGATAAAGAGCAGAAATTTGCATGAACACAAGAAGCACGTCAGAGAAGTATTTAAGAGAATAGAGGAGTTTGGTTTCAGATTGAGCCCGGAGAAATGCGATTTCTTTATGGAAAGGATCAGATACCTTGGTCAAATAATCGACAAAGAGGGACGAAGACCAGATCCACAATGGGCCGAAGCAATTGAAAAGATGCCTGCTCCAGACTCAGTACTGAAGCTACAATCATTTTTGGGATTGGTTCAATATTACGCGATATACATACCTAATGTGCATAATTTGAGAGCTCCTCTTAACGAGTTACTAAAAAAGGGTAGTAAATGGAGTTGGAATAAGGAATGTGAATCTGCCTTCCAAAAAATTAAGAAATATCTACTATCAGACTTGGCATTAGCGCATTTTGATCCAGACAAGGAGTTAATACTAGCAACGGACGCCAGTGATTACGGCGTTGGCGCTGCATTACTCCATAAGTATGAGGATGGAACAACAAAAGCAATCGCTCATGCATCAAGAACTTTGGTTGCAGCTGAGAAAAACTATAGCCAGATTGAAAAGGAGGCTCTGTCGATAATATTTGGAGTCAAAAAGTATAATCGATTTCTCCATGGACGGACCTTCACATTGCAAACAGACCATAAACCCTTGATTACGATATTTGGATCAAAGAAAGGCATTCCTAAGCATACCGCAAATCGACTACAGCGATGGACTGTAACTCTCTTAAACTATCAGTTTAAGATGGAGCATGTGTCATCGAAAAAGTTAGGACACGCGGATGCACTATCAAGGTTGATTCCAAAAAGAAACGAAAGTTTCGAAGAGACAGTAATTGCTGCTCTTAAAGATGAAAGCGAATGTACAAGTTCAATGTGTAATATGATATGTGAACTTCCAATAACCCTTGAAGAGATTAAAAGAGAAGCTGAAAAAGACATTTTCATAAAGAAAATGAAAACTCAATTAGGACTGAGCGGAAAAAAGTAACAAAGTAGGACAAACTACATTTTTTTCAATTTGTGAAGGTGTACTTATGTATGCTGATAGAATCGTAATTCCACAGGCATTACGAAGGAAAATATTAATGGAATTCTATACAGGTCATCCTGGCATTTCAAGAATGAAATCCTTAATTAGAGGATACGTATATTGGCCTGGTATGGACAAAGAAGTAGAAAACTGTGTCAAAGCATGCAAAGGATGTCAGTTAGCAGTCCGAGATCCGCCAGTAAAAACGACCCCATGGCCGAAAACGGACCTACCCTGGTCACGTCTACATATTGATTATGCCGGACCTCTAAATGTTTTTTTCTACTTAATTGTAGTAGATTCTTTCTCTAAATAGCCAGAGATATTAAAACCAGACATCCAACTGCAAGGAACACTGTAAATGCACTTAACGAAATCTTTAGCCGTTTTGGTGTACGAAAAACCATAGTAAGTGACAATGGTACAGCATTTACAGGTCACGAATTTAAAGAATTCTGCAAATCGCTGAATATTCAACATATCACGACACCTGTTTACCATCCAAGGTCGAATGGGTTGGCAGAAAAATTTGTGGACACATTTAAACGGGCAATAAAGAAAAACCTAAATATGGACACAGATGAGCAAACTATACAAACATTTCTAGCAATCTACAGGGTAACCCTGAACCCAAATAATAATGTTAATTCATCCCCTGCAGAACTGATGTTTGCTAGAAAAATTAGATCTATCTTCGATAGACTTATACCTGAGAAGAAGAAAAGTTCTAAAGGAGAAAACTTGAAAGTAAAGTGCTATTCCTCAGGGGACAAA
>OY744520.1:168952998-168970498 GCA_963556195.1 Sepiola atlantica | reverse complement strand
TAATATATAAAGTAAAGTCGATTCCCCCATCATCATATGAGGCAAATTCTTCTTTTTTTTCTCACTTAGTCCATCCCAAACAAGGCAAGTTGCCACTGTAGATGTAAGGGACTACTGAGAATTAGGGTGAAAGTTTAGGGGGTCATCCTAAATTGAGAGCTGTGCAGCGATATGCTTGTTCACATTAGTTTTAAATTTCTGCATGTCGGTACAGTCAGGAAAACAGGGAGCAGGGAGGGAGTTCCACGAGGAAAGAAGCTATTGGAGTAGAAAGCTCTCTAGTATCTGGGGACCTCCACAGTGAATGGATGGGATTTAGCTGATTGTCGGGTTGGTCGAGTGTATATACGTCGAGGGGGCACCAGAGCAGCAAGTTCATCAGAGCACATTCTATTGAAGTACTTGTAAGACAAGCACAAGGATGCAACATTGCGGCAATGGGACAGGGGCTGGAGCTTGGTGGATAGTAAGGGACCTATTAGATTAGCGGCTCTTTTTTGGATCTTGTCTAAGAGGGAGAGACTAGTGGATGGTGCACCAACCCAGATGTGACAAACTAATGTGAACAGGCATCTCGCTGCACAGCTCTCAATTTAGGATGACCCCCAAAACTTTCACCCTACTTCTCAGTAGCTCCTTATGTCTACAGTGGCAACTTGCCTTGTTTGGGGTGAACTAAGTTACAAAAACAAAAAAAAACAATACGCCTTTGTAGAGATATAGGATACTGTCAGGTGTGCAAAGTTTTCTAGCACAGTAGATGGAGCCTCACTAGATCAGTTAGTCCATCGGAGCACATTCCATTGAAGTATTTGTAAGACAAGCACAAGGATGCAACATTGCAGCGATGGGACAGGGGCTGAAGCTTGGTGGATAATGAGAGACCTATTAAGTTGGCGACTCTTTTTTGGACCTTGTCTAAGAGGGAGAAACTAATGGATGATGCACCAGCCCAGATGTGGCAACAATACTCCATGCATGGGTGGATGGTGGCTTTGTAGAGATATAGGATAATGTCGGGTGTGAGGAGTTTACTAGCACGGTAGAGGGAGCCCACCTTCTTTGCAGCATCCTTGGCAATGTCTTCTATGTATTTGTTCCAATTCATGTTACCTGTGAATGTTAGGCTGAGGAGTTTGAACGTTGGACTCTTAGGTAGGGTGTTATTTGCCATGACAATCGGTGGTTGAAGAGGTTTCTTGTAGCTGTTGAAGGAAAGGAGCATTACATGTTACCATCCATTTATGACCCAATTCCACTAATATTCGTCTGTGTTGTTAAAAACAAAAAATGATCTCCAATCGATTTCAGCGATTTTGATATTTAGTCTAATCAACAGTTTTGTTTTGATTACTTATATGATAGAAAGTGGTCAGAGGAGCTAACCACACCACTCATCTATTCACTGTTAATATGATTTACAGAATATCATAACTGATAAAATAATTTAGATACACCCCCCACCACCCCAACAAAACATGATTACAATAATTATAGTGGAAAACAACGATATATTAATCGATTAATTTAAAAAAAAAACAAATCTGCGTCTAAAATCGATCTATCATTGCCGGCCGGTGTCTGGTCAGCAGAAATAACAATGAAAGAACCACAATTAAACAAGTCATTTTATATCACTATTGGTCGTCCATAGCATTTGATATCACTATTGGTCTTCCATGGCATGAAAAGAACGATTCAATTCTCAAGCTAGTTATGGTAAAAAAAAATCCTCTAATATTCATTCATTTGGGTCCTCATCGGCCAATCTAGGGTAAAAAAATGCCCTCTTTCAATCTTTACTAGTAAAATGTTCGAATTTAAAATTAATGAATTTCTTAATATTCTACTAAGCACGTGTTGCATTTTACAAAAACAACAAAGATTGATTTTCATACTCCTGAACATTTATTTTATACTATGTTTACATATAATCAGTGTTTTGTTTAGACTCATCATCATCAGCATCAGCATTACCATCATCCATTTTACATGCTGGCGTGCATCTGACAGCTTTTAGAAACTAACCTATTTCTGGCCAGGTCTTTATTTATCCCTCTTTCTCTCGTTCATTCTTATCCCTTCTTCCCATCGTTCCCATGGCTTTCCCCTGTCAACTGACTCTGCTACCTCAACTGTTCTACATCTACTAATCCAAGAACTTTTATCCATTATTTCAACGTGGCCATACCGTCAAAGTCTTCTGTTCTGCACACATCTCCTTATACTGTCCAGATTTAATCTTCCTCTGAGGTCATCAGAACTAAGCCTATCTTTAACACTCATGTTACACATCCATCATATCATTCTCACATCATTTCTCTCCATGCAACACATGTCCTCAACCCTCACTGGCCAGGCTTCACTTCTATACTCACACTACATACACTTGCCTGATACACTCTTCACTTGATCGACAGTGGAAATCGACCAAATTTCGTTTCGTTCGTTTCTTTTTTTAGTAATTCCCACTGATAAATTGTTACGACTTGCATAAGTTCTCCTTCATCGATTACCTTGAAACGTTCACACCCTTTAATAACTAGCTGTAACGACCCGGAAAAGACTGATGCATGGTGTGAGATTCGAAATCGAGGCCGGGTCTCTTTCAGCTCTCCGTTTAATATGATTTTACATCTCTGATGCTGTGTCATCAGATCTCGTTTCTATAACAGTTTAGACGGGAATTCACAGACAGCTAGCCATTTCAGCATGACACTTTCACCATTGGTTGTAGTATTCTTGTGCAGAAAAGTTCCCAGACAATACAAATATAAGAAAGTAAATACGAGAAAATAAATATGTATATGCACTACACTTGTCCAGCATGGAGGTTATCCTATGAATTGATTACACTGGTATGGTCCTGTGGAACGTTTATCCTCCTGGATAAACCGTTGCAGAAGCATGAATGTCCTAAATCGCAGGAAGGTTGACCGGCCATGGAAAACTTGAAAGCAAGATTAGACAAGACCGCACAGAGTGGAATTTGGATAAAGCTGAACCGTGAGAACTGGAGAATAGGTTTGCGTAATATCAGAAAACGTCTGACCCCTGAACAAGGGAAAAGTGATGTTTAATGAATAGACGAAAAAGAAGATATATTTAAATGCAGCTATCTTTTATTGACATTTCTTTCATCATTGTCTTTTTTCCTATTTATTTCCGACAACCGTGTTAAAAACCTGCTAAAACACATATCCAAGATGACGGCGCCTGTGATGGAGGAAGGTGTCCACCATGTGCATTGCCATGAAAATGTATAAAATAGAATATTCAATATTATCATGTGATATTTGGTGACCTTTCGCTCAGAATGCGCATAACTACAAAAATGGCTAATGCCTAATGCACGGTGGTTAAGTGGTTAACAACACGGACTGAGGATCTGGGTGTGCCGGGTTCAAATCCAGTTCATTCCACAGAAACACTTTCATCAAAACCCACACCTGACCTTGTGTCTAACCTCCTGGAGGAGGTAAATAAAATACAAATCCTATTTCAAGTCACGTAAATTATTTAGAGCGAAATGTGTTTCAGCATCACTCCCAAACAACTGTTTTAGTAAAAAATAAACATAACATCAAAAACACTAAGTTCTTGCAAGTTTCATTGTACATGTGAAATACTAAACTGAAAAATCGCCAGGAAACTTATTCCTCTTTTCTCGTTCATTCTTATCATTTCCTCCCATATTTTTCTTGGCCTTCCCCTGTCAACCGACTCTGCTACCTAAATTGTCCTGCATCTACTAATCTAAGAACTCCTATCCATTATTTCAACGTGGCCATACCAATAGATTTTTCTTTTTCATTTGTAGAATATCGATTAATACAATAGATTTTTAAAAAATAGGATTTTGAAAGTTAAATTTAAATAATGACAAAAATAGATTTTTCAAAGACGTCCGGGCAACGCCGGGTAGGAACGGCTAGTATATATATATATATATATATATATATATATATATATATATATATATATAAATAATCATGAACTTTGTTTAACCTCTGCCTCTGAAGATTTGTAGTGTTAAATCTTAAGTTAGGTGATGAGGGATGAGTCTGGCTTTGGCCATCGCCAATGTAGATTATTATAAGTGAGACCTATGTAATTATCTACATTATAAACTGAGTTATTGTGTGTTGTACAGTGACACCTAGATGGTTCAGATATACTAATACATATGAAAAAGGCTTCTCAGTGATATACATATAAGGGTTTAGACAGTAAGATAGATAATATACTAAATACGACTCTTCCTACTGCCACACACAGAGTCTCTAAGTAGTGTCGGAGTGGTCCATTATATTCATCAAGGGGTAGCTTGGGTTATTCCACAACATCATGCATAGACAACAGTGATGACATAAGTTACAACAACAATAATGATCATAAAGATTGAACGAGAAATTAAACGACCTAATGGTGATTACAAAGGCAGTTTTGAAAGGATCAAAGTTATTGAAAATTTCTTGAAATTGGAAATCAAGAAAAGATCAAGACCCCGGGTTCAACAGGTTAAAAATTGCATTGCATGATTTTTAACTAACACGCATGCTTTTCCTTTTCTTAACATTTTTTGAAATATCATTTTTCTACTATTTTTCACTCTATTCTAATAACGAATGAATCAATAATGCTTAATAATGTTTCAGGCCAGCGTCTATGCTTAAAAACATAACTAATGAATCACAACTTATCAAGGCTAAAAGCCACCTGAGGATAAGGGTTAATGATATAGATTTGTCAGTTGAATGATGAAAAATATTATGAGAGGACTGAAATTGATGAATGGACTGAACAAAATTTGATTATTTATGAGGATGGTCTATGACTTTGAATTTGAAGACGACCATGTTGTAGCCTGCAGGGAAGCAGTCCTGTGGTAATGTGTTCCACAGATGGGAAGTTTTTTGAAAGAAGTTCTGTTCATACTCAATTATCCAATTTTGTTGCTAATGATTTTGACACTGACTTTTAATAATATTTTCGACAAATGACACCTAAGGAAAAACGGAAAATACAACAGCCAAAACGTTGTGAACATAACAACCAAGATGAGGATAACAGTCAGAAAACATGAAAATAATGACAGAACTTCTCATCTCTTTAATATCGTTAAATGAAATACTAATTTGTTCAAGTACGTAAGATATTGCCGAAACTAGTAGAAAAATACTTGGCACCGCAAGGTGAGGAGCCCATATAGGTATGTGCCCTGAGGCAATTTTGATAAACTAAATTTCTATCCTAGTGGATGGTGCACCAACTCAGATGTGACAAACTAATGTGAACAGGCATCTCGCTGCACAGCTCCCAATTTAGGATGACCCCCAAAACTTTCACCCTAATTCTCAGTAGCCCCTTATGTCTACAGTGGCAGCTTGCCTTGTTTGGGGTGAACTATGTTAAAATAATTTTTTTTAAATATATATATATATACACTTCTACTGAGTAAATTGGTGGCGTTTATGGTCAATACGGGCAATGAAGCTCTCTTTAATGGGTCTCGGCAAAACTAACAATGAGATTGAGTTAAAATAAAATGAAATAAAAGATAAATGGAGTTGGGTCCGTTACCAAACCAATCTAGCAAATGTACTTCAATACATACAGGTATTAAAATCACACACATATCCACACATATCCACTTACATATGTACAGTACACATACACATGTACATATGCATACTAAAGCCATCCATACATACACATGTAAGGGGAATGATGAGGAGGGATGAAAGGGGTTATCCTTTTTTCTTCTCGTAAAGAAACCGAACAACGAAAAGTATTTCTGTAACTGTAACAAAAAGGGTTTTTATTAACTCAAGGTTACCTATACCGTTTGGTATAGGTAGGAGAGAGTGGGCAGTGTCCGTCTGAGGAAGAGGAAGAATATAAGAGTTCTTAGGGCCGCCCGTGATTTTTTTCAGGTGAAGATGGTAGTAGTCGTCGAGTCGGGCGACGGCGGCAGGAGAGAGAGCGTTTCCTCGTTCCTCACTGGTACTCTCTGCGATGTGTCCAAGCTGGTGCCAGGAGATCGTCTGATCTTTTTCTTCGAACCCTAAGGGAACATAAGTAGTCCCTTAGGAAACTAACGATAGTACTGCGCCCTGTAATTTGATTGGACAAGCCAGCTCACAGGGACAGTGATTACACATTCAAAAGTAGTCACTATTGGTGACTGCTACACACATCTATATATATATATATATATATATATATATATATATATACACATACAGGTTTTTTCGACAAAAAAATAATGTAAACTATATGTTAAAGGATAGAAAATTGCTTAAATATGAATCGATTTAACCATTGATCTAAATTATTTGAGTTCTAATGTAAAGAAATAAAACACCAGTACCGTAACATTAAAATCCTCCTTGGTCACATATGTGCACATATATATACACACGCACACACACTTTTCTACATATCCCTCGCGCATACACATATATACATCTCCTTTACATAGCATCCACTTACACACCCATATACATTCATCTTTGCATCCATACATACACAGTGACATATACCTTTGTCATAGATCTTCAACCGGTAGGTATACTATTTTTTTGGAATATATATTCTAGGCAACACAGTGAGTAATATAGACACATTATTTTTTGGTAACTTTTAACATTTAGGGGGTGCATATATATAAAGTTAAGTATGTGTATACGTTTATATATATATATATTTCATCGTACAGGATAAACTCTTAAACTAATGAACCGATCATTATGAATTTTGGAACACAACTGCTTGGCGTAAGGGTGGGTAATATGGGCTATATTTAGTTTAATGCAAATGGAAGAAAAAAGGAGGTTGAAGCCTTTAGTGAAAGTTCAGATACCTCCGATGTGTGTGAAATTTTAACCATAGGTATTAGACATCAATTAGTAAATATTCCCCAAATTTCAGGGGGTTTTGTTTGAGTATTTGAAATGGGTTTTATGGGGACATAATATGGGCACAACCTCCCATTTGAAAATTCAGTTGTATCCATATTAGACACAAATTAAGCAAGATTTCTTGAATTTTAATTTCTTATTAAGACACCTTTTAGATATTTTCTAGAATCAAAATCTTGTAATGGATTTTGATCAAAATTAGATAAGGTAAGGTTTAGTATCATTATATATTTATTTTAATTTTCGTAATCAGACATAAAAGTGGTGCAAAACTGTTCTGTTCAGGGAATTAATTTTACCTATCCCGGGACGGGTATTCTTCTAATATATATATATATATATATATATATATATATATGGACAATGATTTGAGCTAAAAATATATTTTTTGTGAGCTCTATTTATTATTTATTTATTATTCTTTGGGTATCTCTCATTTTAATCAATGATCCCATTTCTAAACGTGTAATAAAAAAGTGTTTTTCATATACACACATGTATAGCTATATATACACACAATACATGCAATATCACATAATATATAACAGGAATATGCAGATCAAATTCTCCTAAATATTTCATCAGATCCCAATTACTTAAGTTTATGGTAGATTTAGTTTTTGAAATATTGTTTGCCAATAGATTTCCATTGCAAGGAGTTATTATTAAAACAATTCATTAAATATTTCGAAATTCCATTAAATTTTTTGATGGTCTCAATTATTCCCCCCTCATTCTTCTCGCTAGAAAACAGTTAAACCTGAAGATTCCAACATTTCTATTGTTCACTTAATCATTGAAATGACGAGTTGAACACTGACAACATAACTGTTTGCTTTCAGGTGACTTTGGCTCTTGGTCTTACTTTGCTTTCTGGGATTCTGTCTTTTTAATGGTCACTTCAAAATGATTCCCCATTGTCATTTACGGTGTTGGATTGTTTTATTATTTCAGAAAGGCAAGCGGAACGCATATGAATTCTTTGAGGAGTATTACCAATGAGCAATACATAAATTGGTCAGTAGAAGAGAATTGGACGTTTTGAAAGGTAAGTTCTCGTTTTATATTGAATTTGAGTTATTTTGAGCCAAGGATTACTATTACCGAAATAAATTATTTTGAAGGAAATATAGTTGCGAAATTATTTAAAACAAACATTTATTTTGCTTTACCTACTCATTTGTGACATATTTGTAATAAAATTAAAGTTATAAGCCTGATTCTGATTCTGAGCAAAGTAGCCATCTTTGTTTAGTCAGTTAGTAATGCAAACCAATATGGCTACTTTGCTCAGAATTGATATTTATGCAAACTTCTATTAAATATTAATTGTTTTAACGCAAATAGGTCACAAATGGATAGGTTAAACAAAAACTGGTTATGGACTTATATCCTTAAAGAAAATTGTGTCGGTAATACTAATTTGTTTGATGAAATTTATGGATAAAATTGTATTAATGCGGATTATTAAGAAAATAATTTGTTGTTTTTTAAATTTTTTGCCAATTTTTCTTTTCATTTTTATTGTGTAAATATCCGGAATTATGAGTAATAATCAGCATTTGTTAGAAAAAAATCTACCACTAACTGTAATTCCTGCTGGCATCTGCTCTCCTTCTTTCTCGATTCATTTGGAGGTTTCTTTTTGACACACGGTCTTAGGGTTAGTGGTAGATTTAAGGGAGAGTATGGTTTGTAAGAAACAAATAATTTTGTTACTGTCAGCCTGAGGTATGTTTCTATTTAGTCCTAGGAGGTCCACTCTCCCAGGCTTTACCTTCTTTGGATTAGTTTATAGCTAATCTCCTGAAACGCCCCAATCAAGAAATGCCGACTTCATCTTGTGTCTAACCTTCTGCAGAGAAGGTAAATAAACATACTAAAAAGTAAACATCATAATAATGTTGTATCAAATAAAATTCCCGAATTATCACACTCTTTTCTTAACTACTTTTAAATGGTGCCACCTTGTGGTATTTTTTTTATCCCCCCCCCCCCCGCTCGAAAGAAAAAAAGGAAGAAAATGACACTGACACGATGCAAGCAAAACAAAGATGAAAAACAGTTTGTTCTGATAGAAAAAACAAAACAATATTTGCTTAAAAAAGTATGAAGAAAGAACATGTGAGTAAGTGTTGGGCGAACGCTATATTAGTATGAGCCGCCATGTTTGAATTGTAATGTTTGCTTGTCTACTGTTTGAAAAATCGCATTCCATTATTCTAGAATAAGAATCGATGTACGACCATAAAAAACTTCTAATGGAGAAATGAATACTGGTATAAAAACGTAAATAATTAATTGGATGCACCGGTGGAACTCTGAGAAGAAAGGTATTGTTGTAAAAGGAGAAATAAAATAAGAAAGTGCATCAGAAGTAAAAAAGAAAAAAAAAAAACGTAAAAAGTGAGAATAATATTAATATAAGCCACTATGTTTGAATTGTAATGTTTGTTTGTCTACTGTTCGAAAATTGAATTCCGTTATTCTAGAATAAGAATCAATGTATGACTGTAAACATCTCTAACAGAGAAATGACGACTGCTAAAAAAACGTAAATAAGTGAATTTACCCGATGGAACCCGGAAAGGTATTATTGTCAAATGAGAAATAAAATAAAAACAGAAAGTGTAGCTTCAAGGGAGTGGTCTGTATTTAGTTAGTAAAAGTATAATAGGCAAAATACAATAGCAAGAACTGGAAAAACGAAATAATCGCAGCAAAAATATCCTATGAAGAATAATTCCCGGCGTAAAGTAGTAGCAGTGGAAGTAGATCTAAGCGTGTGAGTGAAAATTACTCCAACTCCCTGTATGTATCACTATTTTAGGAGTGGCAGGCAAGCTGAAAAAAAATGTAGAAATTACTAAAAGTGAATGAAATTGAAGCCTATTTTTCTGAAAACACACAGCAATATACTTTGCATAAAGTGTGACTATAGCAACATTCTATATATCGCTTGTGTTTACAGAGCTATAATGTTTGATGAAATAAGGGAAAAATCAACTTTACTTTATTATATAGATGTGTGTATAGTCACCCACAGACAGCTGTTTCATAGCAAGCGTATCAACCCAGAGATTCGAAACCTGAATGCCAGATCACTTCCAACCATGACCGGTGCTGTTGGATGTCTTACCGCCTGAGCTAACAAACCCACTAATTAGCACAGAGGAAATTATACTTTGATTAAACGAATTTTTTAGTTTGTTTACAATCTATAATACTGAATTCTTCTTAGGGAAGAATATTGCACTATGTTAAGTGGAAATGAACATTTCCTCTACCAGAGTGCTCCATCCATAGGGGACCAGTCTAATTCTCATATATGGGCATCGATATCTTCAGTCCAACAAACTCAGTATTTTATTTTGATTCTTCAGTTTCTTTTGTGGAAACTTGAATTCTGTTCGTAAAAACAAAACAATGTATTTCTATTAGATTAAAAAAACAAAAACAAATTGTATTCCATTCGGAATTATTTTAAAATGGTGACATTTTTCAATAATGATCGACAAAGCAGTAGCAGCAGCAGCTATTACAGTTATTAAGGCTCAGCTTTATCAAATATCCAGCCTGCCATATATAGCGCGTATGGTAGAGGATCAGACTGAACATCTTATGGTTCCGTTTTCGATCTCACCTCTCGGCATCTGCTTTTTCCTTTTTCTTCCTCTTTTTGGAGAAGTCCATTATTTACTATTAATAAATTGTTTGCTTAAAACATAAATGCAACAGCGTAAATTACTAAAACCAATGCATTTCCGTTTCTTCATAAACACCTCGGCGATTTGAATACTTTGCTAAAACAACAAAAACAACACTGACTTTGTTTGTTACCCTTCAACAAATGAAATTATTAATTTAACCAAACGATACTGTAAGAGTAAATTTAACTTTCACAATTAAATTTAAAAACATAAAAATAACATTTTGCAAAAAATTAATCGACTTACTTAAAGAAAAAAAAACGAAAACATAATGTCGACTTGCTCTTCTTTCTAGCCTAGAGAGTTGATTGATTCTGTGCAAAGGCTTTCCTTATGTGAACATGCTTTACACACAAGAAACATTGCTTAAGAACTTCAAGATCTTACAATGTTTTCATGAGAGTCGCTGGTCATAGCCTAAAAAGGAAAACATATTTAATGTTTTATTTCATATGTATTTTTCAGAGGGGATTTCGCTTATGATCACCATAATGAGTAGGTACAACTATTTAGTAATAAAACTGTCTTACCCTAAAGAAAACTGATGGGTCATATATAATAGAAACAAAGTGAGGAGTGTTACAGGGTGGGCCAAAATAAGGGTCCTATCTTTAAATTTGAATAACTTGAATTTGAATAACTTCCACAAAATAAAAGTTAAACTCACCAAACTTTATGTGTGTGTAGACTGACCCTTCCGAAATTTTTTGAAATAAACAAAACAAATTTTAGCCGAAAAACACTTCTTAAAACTTACAAAAACTAAAGTATTGTTTTTTACACTGTTTTGAGTTTTTTAAGCAAAAATAATGTTTTCTAAATGAGGGTACGTTCCTTAGGGCTAATACGGCTCATGTTTGCTTCGGAAGGGGTCCTTTACTTATTCTAAAAAAAAAATTTTTTTTAAATCAATAAATAAAAAAGTTATGAATTTTTAAAAATAGGACCCTTATTTTTGCCCACCCTGTAGATATGAGGTATTTTTTTCTGTAGACACCGTTTACGAATTACATGTTACTTGACACTTTGAAATTTAAAAGGACCATTACATTCAGTTTTAATTGAAAGATGCCAGAAGAAACAAGACAAATATTTATATTTTTCTTTCAATTCTTTGTCTCCGTAGAGTTTGTTTTCAAAATAAAAACAATTTTCTGACAAAGAAAATATAGAAAAAAAATGAGTGAAAATAAAGTTTTTGTTTCTTTTTTTTTTGTCACATATATTTTTTCAAATTTGTAATTGTTTGAAATCTTTTTTATGTTTATTTTTTTGATAGGACAAAAGAAAACAAGTTCATTGGGACACGGCCAGCGGATACATATTCAGAAGCTGTCATTCAACATTTTTGTTTTTATTATAATTTTCATTCAAGATATTCTCATATGTAATAAGTTGCAATAGAGAAAGGGATTAGACAAAAAAAACATGGAATTTCCCAGTCATTACATTAGGATAACAAATTATGACTGATTAAAAAGAAATATTTAAAAATGAGATGAAAAAAACAAACTGTTATTTGCAAATCCAAATTATTTGAAAAAAGTTAAATTCATTCGAGTTTTTATCCATGGAAAAAAACGTTTTTATTTTTGAAACCTTTTTTTGCATTTTAATTTTTTTAACCAAGTTCGTCAAAAAAAATTCCATCCTTGCTCTATGCTGAATCAATTACATTTATTTGCATTCCACCATTGATCACAATAAAGTGATAAATATATATATATATCTATATATAAATAAATATATATATTTTTACATACCTCAATTTATTTTTATTGCACTTAAAATTGTACAGGCTTTTCATCATTTTATGTTATATTGATCTATACCTGGCCTTTTGGCTAGGAAGAAAGTGTAGTATCTGTTCCGATGGATACTGCACCCTATAGACCGGTGTCGTCTTGGCCTTCGGGGCTTGATTTACGCCGGTCTATGGGTCTGTCCTGTGCAGTTCTAGGAGGTCCACCCTCCCAGGCTTTGCCTCCCCTCTTTGGGGAGGAGTAAGTTTATTGCTTACTGCCTGAGGCTCCCCTACCGGGGAATGCCGACGGGGCTGCCCAGGCAATTTTTAATGGCCAGAGTGCTCACCTTCTCGGGCGCTGGCTTTTCAACCTTGGGTCACATCTTACCTTGTGGGAGTAAGATAAAACTGGACTTGTGCCTAACCTCCTGGGGAGGTAAATAATAATTTTTTTTTTTTTTTTCATTTTATGTTTGATTATAATTTTTCGAGACAAATTTGATACTTTTTGGGAAGGAAAGAAAAACGTCATATTTTTAGCCAATAATTGATGTATTTTCAAAGTCTCGGCCTTTTGGCTAAGATCAAAGTGTAGTATCTGTTCCGATGGATACTGCACGCCTGTCCTGTGCAGTTCTAGGAGGTCCACCCTCCCAGGCTTCGCCTCCCCTCTTTGGGGAGGAGTAAGTTTATTGCTTACTGTCTGAGGCGCCCCTACCGGGGAATGCCGACGGGGCTGCCCAGGCAATTTTTAAATGGCCAGAGTGCTCACCTCTCGAGCGCTGGCTTTTAAACCCCACTTGCTCGACCCGATCTTGGGTCACATCTTACTTGTGGGAGTAAGATAAAACTGGCCTTGTGCCTAACTCCGCGAGGAGTAAATAAACATCTCTTAGAGGATCTTTTGCTGAATGCAGCTCTTCACTCAATAAAAACCGCCCTGGGCATACACCATGATCTCAAGATGAGTCTTGAACTCGGAGCTCTACCTTGGTGCTGCAGCGACATGGCTGGTGTCTTTCTCAACTGCCCCCTTCCCCCGCATAATAGTTCATGGGGTTGCAATCAGGCGATGTAGAGGTCTAGATGTTTGGACTGGTCACATAGTGGAAGTTCTCGGACAGCTACTTCTAGGTTTTCATGGACGTGTGATCTGGAGCTTAGCCCTGCTGCCACATGTATCGCCTTCTTGCAGCCACACTCTCCACCCAACGTTTAATTGAGTATGAGTACCTTTTCAAAAAAGTGGAATGGTATGATGTGGCCTTCGCTGGAAACTCACCTAAAGATGATCACAGTTTGAGGGAATTTGGTCTTTATGAACGCAGGACTTTGTGTGCAGACTCTAGGCTAGCCATCTGTTTTGTGTTTTGGTCCTGAAAAGGTTCCCCGGTCCGACCGGGTATTTTACCTTGTTTTTATAAAACTGTTCTGTTGGGCCTTCGTGTTGAGTAGTTGGTTCTTGCAACTATCGTATGAGGAGCTTTCTTCATAGTCACCACTTTGACATCCATCTCTCGTACCAAGGTCCACATTGCCGTACCTAGATCTTGCCACACCTTTTTTTTTGCGATTTCTCAACAAATTTCGTTGTTCAGACACAGTCAGAATGTCTGCTAGCCACTGTTTCCAAATCTCTGTCTCCATTTTCCTGCTTACATCTCACGGTCTGCAAGGTATTCAAGCTACAGCTAAGATTTCTTAATTTTTTAATCTGATGCAAATCATTGTAATGCAGGTCATTCTCTTCCAATATTCCGGTGCTTTCTAGTCCCCCATGGTCTTCAGCTCCCAAACCCACCAATAGTACACAGAAGCAGCTATCCATTATTAAATACTTTAAATGATTCTGAGATGAAAGAATATCTAAAAATTATCAAATTTCTCTCAAACACTCTGTATGTATGTATGTATGTATGTATGTATGTATGTATGTGTGTGTGTATATATATATATATATATATATATATATATAATGTTTAAAATATTTTTATTTAATTCAAACCACGTCAAATGTTACGAAGAACAGATTCACACCATTTCACAAAAAACCTGTTTTTATTTCCAGCATACAATTGTTTCGGCTTACTACCAAGATATTTATAAAATCCTCCTGTATCCTATGCTTTTATTTCCTGGGAGTGGCTATCTTCAGTGCTCGTATATAAACAAAGAAAAAGAAAAAAGGAAAGTTTCAGGCAAGTAAAGCTTGAATTACAGTCTGTACTCATCATCATATTTTTTATACGAATGGAGCAGTTAACTCCTAAAGGTTCAAGTTGCAGCAAGTCTTTGTTTATATACGAGCACTGAAGATAGCCACCCCCAGGAAATAAATGAATAGGATACAGGAGCATTTTATACATATCTTGATAGTAAGGCGAAACAATTGTATGCTGGAAATAAAAACAGGTTTTTTGTGAAATAGTGTGAATCTCTTCTTCCTAACATTTGACGTGGTTTGAATGAAATAAAAAATATTTTATACCATAGCTCTAGCCTCACACGATTGAGATATTACAATTGCTTTATGTTATGAAATTTATATTTTGAATATAAAAACTTTAAATATAAATACATATATATATATATATATATATAAGATATATATATATATATAAGATATTTTATATCAATATCTATACTTACGTTTGCAATTATATTCAAACCCTGTTTAACTGTTTGAGATCACCGGTTCTTTTCTTTCTTTTTAAAGAAATTAACTTGCTTCCTAGAACTCTTCTCACAACGAGAGACACATCACTTGTTTATACTTGGCGCCAAGAGACGGATGTGTTTTGTAATTTGTTAGTCCTAATTTTATATTTTTTACCATACTGAAAACAAAAAAGATATCGTAATTGTTTGAAGAAGTTGGGAATAATTAGTGTAAGTTAATATTTTACCTATTATTTCTTATTCATTCAGTTGTTTTAAACTGGGATTCGTTTTTTGGATTTCCGGGTTATTTTGTTGAATTTTTCATTGACTGAGTTTTTCATTCATATTGTGGCTAATTTAATTTCTTACAAAAATAAAACAAAAATAAAATATAATGCCTTCACATGACAGGAGCTATTTAACGAATATCACTCAACAGTTCTACAAGTTTTGTCTGCAGAACCTTATAACATTTATTCCGTTTCAGGAAAAGATAGACTGGGCCATTACTATGGGTTTTTCCAGGACAAGCTCTAACGTGCCAAATGAAGGAAAGCAATAGAAGTTGCATATATCCCATCCCTTCAGGTTCATACCTAAAGTAAAGTCGTTTAAGGATTTGAATTAGCTTATACCAGAATTAAACTCATGTTTTTGAGGAAAAAGTAAGAGCCTCATACTGAGATGTTGTTGATGTTACAAGGACTTTATTAGTTGTTTCCCAAGCAGACGAAAGTGAACTCAGATGCAGCCAAAGAAGTTGTGTTACAGTTTTTTTTCTCTAGAACAGAAATCGACCAGACTTTGACCATACTAGGAGAATGTATTTCTTTTTCTTTTTACTAGTGGGTCAGCACTTATCAAGGCCCAGGGGCCACTCTCGAGTTAAGGGTCAAAGAGATTGTCAGTTGGATGATGGTCGCCTCGACAAGAGGACCGGAAACAAGGAGGGTGGATGGACAGAAGATTACTTAAGAAGAATTGATTATCCAAGTGTTTTCACATTAGACTTGAAGAAGACCATGCTGTAATCGTTTGGGAAGCAGACTCGTGGTATCTTGTTCCATAGGCAGGATGTTCTAGGAAAGAAACTTTGTTCATGGAAGTTTCGTTTGGGTTTTGGTAGAGAGAGAGAGGGGAAAGTTCTTTGCTCTAGTTGTAATAGACGTGTTCTTGCTGTGAATGTTTTGCATGGCGGACAATGGGTTGGAGCTCAGTCGAGCCCATATGAAGCAAGAAAGTAAATATATAGAAATTAGGGTAATGAACGACATATCGACATATGTGCTGCCATAATTTTCTTTTTCAGATTTTCTAATACATTTGAAGGATATCCTATTGCAGGATATAGAGCAGCGTTAGCAGCTGTTCATAATGGTTGAGATAAAAGTTCTATAAATTCTGAGAAGCTTGTATTGAAATTGGTTAAAGGAATTTTAATTCTAATCCTTCAGTTGGACAATTTCTCCCCAACTGGAACTAATCTTTGACTTTAAAGGACTCTCACTCTCACATCCATTTGAACCCTTAGATTCATGAAAAATGAAAAACTATCTTCCTATTGGCTCTGCTGCCAGAAGTAAGTGAAGTAAATGGTTCATTAATCAAGTTAAATCTTATACATGAAAATGCTGGTATTTGAATTCTACCAAACTTGAAATTACTTACTAAGACTCGTTGGTTGCAGAAAGCTTACTAGCCTTGGTTTATTCCAACTTTACCAAATTTACAGATAATTATGAGGACCTTCTTCTAACCTTAACCCTACCCCTAACCCTTGTCGCTGCAAACAGTTGCAGCAGCATAATTAAGAATGTTTTGTTACCTATCAAAGGAACCAATCAAAGTGATTAGTAGAATTTCAAAATGATCGTATCTACTATTAAGCCTGTAGATGAACGTTTGGATCAATTAAGTCCAAAGGATATCGGGGCTTCTGATACTAGCAGCGGTGGTGGCGGCACAGCAGCAGTCTTATCTTGAGCTTTGTTTAATAGAGCTTACCTGAGAGACAGCAATGTCTTCCAAACAGTAGTTGGTTTTCAGAAAATACGTTTGCATCTTTTTATCTAAAGATGTCGCTTGGAGGGAAGGGTATTTTGCAAAAGTAGCCATCTTAGAGACAGTCAGAATTGCAAAAGGCTAATTGAATAGGTTCTTTTATTCTTTTCCCATCACCCAGAATTCTGCTACAAATTCTATTCATTGGTTATACAGATAAGTATAACAGGTAAGCTCACTTTAAGTCAAGCACTTTGAGATAAATATGAAAAGTTTCTAATTAAGCAATATTGTGAAAGTTCTCTCCCTTTATGGAAGATCAAATACTCTCTGAGATTTATTCTATTCGTTAATAAAATGTAAGGTTTATTTCTCTCACATTTAATATGACTGTCACTGTAACCGAACGGATAAGGATGATTGATTGTCATCAATAGTGATTTGGGTTTGGGGTTCAAATT
>OY744520.1:168928679-168931179 GCA_963556195.1 Sepiola atlantica | reverse complement strand
ATGTATATATATGTATGTATATATATATATATCTATGTATATATATGTATATATATACGTATATATGTATGTATACATATGTATATATGTATGTTTATACATGTATATATATGTATGTATACATATGTATATATGTATGTTTATACATGTATATATATGTATGTATACATATGTATATATGTATGTTTATATTGGTATATATATATATATATATTTGTATATATGTATGTATATATGTATGTATATATGTATGTATATATATATTTATGTATGTATATATGTATGTATATATGTATATATGTATATATGTATGTATATATGTTTGTGTATATATGTATATATGTATGTATGTATATATATATGTATATATGTATGTATATATATGTATATATGTATATATATGTGTAAAGATGTATGTATATATATGTATATATATGTTTATATATATATATATATCTGTATGTATGTATATATATGTATATATATGTTTATATATATGCATATATATGTAAAGATATATGTATATATATGTATGAATATATATGTATATATATATATTTACATATATATGTATATATATATTTATATATATATTTATATATGTATAAATATTCATATCTATATATATTGATTTATGTATATATATTTATATATATATCTATGTATATATATTTATATATGTATGTTTATGCATATATGTGTATATATATGTATATATATGTATATATATGTATATTAATGTATATATATATGTATATGTATATATATGTATATATTTGTATACATATGTATATATATATTCTTATATGTATATTTATGTATATGTATATATATATTTGTATATGTATATATATATGTATGTATTTATATATTTATATACATATATTTACATATGTATATGAATGTATGTATATATATATTGCTATACATATATTTATATATGTATATGTATATATATTTATATATGTATATATGTATATTCATATATGTATGTATATATGTATATATATACATTTATATGTGTATATATATAAATATATATATGTATATATATATACATTTTCATGCATATATATGTGTATATATGTATGTGAATTGATATAGGTATATATATATACATTTTTATATGTATATATATGTATGTATATATATACGTATATATCTGTATATATATGTATATATATATGTATTACATATGTATATATATGTACGTATATATATGTATTGTACATGTATATGTATGTATATATATATATGTGTATATATATGTATATGTATATATGTGTATGTATATATATGTATACATATATATGTATATATGTGTACATATATATGTATATGTATTTATGTGTATGTATGTATATATATGTATACATATATATGTATATGTATATATGTATATGTATATATTTGTATTTCTATATGTATATATATGTATATATTTATATATATGTATGTATATATATGTGTGTATGTTTATATATATGTATGTATATATATATGTATGCTTATATGTATATATGTATATATATTTATGGAAGATATGTACATATGTATATATATATGTATATATGTACGTATCAGGATATATAGATGTATATATGTGTATATATATGTATATATAGGTATATGTATACATATATGTATATATATGTATGTGTATACATGTATATATATATGTATATAATTATATATGTATATATATATGTATATAATTATATATGTATATATGTATCTATATGTATATAATTATATATGTATGTATGTGTATATATGTATATGTATATATGTATGTTTATAATTATATATGTATATATTAGTATATATATATATAAATTATACACTTACATGCATACGTACATATATACATACATATATATGTATACATACATATACACACATATATATGTGTCCATATATGTGTGTATTATTGCTTGTTTAATTGTTTATATATTCTTCATTTTCATCTTGTATACATACGTTTATTAGTATTTTTTTTTTAATATATTTTTTGTATTAATATTTTATTCATTTTTTATATATTTTTTATTTATTTTTATATTCATTTATTATCATTGTTTATTGAATTGTTTTAATTTTTTGATTTATTTTATCTTTTATTTATTTAATATTTGCATGTTATTTGTATACATTTTATATGTGTTTGGATTAATTAATAAACAATGCTAGGGTATGGGGTGACTTATTTTGGTTGGTTAGAGGAGTATGTTGAATATGGTTATTGCTTTGGGGTTGAATGTGTTTTAGGATGGAAGTTCATATGGATAGGGGTCTATTTTATTGTTTGGGTGATTTAATATAGAAAGTAAGTAATGAATGGAAACGGAGTATGATGAGTGTTAGATATGAGGGTTGGTCGGTAGATGAGAGGTAGATATTATAGAATGAACGGTGAGTTGAGCTCGTGACGCTCATTGAGTGAGGGGTTTTATCTGGAGATGAGGATTGATTCTATGTTTTTGAGCAAATCTCTATGTGT
>OY744520.1:168861179-168923679 GCA_963556195.1 Sepiola atlantica | reverse complement strand
TTTTCATGACAATGACAATATCATGATAACATCATGTCATGACAATGACAAGATAAAGATAATTACATGATGTCATGACAATGACAATATCATGATGATGACATGATGTCATGACAATGACAATATCATGATAATTACATGATGTCATGACAATGACAATATCATAATGATAACATGATGTTATGACAATTACAATATCATGATGATCACATGATGTCATGACAATGACAAGATAGTGATAATAAAATTATGTCATGACAATGACAATATCATGATCACATGATGTCATGACAATCACAATATTGTGATGTTCTCATGACAATGACAATATCATGATGATCACATGATATCATTACAATGACAAGAATATGATCATGACATTATGTCATGGCAATATCATTATGATCACATGATGTTTTGACAATGACAAGATAATGGTAATGAAATGATGTCATGACAATGACGATATGATGATGATTACATGATGTCATGACAATGACACGATAATGATAATTACATGATGTAATGACAATAGCAATATCATGATGATTACATGATGTCATGACAGTGATAATATCATGATCACATGATGTCATGACAATGGCAAGATAATGATAAAGACATGATGTCATGACAATGACAATATCATGATGGTCACATGATGTTATGACAATGACAAGATAATAATAATGACATGATGTAATTACAATGACAATATCATGATGATTACATGATTTCATGACAATGAAAGAATATGATAATTACATTATGTCATGACAATGACAATATCATGATGATCACATGATGTTATGACAATGACAAGATAATGGTAATGAAATGTTGTCATTACAATGACAATATGTGTTTATTTCGAAGGGTAAGAAATCAGCCATTGAAATAAGGCTCTTCGAACCCGGACGAACATTTATGTTGATTTTCCTTTGTGAGAAGTTGGATTTAGAATTCCCATACTATCATTGGATTTGAATGGTAACTTGTGAGCGGTATCTTGAATGATTTAGTTCTTTTGTTTTTTTGTGTGTGTGTGTGTGTGGGTGGGGGGGTTATTCATCATTGTGCCGGCCGGCCGACGTGAAAGTGTATTATCGCACATTGTTCCGTTTTTTGGTTTTTTTTTAATGTATTTGGGACCGATTATTTGCTTGTTGGCTTGGTGGAAGAAATAATGCACAAGCTACTTTTCTAAGACTTTTCTAGGACTTTCTTTTTTTTATCGTTGTTCTTCCTTGTTTTTTTATTTTAACTTTTATTTTTATTTTTTTCCCCTCTTCTCTTCTTAAGTGACCTCAACTATTGCAACGCCACATTGTGTATTGTCGGCAGTTGAAGCTTGTATTCCAGACATTTAATTTCCCTGATGATCTGCCAAGCAAGTAACTGCTTGGTAGTGAAACACGTGTAGGAAAAAACATTTAATTTGAATAAATAATATTTGTAAGAAAAAATATCTTTAATGGTGATCATTGGTGTCCTGAAAGGAATGCTTTGGTAAGCCTTCATAAAATCACATATGTATAGATGTATATATATATGCATAGATGTATATATATATATATATATATATATGCATAGATGTATATATATGTATATATATATATGTATATATATGTATATATTTGTATATATATGTATATATATATATGTATACATGTATATATATCTGTATATATGTATATGTATATATGTAAGTATATATATATATGTATATATGATGTATATATATATGTATCTATATATATGTATGTATATATATGTATATATATATGTATATATATGTATGTATATATATGTATATATGTGTATGTATATATATATGTATGTATATATATATATGTATATTTATGTATGTATATATTCAACTCGTCGTATATATATATATTCAACTCGTCGTATCGTATATGTATGTATATATATGTATATATATGTATATATATATATATGTATATATATATATATATCTATGTATGTATATATATATATATATGTATATATATATATATATATGTATATATATATATATCTATGTATGTATATATATATATATATCTATGTATGTATATATATGTATATATATGTATATATATATATATATATGTATATATATATATATCTATGTATGTATATATATATATATCTATGTATGTATATATATGTATATATATGTATGTATATATATATATATATATATATATATATATATGTATATATATATATATCTATGTATGTATATATATATCTATGTATGTATATATATATCTATGTATGTATATATATATATGTATATATGTATATATATATGTATGTATATATGGATATATATATATATATATATATATATATATATATGTATATGTATATATATGTATTTTAGAGGTAAACGATGCGAATAAAACATTGTTAACATACAATATTTATTAAAAACATCAAAAGTTCAGAGCAAGGAGCCTCATATACTTAATCCATGGATTTTCAAAGAAAACATTTCTTCTCATCAGAGGATGGGGAAGCTGACAATGCGATTATAAATATTGTCGGCAACAATTAACTTTTAAAATTTTATATAAAGTAAAATAAAGTAGAAATAAAGAACAAAATTAGGGCCAGAGGTTAAAAGTCTTATTTTGAGGTGTGAGCGTAAAGTCAAAGTGGATGTTATCTAATAACATGTCAGGACAGAATTAAATAAAAATAAAAATAAAAATAAAAGCATTTGTTATTTAGGGAATAATGCTTGAAAAAGAAAGCGATACTTAAATTGTTCAGGAGTCCAAAAGTTTTTGCAAGATGTTGGTGGTCTTTGGTAATTGGTAAATTCCAATTTATCCTGTGTAGTATTTGTATCCGTTTGTTGCTAGAATTTTTTTCTTTTATTATGGTTCGGTGTATATAAAAAATTGAGGATTTCAAACAACCATCGCTTCCTGGTTGAAACGAATATCGGTAGGTTATATATATACATCCATATATAGAGATCCGGTATTTTAGGTCAGAGCCGAGTTTAGTGTTGTTATATACTGAGGCGTTGGATAAATAAAGAAAGTGCCTCTTCTGTCGGGCTGGGTGGGAATATTAGCTGTTTATGATGGTCGGGGGAGGGTTAATGGGTGCAGTCGAGGTGTAGGGGGTTGAGGAAGGGGTGAAATGTTAAGTATACATATCCACGCTCACACATACACGCATAATAGATATATATAGGATGTACACTAAAATTGATTCACAGATATTAATATCATAGATATATATATATACGTAAAACATAAAACTGTGTTCGTATACAGTATTGTTTAAAAGGATCTTCTTACATTTATTTTTGTGTCAGATTTCGCTTGGATTTTGTAAGCTTAATGATGTTTATGGCAGGGGTAGGTAGGATTTGTTTATATTTCGTTGGGTTGAAGGATTTGTTTAAGTGTGCGGCTAAGCCTGTAATTCATTTCTTGGCTTTTAAAAGGCTAGAGGTTAGGGTTATTATTTTAAGGTTATTTTTATAGAGAGATTATTGTTAGGACAATCTCTTAATGGAATATTTATCTTTAAAAGCAGTTTTTCTTAGGGGAGTTGTTTACCAATTAAAAAAAAATAAATAAATAAATAAACTCAAATTTGCATAGAGAGATTTTAAATTTAGAAAGGTGGATGGTATTAGTTTATTAGTTTATTGTCTGTTATGTGTCAAATAAGATATGGTTGCAATAATCTTGAATTCAAATAACGGATTCATAAGACATCTATATGGTTTTATGGTGATAGAAAAGTGAACAAGGGTGTACATCCCTCACACGGATGCATGTGGGTGTACATCTACATACAAGGGGTTGTTGCGCGGGATAGTGTCTGGCACAATAGAGGTACGTACATAAAACATTGAGGCGTTGGTTATTAACAATTCTCGACCTAGTCTGTGTAGACAAAAGATTTTGAAGCATCAGTTGGAGATCTTTAATGATTCAAATCCACCATAAGGTTGAGAGATTTACGTTTTTTTTTCGGTTTTTTTCTCTCTCAATCGTTTTCTCCAACTTAAACAATTTTTCCCCTCATATCTGATTCGATTTTCTTAGTTTTTAATTTATCATTCTGACGTTTCCTCTGAGAGGGTCAGACGATAAGACCTTAAGGAAAATTTTAGCAATTTTCTCTTTTTTTTTCCACATGCACATTTCATTGATTAAAAAAATGTTTCCTCTGAAATTTATCCTACGATTTTGTTGTACGCAAAATTTACATATATATATATATATATATATATATATATATATATGAGAGAAAGAGAGATTTGCTACTTATTCTAACAATACTCTATCTTCTGTAAGCATATCTTTGAATCCCTGACTAGATTAAATTCTTATATCCAAATAAATAAAGGAATACAAAAATGAAAATAAATGAAAAACAGTAACAATTAAATAAATATTCTAATGAAAAGCTGAAGAGCAACCTTCAATGTTTGAGCTGAAATTTGGAACAAGCTGGTATATTTTCTTCAAATCAGCTAAAATACAATGCCAGATTGATAAACTATGTCTTTGAGAGAAAAGCTAATTTCGTCAGTAATTTATTTGGAGACAACCATGCTGTAGTCGGTTGGGAAGCAGACTCTGTCATTGAATCAGTATTCAATTTCTCTGAAGTTTTGTTGCCATCTGAGATACTGCCTAAATCGATAGCATTAGCTTGAAAATAAAAATAAATTTCGAGTGAAATGCTATCAACATGAAGCCGCACAAAGAGTGATGCTTAAAGATTGGTCATTGAGCATGTTGTCAAGCTAACTAAGGATGGACCCTTCAGATCAGAAAGATTTGGTGACATAACCTTACTAGCAGACATCATTTCATGTACCAGCACTGCAAAAAAATAATCCTGGAATCCATTGAAAATGGCAAAGAAGAGGATCCACACAAAAAAACAACACCAGATTCACATTAATTCATGCCTCTGAATGGCCCTGCAAATTAACAAAATATGTCCTCCTACTTGAGAACAGAAGAGCTGTTCCTGGTCAGGAAAGCGTTTCAATCCGCTATAGTTTCCACCATCAAAAATACATTTTGCTCAAGTCTCAAAGAGAATTCCGAATGTAAGTTCACCATCTCTACCTTGATGCACGAATTTCCTCAGTACGTCAACATCAAAAGACTTAGAGACCAGTCGCAGTGTTACCTTGTCTGATGTTGTCCTAGGACATGATGATGACGATTTGTTGAAAGGATGTATTGAAGATGAAAATGATGACAGTCAAACTGAGGCTTAATCCTTTGATAGTGAAGAAGATGAAGATATCATTGTCCCAGGTGATGTAGCTAAAGTATCATAGATATTCCAGAAAACTTTCAACAGTGCTTCAAGAACCATCAACAAAAACTGATCTTGAAATGGTATGATGAAGATAGTTATTCTCTTATTGCACCTTTTAAAGTCCAATGATTGGCTGAGAACAATGTTGATGCCCAAAGGACAAGCAATAAGTGTTTTTATCAGTTATTTCATTCTGTTGAGTTGAATCAGTTTATGTTCCGTATTTTTATCATTTCAGTCTAAGATGATAATGAATAATTTTATAACCAAAAACATTGGTAATTAATATCTTTACTTCTCTGTTATATTAAAGTTTGTCACAGTCAGTGTGTAAGTATATATAATTTTACGTCAGGTGTCAGAAACTCACCAATATCTAAATGAATAAAACTTTTTTCCACCTATCCTAACTATATTAATATCAAAACGAGTTATGCTTATTTAATTCTATGATAGAACATGACAGTTTGAAATACTGTATATATATATAGTAATCTGCAAATGCTCATAAACAGCTTTAGATTTAGCTAATTTGCATATTTATTTTTTAAACAGTTTCTAATCAATTATTATTTTATAATATACATTTGTAATTTGCATTTTCATATTTTCTTATATATATATGCAATATTTTCGTCGATAGTAAAACGTATGATGTTACTGTGATGCTGAGAATAGATAGAACACTTTAAAAGGCCAAGGAACTATAACAAAATAATGTTTTCATAACTAAGCATTTTTAAATGAATGAAAAAACAACAACTCTGATTTAATCTATTATTGTATCATATTTTGGGTGTGGGTAGTGTAGAATCAGTTCTGTTGTCATAAGCCCATCCTTCCAGGAATTCCCTCCTCCTTTTTAAGGGGTGAGGGCGAATACTCACAGATATTACATCCTCCTTTGGGGTAGCTGTTCTGCTGTTGTGATACCATCATCCAAAGGCTACCCTCTCCATTTTTTGGAATGGGGGGGGGGGGTAGTATGTATTCTGTTGTCATCATATCATTCTCCCAGGCATTAACTCCTCCTTTTTTCTTGGGGGGGGGGGAGGGGTAGTGTTAGTTTATCATGATATCATCCTCTCAGTCAGTACCTTCTCCTTTGGGGGTCAGTGTATTATATGTCCGTTCACGATGATATGATCTTCCCAGCCTAGCAAAAGTATGCAAATGGAGGAAGCATGCTTTTGCTAGTTACCCCTTATAAGTGGAAATTAGGCATTTTTAAGTCCAAAACTGAATTCTCTACTAAATTCTACATAAGAAATTATGTACGGCATCTTATGGTTTCAAAAACAATTTTTGACCAATTTTTTTCAGTTAAATCTTTGGTCAGGTGTAGAAACCTTAAAAATGATCATTAGGAGTAGGAATGTATCATTAAAATGGCCAAAAATTGATTCCCCACTTAATTGTACATAGAAAATGATGTATAGTAACATATACCTTTGAAAAAAAAAATTGACCCATTTTAGATACTGTAGTTGTAGTTTCTAGGTTTGGGAGATAGACCTCAATAACCATTTATATATATATAATATATATATATATATATATATATATATATATAAATATATGGCATCTATAGACAGACTGTTTCGCTGTATCACAGCTCTTTAGTGCAGCTAGACAAGCAACTGCCTCAAGCCGGGATCAAACTCCACCATCTAGACAACAGTCAGCACTTACAATATATATATATATATATATATATATATATATGTTTATGTTTATATATTTGTATGTAGAGGATTCACTCCTGAACTAATTAACCGATCATTATGAATTTTGGAATACAGCTAGGCATAAGAGGTCTAAATGTGAACTATATTTAATTTAATTTAGCTGGGTTGGAGCCCCACGTGAAAATTCAGATACCTCTAATTTTGTGACATTTTAACATCAATAAATAAATATTTCCCAAATTTCAGTTTTTTGGAGTATTAGAATTAAAATTTATCTTATTTCAGTTTCTTTGGATAATAATATGGGCACAACTTCAAAATTAAAATATTTCAGATTTGCATTGAATTTGATCCAGAGTCATTAGACATGAATTAAGCAAGATTCTCTGAATTTCAATTTCTTCTTAAAACCAATAAATATTCCTTTAAGTTAAATAATTAGCTGTGAACCCATTTAAATCATTTATAAGTCATATTCATGAATTCATCCCGGTGTAATAGGTAGTGGTGGTAGTACATATTAATGAGAGGGTAAAATCTCTACCACCTTTCTCTTAATATAACAAAACTAAAATATTGAATTGGACTAAATAGTAAAATCGATGAATGTAATTGAAAATGAAACTTTGGCTTTTCAGTTTTATGGCAAAAATGAATGCCGAAAGAGATTTTTTTATTTAGCTTTTGGGAAAATTTGACTCTGCTTCAGATTTATATCTTCAGTTATGGAAAACCATAATCTTATATTATAATATAAGACTAAGCTGCCGCGTTCTTGGGTGGTGAGACATTTTTAGTTAAAAAAAAAAAAAATTTGTCTCCGAATATTTTTTGTTTAAAAAAAAATTCGAGGGGTGTGTGTGTGTGTGTGTGAAACCCCCCCCCCCTTAAAAAATTGAGCACGAACACAGACCCCCAAACTATATCGATATACGATCATTCATTGCTAACTGAAAAAATTTGAAAAAAACATTTCTTGAAGTAGTTAAATCAAAAGGTTATTTTTAACTTGGTCGATTGGCACAGTCGGTAGCGTATCGGACAGACAGACAGACAGACAGACAGAGAAGATGTTCGTTATATTATAACGTTATATATATATATTATAATATTAATATAAGATTAAGGTTTTCCATAACTAAAGATATAAATCTGATTTTAATAAATAAATGTGGGTAAGGAAGTTATTCATAAACTAGATAGGAAGACCAATGCAAAATCTATCAGTTTGTCTTAAAATATTGTAGCTTCATTGGACAAAATATTGTAGCATAATCATAAAACAACCCACCTTAAATACAATTTTATTGTTTTAAATTTGCTGTTGTTTTTTGGCATTAATTAACTTCAAGTGGATTTATAAATGGGCTTCGAAATGATCACTATGTAAAAAGGAATGCAAACATTTGAAGTACTCGGTTTTGTACTTTGAATAAATTTTTACAAAATAAAGAAATAACACAAAAGTCATCATAAATATGAAATAGAATTTATTACATTTAATGATAAATAGTGATACAAAATAAATTCTTTGTATTGAATCCTTAATTATTTCGAGGTGGTCTGGTCGATTAAGTTCTGCAAAATAAGGAAAAATTGATGAATATAATTTAAGCTCCGTTAGATTCTTTTTTTTTTTTTTTTCAAAATAAAGAAAAACGTGATAAATATATTTTATGTTCACTTTTTAAATTTGATGTGGGAGCAACATTTTGAAAAAGAAAAAAAAAACTATTTTTTTCACTGTTTTCAAAATAATTTTGATTTTTAATATAATCTTTGAAAAATGCAGCAACATCGTCAGAAACTTAATTTATTTTGAATACAATGTAAAATATCTAACATATTCTAGCCACGAATAAATATTAAGAAATATTAAATTAGGTAGACAAGAAGAACAGTTAAATCAGAGGTAGGTTGTGCATGACAATGAAGACAGATGATAACTCAAATGTGGAGAAAGTATATTTGGATGGTGAGGCTATTGAGGTTGTTCAGTTGTTACTATTGGAGTACAGGGAGATGCTGGTGTTATTGAAATAGTTAGGAATGGATGGAGTAAGTTTATGGAACTTCTGCCATTACTAACCGATAGAAGAGTCCATCAGGCATGTGTGTGCAGTGTGATGATGTATGGAAGTGAAATCTGACCAGTGAGGGTTGATGATATGTCTTGCATGGAGAGAAATAATATGAGAATGATACAATGAATGTGTAATGTGAGTCTTAAAGACAGGCTTAGATCTGATGACCTCAAAAGAAGATTAAATCTGGACAGTATAGGGAGATGTGTGCAGGATATTTCATTAGTTTGGAAACATTGAAAGAATGGATGAGAGCGTTTGTTTTAGTAAGTGTAGAACAGTTAAGGTAGCAGGGTCAGTTGGCATGGGAAACATGGGAGGAAGTGATAAGGATTGACTTGAAAAAAAGAAGTATAAATGAAGACCTGGTCAGAGATAGGTTAGTTTGGAAGTCAATTTCTTAAAGCTGTCCAACACCTGTCAGCATGTAAAATGGATGTTAAACCAAATATGATGATGATGATGATGATGATGATTCTTCATGGATGAAAAATTGAATGTTAAAAGTAAACAGCAACATAGTTTTATAATAACTATCATGGCCACAATATTGAGTAGACTTGCATGTAATTTTTCAGGCAATGAGCCAGCACATTGGTAAGTACACAATTGACATCTAATAACCAATACTAACATTTTTAGTAAATCCTAATGCACTAAAAGGTTGAGAATTTTGGAAACAATTCATGTAAAAAAACTAATTATAGTTTAGATTTTCACATTCTTAAATTTTTATAATAAACCATTTTCAGATTTTGTCATCATTACTTCTCTCTGAACTGAATTACGTCACATGATCTCTTCCAAATTCAAATGTTTATTTTCCGTTCAATGTTAAAAGATCCCCTTTCATTTTGTTTAGTATTTTATCAGACTATATTTGCACACATTTAAAATTCTCTAAAATTAGTTGGAAACTCGAGAAATAAATGAAAAAGCTAAAATGATAAAAACCGTACTCACATACATTACATTTTGTACATTTGCAGCACCAAAATTCCGGGTAATACATGGTTTTCTGCTTTTTATCTAAGCATGTAACAATGGCCTCCTTGACCCTAGCCACATTTCCGACACAAGTTCTGCAATTAACAACGCTTTCTACGGCAGGAGAGTCTGTTAAGGCTGGGTAGTCTAAACCGTCGCCACAACCTCCACTACAGTATGTCAAATGCAGCTTATCTTCCGATTGACACTGGCCTGATTGGTCAAGTAAATAATCCCATGTCTTATGGAGGCCACATGAAGTTTCTGTAAGAAAATATAAAGCAATCAAATCATTGTGTTAATTTACTCACAAATATTGAATTGGACTAAATAGTGAAATCGATGAATGTAATTGAAAGTGAAACTTTGGCTTTTCAGTTTTATGGCAAAAATGAATGCCAAAAGATTTTAATAAATAAATGTGGGTAAGGAAGTTATTCATAAACTAGATAGGAAGAACAATGCAAAATCCATCAGTTTATCTTAAAATATTGTAGCTTCATTGGACCAAATATTGTAGCATAATCATAAAACAACCTACCTTAAATATAATTTCATTGTTTTAAATTTGTCTCTTTAGGTATTTTTATTTTAATCATTATTTCAACTTTTGATAAAAAGAATGTTTTTTGTTTTTCATATGGGGAGTGATTTCATTGAAAAAGTAAAAAAAAAAAGATTTTCAAAGTAGCTATGAAGTATATTGAGAAAGCGTATAAAAATGAGGTCTGAAAAAAGAATGATTAAAACAAACTGGTTGTCTCTCTTTCTCCTCCGCACTGTGGCAACTCATATACGAGAACCCGAATAAAGAAATAGGCTGTCCATTTAAAAATCACCTCAGGGTTTTTCTATTGATTTTGAATGAATAAACAATTGTTGAGTTGGTTATCCATCCAGAAGAAGCTTTCAGCAGAACAATTTCCAGAGCAAAATGTTTCAACCTCATCCACGAGATGATTGATTGTTCGACCAGCCATCACAATGATGGCGATGAGAATATAAAATATGGAACATCTTTTATTTGGGGCCGACAACATGACTGTATAACACATATACTTAACAAATTACATTTTGATAATTCCCTCCAATGTAGACATCACCATAATTGCCAACAACCGATCACAATATGAACATTTGCTATCCCCAAAGTGATAACTGTTTTAGAGTGAAGATAGCAAGTATCAAAGAGATATTAAAAAAGAAATGAAATCAGTACCACCAAGTAGACTATAACCGGATTTTTTACTGTCGAACCAAATGTGATTCATCTTGCACTAATTGAAAATACTAAAAATTAGGATTGCTAAATTTTGGTTAATCTATCAGGTTGGAAAGAAAGTAATGTCGTATTTTTTACTTCATCACTTTGCAGCCTCCGAAGTTGTACAGAGTTTTAGATTTTTTGGTGAATTGGTGTCTTAATATCTTGCTTTGCCTTTCAGATATAGTAATTAGTTGGAAAATATTAAGTCGTTGCAGCATCACTTAAACAATAAAATTTATGAAAATGACGACCAACTCAAAAATGACCTAAATTTGTTTTTCTCTCAAAAACCAGAGAAATGTTTTGAAGAAGGCATCAAGAAGCTAGTTGATCGTTGGACAGAAGTCATAGAAAATGAGGGAAATTATTGTAAATATTTAAAATGTCCTAATGTGAATGTTTCGGATGAAATAAATTTGTTGGACAAAAACGACATTACTTTCTTTCCAACCTGATATATATGACAAAGAAGTTAGTCAATGTGTCACAAATAAGAGTTATTGCCCTTGTTTCGGACTTATAAATAAGCAGACATTTTGGATGAGAAAGGTGATTTTCTTTTAGATTAATTTCAACCCAGCTGGAATGAATAGTGTACAAGTTTACAATTTCTGGTAAACACTAGAAGACGAGAATTCTGCATCTGATGAAAGTGAAATAAAGTTAACAACTTTCTTTACACAGCTGATAACTATTTTTTGAAAATAATTCATCTTTCTATTGTATAAATATTTCCATTTTTGTTGTTGTTTTTACCTGTTATTGGCTGGCATTTTGGACAGCATTTATTGTGTTCCTGATAAACCAATTTTTCATTCTGAAACAAATAATTTTAAAATCTTAGAATCAAATATAAAAAGTGTATGTAAATCATTTTTTCTGAATTTTTGGGATAAGAAGCTATCATTCTTTTTATTGTTTATTTAAAAATAAATAGAAACAGTGAACACAATCGTTTGGAGAAACGTAAATATGGTGATGGTGTAGGCACAGCAGATGTTGTTCAAGTTCTGTTGGAGCTGATGACATTGGGAAAGGCATGAAATCAATTTCCTAAATATTACACTATACTAGACTTCAGCCTTTTCAATGGCAACTTATATAGAAGAAGAAACATTCTGAAATAATACTGTTATATTTGGCAACAAAGAAACAAACACAGCTTGATAAAAAAATTAGACTACCTTTAACCCGTTGGGTCAGTACTTTTTATATTATTAAATATATAATTTCTTTCCTTTGACATTGTTGATAATCATATTTGTACAAGGATTAGAAAGTCAAAAGATTTCACAAAGTCAGAAATACATTGTGATATCATAATAGATTATTTTCTCTCTCTCTCTCTCTCTCTCTCTCTCTCTCTCTCTCTCTCTCTCTCTCTCTTCTATTCTCTCTCTCTATCTCTTCTCCTGTTTCTCTTTCTTTTAATTATTTACATCATTTCATTATAAAATCAAAAGATTTCAAAATCAGAATACATTGTGATGGCATAATAGACACACATACACACACACTCTCTCTCTCTCTTCCCTTTCTCTTTTAATTATTTACATCATTCCATTCCTCGCACCACTTCTCTTATCATTCTGCACTATCATTTACATTATTCACCCTTCCTCCCATCATCTAAAACATTAATGTACAAATAAAAAATGTGTGTATGGTAACAAGCAAGCAAGATAACAAACAACACCATCAAAGTTTTAGTAATAAATATATAAATATAATTATGATACATGAATATTATTATGATACATAAATATAATTATGATATATAAATATAATTATAATATATAAATATAATTATAATATATACATAGATATAAGTTTTTCTTTATTAGACAGTTTTACATGTTAACAAAGTAAACTTCTTTTGTATAACTTTAACGATTTTTGGAATCGAACATCTTCAATTTAAGACCAGGTAAAGGGGATGAAGAAGAAGTTGTTAATGTCATAAGCTGGATTATGGGCAACGCAGAATTTGTTCTTCCGTTTTCTTTTTCCGAGTTGTGTGCATTCAGTTCTTATTTTTATCAATCAGTCACACATCCACATCCATCATGATTCGGAATGTTATCTACTGATGTGTTACCCTAAAATACAACTAAATGAGGCCATTTGATATTTTAAAATGTGCGCGTGTGGGGTGGGAATCTACAGCAAAAAAGATGATGATTTGGTATTCAAGGTTCGGAAAGTGCCCAGACTCCGGGGTGGGCAACACCAGGCAATGTTTCACGTCTGCTCTCCATGCGGTCCGATCGAAAGTGTTGATATCAGTCGTGCTGCATGCAGTCAAATCACTTTTTACAGACTCAAGACAGGTCTTACTTGGTCTACCATACTCTTTAGTGCTTTGGTATCCAGGTGTGTTATGGAGTTGATGCAAAATATGGCATGCTGTACATCGCCAAACCACCTGAGACGCAGAGCGCGTAAGACATCCATACTCTCACCAATACCAAGTTTCTGCTGAAGCACAGTTGAAGGGATCCTTTTCTCCAGCACATATACCTGATCATGCATGATGATTATGCCGAAACCATTGCAGATCAGACATGTTTGGGGCCCATGTCTCACTGGCATGCAAGATGGCAGAGCGAACACAAGCTGAAAAGACTTTGCTGTGAATCTTGAAGGAAATGTATCAGCAGTAGCAGTAGCACTACAAACGGCAACAACAACAACAACAACAACGGCGGTTGCAACAAGCCGCAATTAGCAGTGTTTTGAATCTCTGTTTAACTTCAAAGCTGGGCACTGATTGGCACAAACATTTAACTTTGTTTCTGAATGGACAAACCAGAAACAATCTCATGCAAGCAGAGACTGGTCCCGGAGTTTATAAAAGGGAGTGCCCACTAGTTTCTTCCTCTTTTAGCCAAGAGACAGCACAGCTATCTGACTCACCCACATCATTTTTTTCAACCCATAAACTTCTCTCTTAGGGTGCAAACAAAAACCCGCTAGGACTTCCATCATTGTAACACACGCATGCACTCAGCCTGCCTTTAACATACATACGTACGTACGGACATTCTCCTAATATGAACTCTTCCCCTTTCCTTACAAACAGGACATTTATCGTATTATGAACTCTCCAAACCTTTTTCCTCGTCTAGACTCCTGGACATATTATATTCTACTACTAACCCTTTCTCAATTATTATATTACTTGTTAACGAAGACGGACAATAAAGTTGTTTGAAATGTTAGAATGAGACTTTGTCTGTCGATTCTACATCTAAATGTAGGGATCTGCAGCAGCTTCATAAACCTTCCCCAACCAACACAACAGTGAGCAGTGATAGCTCGTATGCAACCGTCACCAGTATTCAACATGTCAGCCAAGTAGCAGAAAGTAGCTTCAATATCAAATGGGGCGCTATTTATGTGCCACTATAGCTAGATATCAATAACAACCATGGAATTTCTGTTCTAGAACTACAATAGCCAAAAGTATCGTCATCATTCATGAGTTGGGTGGAAGAGTACTTTATAGGTAAGTCCTCGCTCCCATTAACATTTGTATATCTTTTTTGTATCTGGAAAAATATTAAATAAAGACGTTTTATCATTATTATTAATTATTATTATTATTATTATTATTAAAAGTTAATAAGTTTGTATCGTCATCACAGTTTTTTTTTTTCAATTCACTTTCTTTTAATAGGTATTATCTCCAGTTTTAATCTAGTCATTCTCATAAGGGGACTTAACTCTTTAATGCAACTATGAATGTAAGAGTTATTCCCCCTTTGCGTTTGGCCGTTATAATTTCACAAAAGGAACAATCATCTTCTTTAAATCGCCCTCTTCTGGAACTAATTGAACACAGCCTTTTTTTTCATCGACCGGCAGGCGAGAACGATGTTTTCTGTGTTTCAATTCCAATTATTACTGTTGTGTAAATATGTAGAAATATTTATAAGAGTGCATTTCTTAATTTCAGTTTTTACGTTGAATGAATATGTGCGTCTATTCACTCAATAAATATACCTTTACCAGCCAAACTCGTGTTCCTTAGATTTGGGGCCCAAATCGCTGCTGTTACAGTGGAAACTCTTTTTGAATATTTGCGAATTTTGTTGTTTTTAAATGTTGCAAAAAAACCTGTTAAAAAAATTAACTAAACCAGAAAGGAGCAAGCAGCAGCCGGGGTTGCAAAAAAATAAATGCACTTTTAGCGACCACCCCAACAAGGTCTGAGAACAACAATTTCTTTGTTGGTCTCTACTGTAACAATAAAAAAACGCACTAATAAAATGGCATAACCTGAAGATATAGGTTTTGTAACAATCTCCTACCCTCATTCTTGACCATAAATGCCATTCACTGATTTTTTCTCATGTTGGTCACATTCCCCCAGCCCATTCAGTCTTTAATTAACTTCGGTTGATTGAGGACTTCGGGATAGGGTAATACCAGTCAAGGATCTGTTCTCGACAATCAGTCTGGCAGGAACTGGGCCATTTCGGTGGCCTTTTATCTATCGGGCTGAGGTATTCGGTCTTGGGTTGTCCTAGGAGGTTCACCCTCCCAGGCCTGGCCTCCTCTCTTTGGGGTGGAGTAAGTTTATTGCTTACTGCCTGAGGCGTCTTGATCAGGGATTGGCGATGGGGCTGCCCAAACTATTTTTGCTAGGCCAGAGTCTCCTCCTTTATGAGCACTGGCTTGACTCTTCCCCCACCTTCTGACCTTGTGTCACATATTCCTGCAGTGGGAAGGAATTAAATACCTACCCCCCCCCCCCCCGGCAGGCTGAACCCACAATCCGTAAGTACCACTTTTTTTTTTTTTTTTTTACAAATCCTGCAAAACTTGTTATTTTCCGAATGGCAGCCCAGCGATTTACAAAGACGAACTTTCTGTTTATTAGTTTTGAAAAAGGACATTTATTAATTGTCATTTGTTGCGGTTGAAAATTTTTTATTGTTCTTTTCAACCCTTTACATCCTGACACTCACTTGCAACAGTCTTTACAATGTGCTTATTATAAATTATATGGGAAACCTCATCCTACCCAGGATATTGAAAACACTCATAAGTACCTGCATAGACGAATTGAGACGATACAGTTATGCACGATGACAGCATTTCAGTGGAGTAAAGACATCTTTTGGGACTCTACCTTATTGTTACTTACAAATGGTTGAAAATGGAAATTTGGACAAGGGTCAAAGATCTCGACCAATACAGACATCGGAATATCCTATACATAAACTGGTGGTGTTATGTAAAGCTGAGACCAGGGAAGTCCCCACCAAGGAACATAACATACGTTTTCCTTATTTTGGGGAGCCATGTGAATGTAAGAGTTACTACCCCTTTGCGTTTGGGCGGTATAATTTTACAAAAGGGATATTCATTTTCTGCACAGTCCTCTTCTGGAACTAATTGGCAATCGGAACTACCTGCCTGAACACTGGCATGCGAGAAGGATGTTGGGCCATTAGCTGGCAAAAAAAGAGGTAAGCGTGCAGATTCTCTGAAATTATTCTGTGTTCAATTCCAATTATTAATGCAATGGTGTTTTTTTTAAGAAATACTTATGAGAGTGCATTTGTTTATTTCAGTTTTCATGTTGAATGAATATGTGCATCTATGTTTTGCGTCGAGCACGTGCGCTCAATAAATATTCCTTCACCAGTCAAACTCGTGTTCCTTAGATCATTGGCTCAAGTTGCTGCTGTAACAAACACTTTTATGAACCTTGAATCTAGAAAGCATAAAATATGCTTTTTTTCGATTGCAACTTTTATAAAAAGTCTGAAATTTTATGTTTAGTTTTTTATATTGAATACAAAGTAAACTTTGTCATTCAATATGAAAAAATCTTTGAATTTAAAAGAAAAATCTTTGGGTTACTTACCGCAGAACATTCAGGGATTTCACATATTTTCTTACATATTGCCAAACCAGCCACACATTGGCATACTTCACACCCATCCAAAGCATTCCAAATTTCACCTTGCTGTAAAATGAAATATAATTATTTATTTTATTATCTTTAAGAAGAAAAAAAACGTCTTTAATTAATAAAGAAAACAATAATAATTTTATACTAAAATGAAGCATAATCTGACCTAAGAAAGTTATTCTTCGGTCAAACCACACACACACACACACACTCGCGCGTGTGTGTGTGTGCACTTTTATTTACATACTATACAGTTAAGAATCCATTGAAAAATGCCTGGGTTTCGTACATCCAATTCGCTGGCAGTTAAAAAAAAAATATGCAAATAATTAACTTTTGAGTGGAATTGACGTATAGTATTGAATGCATTAAATATGGATTTGGATTAAGACAAAATTAGATTATAACGTGTTACATATTACTTAGCAGCAATATGCTTTTGGAGTTAAGGGTAGACATAAGTGGCACAAGATTACTTAAGTATCATCTGTTACCATGATACAAGAGTATAAGTCAGATTGGTTGGTTTTGTCATGTGACCAGATAGAAGGATTTGAAGTTAAAAACAGTTGCAGTTTAATGTTAGAGGAAGAAACATGTAAGTAAAGGTCCGGGAGCTGGTTAGACTCTCCTCTATAGATAGTCGGAGGAAATTTATAGATAAGGAAATGGATCCATAAATAAGCTAATAAAATATGTTCTATATAAATTAAAATAATGGATATATTTCAGCTGAGAGAAAAGTATTTGGCCCCGAGGAGTGAAAAAACATCCTATTAAAGGTATTAAATACACGTTCAATGCAACAAAATAAAAACAGCAGCTTGAGACAAAAAAGGAAAGGCATCTATTTCTAAATTTGATATTATTATTTATTACTAGACCACCCGTGACCCGTTGGGTCAGTTTGTTATATTAGCTATGGAATTCATGTATGAGCGTGACACTTGTGGCATAAAGAAAATAGGTTTTTTTTACATAACAGAAGCATTTCTATGAAAGTATATTAAAATGAAAAAAGAATATAGATAGATTTCTATGAGTCGTTCTGTTTATTATAATTGTTTTATTTTTAAATTACAGTTACTGAATTATAAGTGGTTGGCCATACTTATAGGTAAATATGCACTGAACAGGTACCATAATACTTATTATAGTTAAATTCAAATTTTGATATATCATCTTTTAAATGAAATTGTTAGTTGAAAGTACAGAATAATAAAAAAATACTCTCCACATGTTAATAATGGCTTTTTAAATAGAAAATGAAAATAAAATGTAACTTTTTTCATTTAATTTAAGCAAACATTCAGTACCCATTGTGTAAGGAAGGGGGTACAGCAGGCTTTCTCGCGTACGTAACGAAAACAGAGGGAGTAGGAGTGGTGAAATCTATGAGAGGGAAAGTGGGAGGTGGTTTCGTTCACCGACCGCTAGTATGGCTGATATTAATAATGAGTGTTGTTTTTTTGTTTGTTTGTTTTTGTTTTTTAAAAGGGAGGAGTTTTTTTGAAACTGCGACAGACTTTACGAAGTCCTCCCGTTGAATGTTTTTAGCCGTGAAGAAAACAAAAAAACTATTTGATGAAATTAAATGAAATTGTTTATATTAAAAGCGATATAAAAATTTCCAGAATGAAAAATTTCATGCGTTCGTTAATCATAATAGAGAATAACGGAATTGGAATAACAGATTGAAGACGATGCTATTTACGCATGCGCAACCGGATGTTGAAAACCGGAAAGCTGAAAGCTGATTGCAAACATACAAGATCAATAGACTTTTAGTATTATATAGATTATTTAATCGAGATGTTAGTGTCTTTATTTTGTATTCACAACTAATGATTACCTGATAGCTTTGTCCATTTATTACACAAGCGTCGCAATAATTTGCAGGAACGCACACTTTTTTATCGTTTCTGTAAAATCCATCGGCACAAACACATTGGCTTTGTTCTGTACAGAATTCCATCAGGTTTGTGTTGAAACGATTGTGACAAGTTTTTTCGCAGATTTTCTGTTCAAAATAGATTTCATGTGGCCTTTTACACCTGTTTGACCGTATACCTTGATCGAAGAAGCCCTCATAACCTACAAGAAAAAAGTAGCATAACATAGAATAACATTTGGTAAGGACCATCTGTATATTACTTTCTTTTGTATGATATCACCCTCCACACCCATTTAAAAAAATGTGATCATCCGATTACCAAAGATGAATGAACAATTGAGAAATATTTGATGCTGCTGTTTTTGGAAGATTAAGATTTTACTCATTTCAAAATGAATTGTTCCAAAATCGAATAAACCGTCATACATAGAATTCTGTTGTCCAATCGATCTAAAGAGTTTTGAAAATCGACTCTTTGCATTCCTTTTATACATCAAATTTTTACAATTCTAAACAAACAATTTTTTAAAAAAATAGTGACATTCAGTTTATTTATTTAAAAAATATTTAGTCGACAAGTATTTTTATGGTAAAAAGAGAAGACGGTAAGTAATTAACTGCAAAATTTCCATAGGGTTCTGCTAGTCTTTCACTCTTAAAGACGAATGTGTATTTATTTGTATATAAATAAATATATGTACATCCATCCCGTCACGTGACAGTTAGTGAGTAAAACACATTCCTTTTTCTAGCCCCTAGATGAAACGAAAAAGCGAGAAAGAAAATAGCAAGTCAAATAACTACCTCAAACTGAATTCAGAAAGAAATCCTCCACTCTATAATAAAAAGTCAACAGTGGGTGTTTTTTTTCTTTAAGTCATCAGAAATGATAATAATTTATATATGAAAATTAAATTTCTGATGCAGTTCTATGATTTTATATGAATATTTTAGTAATATATCTAGATAAATAGTGATTGCAAACACTGGCAAAACATTATTTTTTTTTCGTCACTCTTAACGGAGGATGTACACAAGTATATAATGATTGCTTTGCATATATATATATATATATATATATATATATATATATATATATATATATATATACAGGGTGAGCCAAAAGTAGGTGGACAGTAAAAAACATTTATTTAGAGATCACTTATACGTACAATTAAAACAATTATATTAATGAATTAATTAATTATATTAATGTCCACCTACTTTTGGCTCACCCTGTATATATATATATATATATATATATATATATATATATATATATATATATATATATATATATATATATATATATAAGTCAGGTTCATATTATATTCATATAACCATGTTTTTATTTTATTATTTTTTCACATTTCCAAAAAACAACATTTCTGTGAGATATACTTTTTACGGTCCGTTTCATTTGTCTTGTGCCAAACAACATTTTTATGTTAGTATCGTCTCTGCAACATTACAAAATCATCAGAAAAATTCACAAAGAGTAAAAAGTTTTTGGATTAAAGTGTCTTGAAAAAACCTACACTATACACTGGTTCATTTTTGGGTGAAACCAAACAAAAAACAAAGAAGTGGGGAAACCCACTAATACGCCATATATATATATATATATATATATATATATATATATATATATATATGCAAAGCAATTATTATATATATACATGTATATTTTATTAATTTTATATGTACATAAAAGTAATCCATGGACACATGTTTCTGGCGTCATCAGCATGGCTAACTTAGACAAGGATCGAACCTTCGATATTGATGTCTATAGTCCAGCGTTTTACCATTGGACTACGACGCCCTGCCTAGAAATATGTACGCTTTTTATCACCTAAATATTTCATGTATTTTTACGGAATTGTTTTTATTGGTGATTGCAGCATTCGTTGTTTTTGCTTACTATTATTTCGATTCTTTCACTTGTATATATATATATATATATATATATATATATATATATATATATATATATATATATATATATATATATAAAGTGTACTCCCGCTCAAAAAATATTCATATAAAATCATTGAATTTAATTTAATTTTTCATATATACATAATTATTATCATTTCTGATGACCTAAAGAAAAAAACATTAACTATTGACTTTTTATTTAGAGTGAAAGATTTCTGTCTGAATTCATTTCAGACAGAGGGAGTTGTCATACTTGCTATTTGCTTTCTCGCTACTCTTCAACACTTGAAATGGCTTCGTATGGCACATATTTTACATGCTAACTTTTTCTAGATGAGATGAAAGTACATATATAGATAAATATACAATAAATACACATTGGTCTTTATCATAGAGTAGAGGATATATACTAAACAAAATAAATTACTGCTTCAGATCATGCTCAATCAAATGTGTATAACTTTTAAAAAAATAAAACAATAATAGTATAGACACACATTTGAAATAAAAAATTACACGGAAATAATAAATAATAAAATTAAAATAAATACATTTTATTACTTTAACTGTCATCCATGTTCGAAAATAAAGAAAATAAATAGTTCATTTTAAACTTCCAAATCACGAAGTAGATAATATTTTCTCGTTGCCCTGCATCACTTCTAAATGGTTGACAGAGAAATAGCGGAATAATTTATAATGACATAATTGTATAAAATAAAACGAATATAATAGAAGAGAAATGTTCTTTTCTTTGTTATGTTGTATTTTAACTTCCAATTCTTTGATTTACAGTTTTAATGTTTTTTTAAAATTATTTCACTGGCTGAGTTGGCATAATCAATTAATGAGGCATGCGGATGAATAATTATGTGATGATCTTATCTTATATATAAAATAAAGAAGAGAATTCCCCTCTACTTTTGACCGGAATAGCTTTAATAAATAAATTAGATAACAAATCTGTTTTGTCAGTGATTTGGGCCAATTATTGGTCCGTGTTTTAAAAAACAAAAATAGGTAGGTATATCAAAAACGTGTGAACTATCTCACTACAGTTACAGATGTGAACATGCCATTTTAGTTATGTTTGGATTCTCTTTTATGACAAAAACTAATCCCACAATGCAATTTGGCACAAAGTGCTAACTTATTAGTTAATATGGAATCTAGCAAACATTTTAAATATCACAAACTTTAAGCATTAAAACTGCTTCTAAATGTAAATTCAAACTAAATACTTTATCACATGATTAATGATCAAACTAACTTATAAAATAAATCCTAATCATCACTTTGAATTGTTTTAGACAAGTTCAGCAAGTTTACTACTTACATGGAATATCTTGATTACAATAATTCTCTTCAAGTGGCATTCCTTCACATGGTGGCATGCCACAATGTGGCGCTGGATTCATACAAGACCGTTTGCGATATGTGATTCCTCCTTTACATGAGCTTGTACATCCACTCCACTGACTCCATTCAGTCCATCCGGCTGTTGCTGGAAAATAGAAGACACAATTCATTCACTTAGATTTCTTGGATTAGAATTTAGTACCTCACTCCCTTAGGGTGTGTATTTTAGTTTTGTTTATTAAAAAGAATACAACCTCTCTATTCCAGAACGCTTTTGATCTGATAAATTCTAGATTTGGAGTTTCATCCATCTCAGACTTTCAATTGGATTATCTGGTACATCTCTATATTAATAAAATTATGAAACAACTTCATGCATGTGTGTGTGTGTATTTCTCATGTCAACGTAACTTTGACAATAATACATTGAACCCTTATTTACTATTAATTGAATATGTATGGAACTTTTAAATTACAATAGAGTAAAATAAAACGAAATTTTTAAAATCCTATTTAAAAAAATAATTACGAAATTGCATCCACTAGAATGCATTTCGGTTTCTTCATGAACAATTCAGCCATTTTAATGCTTTGTTAATAGTTAAAAAAAGAATGAATTACTTTGTGACCCTTCAAATTTGAAAAGAAAGTGGAACAGAAAGTAATTTCCGGCTTTAAAATTCTTAGCAGATCATCATGCATTAATAGATTGATAGTTTTGGAAGCTACTTACATCCAATAATTCTATAAACAGAGATTAAAAGAACATTACCATAACAAAATTGGTGATTGTTTTATAAAAATTTGGTCCAATTAATAAAACGATGTCGTAATAATTAAATTTAACTTTCAAAATAATTTAGTAAAAACGCTATACTTTTAAAAAAGTAAATTTAAAATGAAAGTAAAAACAAGACAAAAAAACTACACAATGCCGTGGAAGTACAAAAGAAAAACATGAAACTATTTTATTTTCTATATTTTGTCCTTTAGTCCTCACACTCCATGAGCGATGTTTCTGACAAAGGGGGAAGAATTGTTGTTTTCTGGGTCAGAATCTATCCATCTAGCATTTATCGTTGGTTAGTTTTTGACCTTGAAGTAGTATTTTTTTTTAGCTCCTAACATCAAGTGGCTTCATGCCTTGTCTGGAGCGACTTTCATAAAAAAAAAAATGATAGATTAATTGGGCCATTTGTAATTATAAAAGTCCGATTTGTATAAGTAAAAGCTTTTAGGAAATGTTTCTTTAAATTTTGCAAAGTTAACTACTATTTCCCATTTTGTGCGAAAGGCAAGACAACATGGAGGAATGGGATAATCTTTGAGGCTTGCATTATGGGTAGTAAAATTATTGGTTCTTTTCAAAATGTCAGAGAACTATGGAGTGGTACAAGTCATAATCAATACTCTTTAAGTTAAAGCACATATTAATATAAGATTGTAGCAGACTGAAATAGGATCTATTTCTTCTCGTCCCCTGTGAGCAAATTGGTCATACGCTGATCAATCGGCTTGCAGGGCGTATTGATATCAACTGTCCCGTCATGGACTATTTTCTACCACCTGGTCAGTTGAAGAATTCAGGGAGAGAAATCGGCCAGCAACGAAGAAACATCTCTCTCTTGCCTTTCCCCTGCATCGTTCCAGCAGCAGCCATCTCCACTGGGAATATATTTGCTGACGACCCGGCAGTCTCTTTTCTTCACTGGGACACAGTTCCAACCCTCTGTTAAATAAACCCTTTTTAGTTGCCTGTTACTCGGTTGTTGTTCGTTCAATTCATTTTGTGCGATAAATGTAAGGAAGAGACCAACACCCCCTTCTATTTCAAGATGATGCTCTTCTTTCACATTTAAAAAAGCTGAATCTTGCCCCCGTTGTCAAATGAAGCTTTCAAGAGCACTCAATTAATGAACTTGGGGCGACAGCCTCCTCAGATTCATAGTTATTTTTGCTCCATCATTAAAAGAGAATGAAAAATAACAGGGCGGATTTATGCTAGATTGTATTTCTTTTATAAGAAAAGCTCATTTCTCATACTTACCATTTGCAAAAGGTAATGGTTCACACATTTCTCTGAATTCTTTGCAGTAACTGTAGATAAAATATATAATTAAATGAATATATATACTTTATATTCATAATTTATAATAACATTTTTATGTGTAAAAAATCTAAATGCTTAAACATGTAAATATTTTTCTTTCTTATGTTTAGATGTGTCTACCCATCTCTATAAAAACACACTGTTCATTGGTACACCCATTTATCGTTGTGTCATGCTTAAGTTTGAAGTAGTATTTTCATCGTTAAACGGCAGATCAATTGTTGTTTAAAAGCTTTCTCCGTTTACACATTGGATTAATAATTCTCTTTTCTAAACATTATCTCATTATCCTCATAAGTGAATCCATTTTAACCCTGACTATTTCTTTCATGAAAGTTATAATTTATTTACATTGTCTTTCTCTCGACTATTGTCCTCATTGCCGTTGACATTTATATTCATACTACGTTTCGGCCGATGTGTCATCCGGCCTTCTTCAGGTGTATGTATGCCAATGTTTTTTTGTTTTTTTTTCACGTATTTAAATATGATGCATGCTGATTATTTGTGTATGCTGAAGTTTCTTACATAATGATATCATAAATCAACAATACACCTGAAGAAAGCGAGCGGGCACATCATCCTAAACGTAGTCTACATATAAACATCAACGATGATGAGTACAATAGTTTGATGGAAAACATTGTAAATGAATGACAATGCTTCATCCCCAAAATTCAGTTATAATACTTTGCCCAGTATTTAAGAAACATTAATTAATAAATTAAGACTAATAGGGCTATTGTAAGCTAATAAACATTACTGAATTATAATTTATTAATTTATAACGAAGTTGTAGTAGGCTCGAGTAAGCAAAATAATTTACTGGCATGCTAAGCCACTGTCTTTCCATCTCTTATCGTGTTTGCTTCAATCTTTTCTATTCTTCATTTTCTTTCCCTTTCATAAAAGCTATGTTTACATAAAAGTGGAATTGGAAACTACAGAAAACAATGGCTTACAACTACGTCCGCATAAACATGTCACATGACCAGATTACAATTAATATTGCTTCCCTGCACGATTTGACAAAATAATTCTGGTAGCCGATTGTTGATCAGAGTTGAGTTCCAGGGTAACAAGCCAACGACACATAGGCCTGACGTGAAATAACCGACATCATCACGGACTGAAACAGTCCCACATTACAATTGTTACACACACACTTACGCAAACACTGCAACTACAGAACTAGAAAGATAATACATACTCACACACATTGAAACTCACACAAACACAGCAATGAATACTCACACAGCAATGAACACAACTATCAAATGTAATCAAGTTATACATAGATTTTAATGATCAATATCTAAGTAGTGATTTATTAATAAACAGCCAAATATTTAGTTTAACACCTTTCTACATATTTTTTTTATTGGTTATTAACTGTTAATAGAGCAAATTTCACAGTTTTGACCAAGCAATATGTCTTGATTGCTTTGCAGGAGACCAAATTTTGAACTTATTAAGGGGTCCAAAACAATAAAATAGAACTCTTGAAAAGAACATACAACCATTTTAGTTAACAAATATCTGATTGTGTTAAATATTCGTCCAGTAATGCCGTATGAGTTGATTTTCCTGCGAAGACTTTAGCGCTACCACCCTAGCTTCACATAACTTATCCAGTGTGCAATATATATATATATGGTCAGAAATGGCTGTTAGAATATTCTCAGATTCGGGATTGCTTAAATCCATACTTTTGGTCAGAGAGAATTTTAGCATTTTCAAGGTGGTGGACTATCGCTAGATCAATTAATGATTCAAAGATTTTAGCAAAGAGCGGGAAGAAACTGATGGGACAATAATTTTGCAGATCAGTTCTTTCGCCAGAGTTCTTAAAAACTGGTGCCACAGAGGCAATTTTCCAGTTATCAGCGAAGCAAGATTCGGTAAGGCATTTGTTATAATGTTTGGAGAGGACAGGGGCCAACTCAGCAGATCATTTATTCATTACTATAGCAGGGATAAGATCTGGTCCACATGATTTATAGGTGTCAAGAGTTTTTATGATAGCCAGGACATGGGAAAGGGTGATGATCAAATCATCTAATGCAGTTTCCGTCTAGTTGAAAATTAGGGAGGGAGTGGTTTGAAGAGTCCAGGGTGAAGTTTAATGCAAACCGCTGGGCAAACAATCCAGCCTTGTCCATTTGTATGGAAGCAATTTCATGGTGGTTGGATGGTTGGGGAATTGTTAATTGCACATTGTTCACCACACTATTTCCAGAAATCACAAGTTCCTAATTTCTGTGACGCGATGCGATTTCTAGTCATCTCAGTATACCATACTCTTAGCTGCGGCTATTATACTCTTAAAGTGGTTTGTTGATGTTACAAAGTTTTGCATATTTCAGCTCACTTATGGCGGTTGAAACGGTGAAATGCTTAGTGCCTATGCACGATAGCAGCTGCACAGATCAAAGTTAACAATTGGAGAGTGTGAAGCTTTCTATGGATTTTGTGCATGGAGGCAAATGTTTCTATGCTTGATTTGATCCATTTAGTTACCTCCTCTGAACACTGTTCAGTAGACAAAGAAAAAGTTTTACTCCAAGGTGCATCTCTAACTTCAAATATTTCCTTCGTGTCACATGATTAAGCCAACCAATCAATATCCGCCTTCATATGGGGGTCACATCTGACCTCAAAGGCCATACCCCGTTAACCATATCTAACAACCCACTAGTAAAGTAAATTCGTGTGAATCAACACGGTACAACTTTGTTGACTGGCTTGATTCTGTTGTTGCCATTTTTGCAGGAGGGACCACGTAATGGTTGCCAGCACCCATAAGTAAAAGTGGGGCTATGGAACTGACTGGATTCGAACTTGACACACCCAGGTTGTCAGTCCGTGTCATTATCCACTTGACCACCATCACAATCCTAACACCCCACTGCACCTGATAAATAATCTCTACACCTAACTATAACTTGGTATTAATATTCAACAAAAGAAAAGAGAAGTATTATTTGAATTAAAATTCTTATAAAGTTAACAATTAATTCTCTAAGTTTGAGCATTCAGATTTCTGGCAATTAAAACAAAAATATTAACATTGTTTATCATTTCTGTGTAAAATACGCATTTTAATTAATTTTTGAAATTAAAACATGTTTTTGTTAACACAGCATTATAATTTAAAAAAACTTACCAAACTTGGCATTCATCTTCTCTCGTTTTTTCATTGTGATAATAAAATTTGCCACGTAATTTGCAGTCTGGAGGACATTTCTTTTGTTGACAAGATTCTGATTCATGTTCTTTAAAAGGATTGCACGTCGTTGAAGAACCACCAAGTAGATTCCTGGAGAAAGAAAAAAAATGGTAAAATTGATTGAAAGCTTCATTTTTAACAAAAATATCCTTACATTTATAGAATTCTTTCAGAAAATTTATGAAAATAAACAAATAAATAAATAAAAACTATTTGCTTATTAATAAACATAAAAGCAGCACTTGGCATAGATGTTAGATTTTACTCTTTCGGCCGAAATAATTAAGGGTTTAAAAGAATAATAAAACATTGTAATATTTTAATAGGTAAACCATTTTGGGGAATGAATAATAAAAGCTATAAAATATAAATATTACATAATAATAATTAATAATAATGAAATTATGTATATATAGTTATGAATAATTAATAATAAGGATGTGATTTATATGGTCATATCTCTTCATATAATGCTTTGTATTTTTTAATTTAATTAATCTTCTTAATTTTTTTGCATAGTTTAAATTTTTTACGTGGTCCTCTATATATCAGACGTATATGTAATCATCAAGTGAAGATCACCGGACCATTATTCTTTTGGTAAAGAATGATTAGCACCGGAGGTGAAGAAGCATTTTCAAGACTTTTTTGAAGTGTTCCTGCATCTTTATTTTCCAAAGTTTTGAAAGCTGATGAACGTTCTGACCCATTGTTCTATTGGTTCTTTGGATTAGTGGAGAGTTGGTTTCATGAAACTCTGATACCATTTGATGAAATTTTAATTGTATACTATGTAAATAAAACATATATACTGCTTGTGTATTACAATTTTAGGCATCTGGTTTATTTTTTCTACTGACACGAGGTATCCAATATATATATATATATATATATATATATATATATATATATATATATATATATATATATGGTGTCCCAAAATTAAACCTGTAAAATGAAGGATTTTTCTTATATTAATCCATTTTGTTTTAGTTGCTGTGAATGCCACCTTCGTTATGTTAGATGGCTATGATCGAAGTGATGGATGTTGCAAACATAGTGGTCATCAACAAAATTATAGTCCTAACCAATGTCATATTCACCATTGTTTAGAACTATTTTGCCATAATTGTTTCTGATCACACAGACAAATAAATGAAAGAATTAGTGAATATTTTGTTGTCTTCTTTTATTCGAAATTCTTAATTTATAATTATTTAAGTCAGGTCTTCCCAAGTATTTTAAATCTTTTGTGAAAAGAAAAATTTGAATGTAGGTATAGAATAGTTAACAAAGCCCCCCGTCCTCATGTTAAGAATGGATTTCTAAATAATAACTTATTATTTAGAAACCCATTCTTAACATGAGGAGGGTGGGGAGCCTTTGTTAACTATTTTGTTCCTTCACCCAAATTTGTTGCTGGTTCAAATGAACCTTCTCAGTTTTTTCTTTTGCCGGAAAAATTACAGAATAACCAACAAAAAATGAAGAATAGAGATTTCATGCTAGCATCAGCTGATGCTCTTCCATAAGGTTGTTCATTTAGTACTGGCCAAGCACGAAATTGCTGATGATCAAACAGGAATGGGCGCTTATCGATGCTACATGGTATGGTCAGACATTTTCAGATTTATGAGGGAAATTAGACAAATAGCAAAGCTTAGCAAGAATACCTGTCACAGGATAGATTAATAATTCTGATACATGTTTGGACCCCTTAATAAGTGCAAGATTTGGTCCCGTTCAAAGCAATCAAAACATATTGCTATGGTGGAAACTGTGCAAAAATACAGGTTATATAACTGAACTCATGGTCTTTGATTTTAATTTTAATTTTGCAGAAGGAGGATGGAAATTTGCTCTAATTCTGAGACTCTAAATGATTTTGTGTCATTTACCAATGATTCAAACTTCTTTAAAACCATTGTATAATAAATATTACCCTTTTAGAACAATTTGTATAGGTAGCTATTTATTCCTACCAAATTTGATAGGTTCTTTGATCTAATAGGCTTGTAGAGGTTTGAACAATTACTAAAAGAATGACAAAGCAATCTATACAAAAATATATTCAGTTTTATTGACAACAGATAACAACTTGGAAAAACAACCAAAATAAAAGTCAGTGGTGAGATGACTTTTCACTTGGATGTCTCTGTGTGTCGAGGTTAGTAATAATTGTATAAATCTCAAGCTGGTTGCCATGGGCAACACAGGGATGTGTGAATTAGAATGTTTTTTAAGCAGACCTATTAAGTTGTTGTATTGTGTTCCATAGAAGTCAGCGTTACTATTTATGTTCACAAATTTCCGGCAGTTTCTTACTTTGTGTCCTGCCGGCTGTCACTGGGGAGAGAATTAGTTACATGCTTCCTTGTGACAGGTTTGAGAGAAACTGAGAGACTGATTTTGGAGCTGAGGGATTGGTTTTTTTATATGAATTTGATCAGTTCCCGGCAAAATATTGAAAGGGCTCTTTGTAAAAATATTGTGGAGGCATATATTTTCTGCACTTCTGATTGGCTCAAATAAGATGTTTATATTAACATTCTTATCCAATCAAGCATTGATATTTTTACAAAATATTCACTTACTTCTGAAATTTATTGATCCAAGGCTCTGCAGGTTAAAGGTCGTTAGTGGACATATAAAGAGAACAGCATGTGTATATCCAATTTGTATTGGTAGCTCTCCATGATAAATCTATAATATGAGAGATATATGTTTGTCTGTGTGTCCACTTACTACTTGTAGACTATTAGACTTAGGAGCATGGAATTTGGTAGCAATTTCTTCCTACTGATGCCGATTGTTCTGAGGGTTCATATTAATTATTTTTGTTATAAAGGAGCATGAAATTATCACTGAATTTTTTTACATTCGAATTTAATGAGATTTAAAACATTTGTAAATGAAAAAAAAATTATGTGGTTTCTCAAAATTTGAAAAAACTTTGATCATTCTAGAACTCTATAATTAGGGCTTGATTAAGAAAATGAAAATAATGTTTAAGACTATAATTTCACTCATATAAGTTTTTTTTTTCACTAGAGCAGTATATTATTATTTATTGTTTTTTTTTTTTTTTGGGGGGGGGGGGTCTAGCATTTATTACAGGGTCGTAGGGTGTCAGTGTTATGAACCTATCCTTAGATGGAGATTCCAGTTAAGAAACGTAAATCAATTTTAAATGATGTGATTGCATTTAGTAATTGTATGCTCACCTGTATCTGTACATCTTACCAATACCGCAGGAAGTGCTACAAGCTCCCCAGTCTGACCATTCTGACCACAGACAACCTGAACAAAAACACAGTTTAATTTAACCTTATCAAGATCAAAAGAGAAGAAAAACATATAGACATGACGTTTTTTTTAATATACATTGTATCTACTTTCAACACGTTTCATTAAAATGAAATTAGTTACTTCATAAATAATATATTAACATTTCATTTTAAAGTTACAAAGCTTAAATATTATACCTTTCAAGTTTAATTAAAAGAACAGAAAATATAATTTCATTAAGGATTGATATTGAACATTTTTTTATATACAGAGAAATCCGTGACTGTATAAAAAATAGAAATAAGAATTTTAATATGTAGATATGTCATTTTTTTTATGGTAGATCTAAACTGTCTTTTAATATGTAGATTTGTACAAAAAGAAAAAAAAAAGCTTACAGTTTGGCTTTTCTTGACATATAATTTTGCCGCTGAGACTGCAAATACTGAAAGAGAAAAATCAAGAATGTATAAATGTAAAACAACACAACGCTTTTGATTTATATCTTTAAAAGACGAACATCCTAGAGAAATGCACTAAGACGGAATTACCATGTTCCACATTAATTAATACTTGCAGGACCCGTGTAAATTACACGAAATGATGTTTTCAATACTAATTATCTTGTTCCTAACCTATACATGTTTGAATAAAATATGATAAGATTTGACTTGTATATTTATTAAAAAAATGAACAATACATGAAACAATTTACAAAACTTCTTTATATACAATATTTCTCGATTTGATTAATCGACTAATTCCGATTTCGACGACTAAACCTTACTTTGTAAATGCTTTAGATTAAATTAAATTTGGCTCCAATTCATGAGTAGCATACAAAGATTCGGAAGGCGGTTGCTTTTGGTATAAGCATGACACACAAAATAACACACACGCTATCGTATTAATATGTGTTTTCCCGGTCGTCCCTTCCCTACCCCCCTTCGATGTAGAAAAAAAAAATCTTAGAGGTTGGTTGGGATCGAACTATAAACCAGTCGGGCCGACATCAAAAACTGACGTCAAAATCCTATGTCGCTAACCGTTGCGCCAAAGGGAAATACTTTAAATATTACGAAAATTAGATGACTTGAATGCTTTTCCAAATCTAGGTGTGGCATGCATGCGCAGAGCTTTTGATGTAAGCGTGACACACGAACACACACGCTATCGTATTAATATATAGCTTATTTGGATTATTTGGATTACTATTTTCATTTTTGGTTGTTATTTTCACAATGTTTTGGTCGATGTAGCTTCTGGCCTACTTCAGCTGCATCTTTTTTAATTTTGGAATCATACTAGAATTGTTCACATGAACCTGTGGTACAACAAATAAATATGGCATGCGTTGATCTCTCCCAAAGGGGACAAGCATACTCTGCTATTCCTCTGTGGAGTATGCTTGTCCCGTTTAGAAGAGATCAAGGCATGCCAAAAACCTAGACTCAGCATTGAACAACACCTGTCGCTTGATCACTGGCTGCTTGAAGCCCACCAACCTGAACAACCTGCATCTTCTCATTGGCATTGCCCCTTCAGATGTGAGATGAGAAGTTGCCAGCCGAGGAGAGATCACAAAGGCTATAAGTGATGAACGCCATCTCCTTCATGGACATGAACCAATGGTACAACGACTGAAGTCAAGGAGAAACTTCCTCAGCCATGCCGAATCCCTAACAACATCTCAGGAAGAGACCAGACTACAGCTGTGGACCAGACGGCTAGAAAATGCCCCCCCCTCTCTCATAACGACATGGGAATCCCTGCTTCTGAGGAACTCCCTCCCTCCCGGTTCAGAAGCATCCTGACTCTAGTGTAAAACACTCAACCGCCTGAGAACAGGAATGAGGTGATCAAAAGTTTCTATGAATAGATGGGGCTGCAAAACTGACCCAACCATCTGTGAATGTGGAGAGGGGGACCATACAATGCAACATTGCCTGGTCTTCCCCCTACTGCCCAACCGGTGTAGCTTGAAGGATCTTACAGAGTACAACACTATTGCAAAGGACTGCATAAAAATGTGGGAAACTGTCATATGACCACATGCTTCAAAGACACACAAAGAAGAAGAACAGATAAAGCCATGGAGTAACAACCAGTTCTAAGTAACAGTCTTCTGGAGGTTTAAGGTTCAATCCTAACTACAGTATAAAATAAAAATAATAAATTGCTTAATACTTCTACCCAGGTTATGAGAACAATCTGCCCCCATGGATTAAATGAATGGTTCAGTTTGAACTTCCATATAGGTTCCCGAGTCGGACATAAATATTCCCTGTTAACATTTTGTGAATCCATATAAAAATATTTTTTTCTTTTTCTCATACCTTTCTCATAAAATGTATACACACATCTGTTGCTTATATCTAATAACATAAAACAATGAATTTAGAAATCAATAATACCAGGCAATTATTTATTAAAATCATTATATAAATTATATATCCTATTTACACTGTGGCAAATTTTTCTTTTGGCTCATAGATTCGACCTTTAGAAATATGACCAATGTTATAAGAAAATCATGAATATGAGTATTTATTTACCTCCTCTCCAGGAGGTTAGGCACAAGGCCAGTTTTATCTTACTCCCACAAGTAAGATGTGACCCAAGGTCGGGTCGGGAAAGTGGAGTTTGAAAAGCCAGCGCCCGAGAAAGTGAGCACTCTGGCCATTAAAAATTGCCTGGGCAGCCCCGTCGGCATTCTCTGGTAGGGGCGCCTCAGGCAGTAAGCAATAAACTTACTCCTCCCCAAAGAGGGGAGGCGAAGCCTGGGAGGGTGGACCTCCTAGAACTGCACAGGACAGACCCATAGACCCCGCGGAAATCAGGCCCCGAATGCCAAGACAATACAAGTCTATGGGGTGCAGTATCCATCGGAACAGATACTACACTTTGATCTTAGCCAAAAGGCCAGGAGTAGCCAATGGCAAAAACAGCTGAAATCAAGATGATTTCCCAAACTGGGAGGCCCACGACGACTGTGTGTGTGTGTGTGTGTGTGTGTGTGTGTTCAATGCACCAATGTTTTCTTCTTCTTTTGGATGAAATTCAAATATTGGAGAGTGTAACTGCTGGAAATTCGATAGACAGATCTACGTGTCTGAAATAACATTTCATAATATTCAAACCAGACAATGACTTAAAACATATTTCCCAGGTCTATTTTGTATATACTGAGGTTAGGATGAATAAGTCTGACTTTGATGGACACAGAAATAAATGCAACTCAACATTTTGATGTTGATTCAATAACTGGGAGCTATTTTCGCAATCATTTTGGATATCCTCTAAGGAATTACAATGTGAGCTAGCATGATGTTATTCATGCCACCATCTTCAGCCAGTTTCCCAAGGCACATCCTAACACTTCACATTTTGGATTCAAAAAGAGGATAGAAAAATAGTCAAGTGACTGACGTCACACGTTCAGAGCTAACTGCGGGATATCTTTTTGAGTGTATCTTCATATTAAGATATGAAAAAGGGCTTTCAGCCAGAGTCAAACTATTTGGTTTTAGCTCAATATAAATAGAAGAAAGTCTTGAATGTGTTACATGTGTGTGTAGAGACTAACAACAGTATTAATAATAGAATAAAACAATAATATTCAGTATTTAAGAAAAATACTTTGATGACGTCATATCTTTGAGATATGTGACATAGTTTTGGTTACAGATAGATACCGAATCTCTCTATTATAATAAGATTTTATATTTAATTAGCTTTACTGACCCAGCATGCCCCAGGATGCATTATGTTCAAATTTGTTTTATAAATATTCAAGGCAAATCAGAAAAGCTAATAGCTAAAGAGAAATAACTCTTATTCGTTTAGTAAGAGTTATTCTCCTCAGCTGATTTTTCTTTTAAGGTGATTAGTTAAGAATGTCTGGATCAAGAGAAGAATAGGGACCCCAGATCATTAACACAAGACGCGGGACATATTTTGGAAGTCACCGGTTGACCTCGCAATACACGTGGTCTCTATTTACAAAACACTTGTAAATAGATCTTTTATTTATGTTAATATTTATTTTAAGGCAGAGAGTTCATAAATAAAACAAATAAATATTAACATGTTTTCTTTTTTATCATTTTTTTTTTTACTTTTATTTACTAAATAAAAAACAAATTTTAAACGCAATTCTATATTTCGTGTTGTGTATTTTAAGAAAAAGTTGATACTTTTTTTCCTTTTCATAGGGAGGCGAGTAACTAGCGAAGTTTTATTTATTTGTTTATAATTGTTGCTTACAGAAAAAAAAGGAAAAAACTTCATAAATTTTAAATTGCTTCCGTTTGGAAACTGATTTTTGAAGTCTAACTTCGCCCTCATGGGGAGGCAAAAGTGTAGTATCTATTTTGATACTACACTTCATCATTCCTGCGGTCAGTGATTTTTTCTTTTAACATGTTAATATTTTTTTTTTGGGGGGGGGGGTATGTATTTTTAAAAATGTAGGGTCCATTTTCTTTTTTCCGTTTATTTACTAAATAAACAAATAAAATATTTACGGTTTTCTTTTAAGACATGTTAATATTTTATTTGGGTGGCAAATAAAACATTGAAACGTCTTTTTTTTTTACAATACGTTTTAATTTTTTGTTGTATTTATCCTCCTCAGTTTAGAAGGATTTCTCCATCACTCACCACAGAGAGGAGTGATGAAGTGTATTATCTAGACAGATACTACACTTTGCTCCTAGCCAAAAGGTCAAGGACAGTTTTGAAAAAGATATGTTCTGTGTGTTTTTTTAATACAATCCCATATATTTAACTATTTTTTTAAAACATTAACTTTAGTAACAATAAATTAACATTTTTAAATTATTTTAAGAAATATTTAATTTTAATTTAATCCCATGATACCATCACGTGATCAAATTAAAGAATTACAAATTTCAAAAGTTGGAGAAGTCAAAATTGTACGTGATATTTTTAAAAATCTAGGAAAAATTGTGAAAAAAATACGGTAACAAATGGATAAATTCATTTTCAAAGATGTGGTTTGTCCTTTGATTACAAAAGAGACTATATCCATAATTGAATGGATGAAGCAACATTATCTGCTTGCAAGTGCAATGCAGTGTGACTGCTGCAATGTCCATATGAATTGGACAAAACATTCAGTGGCCCTGGACAAATATGTCTGGAAATGCCAGAATAAAAACTGTACAAAATTTAAAAACCGAACGTCAATAAGATGTAAGTCATTTTTTTTAAAATCCAAGTTATCCTTGCAGACATGGATATTGGCTATATATCTATGGAGTCAAAGAATAAGCCAAAAACATGCCATGATGCAAATGAATGTTTCAGCGAAAACTACCAAGGAGGTGTATGCAGCATTCCGTGAAATATGCAAAATATATTTTATGAATAACCCAATAAGACTTGGTGGGCCTGAGAAAATCGTTCAAATAGATGAATCATGTTTTTCTCACAAACCAAAGAATCATCGTGGAAGAGGCCCTCACAAGCCATTATGGGTTTTTGGACTGGTTGACACAAGCAGTAAACCTGCAAGAGGCTATATGGAAATAGTCGAAAAAAGAAACAAAGAGACTTTATTACCAATAATAAAAAACATTGTTTTGCCAGGAACGACCATTCATAGTGATGAGTGGAAAGCGTATAAGGGGATAGAAAAGCATTTGGGATTTTCTCACTACACTGTGAACCATTCACGTTATTTTGTGAATCCGGACAATAACGTCCACACACAGACAATTGAAAGCTATTGGAATCGCCATAAACGATTTATTAAAGCAATGCTTGGGTGTAGAAGATCCCACTTGGACTCCTATCTAAAGGAATTCCTGTGGCATGAAAGACACACAGAAAACACCTTTTATAAATTGTGCGACACCATCTCTGCACAATATCCATTTCCTTAACTTTATTTTGTTTCAATGTTTTGTTCCCTACATTAAAAACTCACCTTGTGTCTATCTTTGCCCTTGTAGGGAGGCGAGTAAATAGCGAAGTTTTGTTTTTTAATAAGAAATAAGTTATAAAAAGATTTGTAAATAAAATTATGCATTTGTTAAATCTTATTTCATTTGTTGCTTACAGAAAAAAAAGGACAGAAACTTCATAAATTTTAAATTGCTTCCGTTTAGAAACTGATTTTTGAAGTCTAACTCCGCCCTCGTGGGGAGGCAAAACGAAAGATTACAAGTCAGCCGATTTTTTAAAAAGCGTATATATTTCGTTTATTTATTAAAATAACTTGCGTAATCATCCATTTTGCCTCCTCGGGCTAGGAGCAATGTGTAGTATGGAAAAATCCTTCTAAACTGAGGTAAGATCCAGAGTGCCCCTTTTTGGGAAGCTTGATTTTTCCCTACAAAACGAAAGATTACTTAAGTACGGTGATAAATATTTCATACCCCCCCCCCCATTTCTGCCCTCGTGAAGTTTTTTCCTTTTTTTTCTGTAAGCAACAATTATAAACAAATAAATAAAACTTCGCTAGTTACTCGCCTCCCTATGAAAAGAAAAAAAAGTATCCACTTTTTCTTAAAATACACAACACGAAATATAGAATTGCGTTTAAAATTTGTTTTTTATTTAGTAAATAAAAGTAAAAAAAAAAATGATAAAAAAGAAAACATGTTAATATTTATTTGTTTTATTTATGAACTCTCTGCCTTAAAATAAATATTAACATAAATAAAAGATCTATTTACAAGTGTTTTGTAAATAGAGACCACGTGTATTGCGAGGTCAACCGGTGACTTCCAAAATATGTCCCGCGTCTTGTGTTAATGATCTGGGGTCCCTATTCTTCTCTTGATCCGAATGTCTATATAGTACTAAACTCCCGGACTGGATTAGCTTTTAAATTTTTGTTTTTTTTAAATTTTAGTTAGTCTATAGCAAATGACATGGCACAACAATAACAAATGAAGATTGGCTAGTCAGAATCCAAGTTTGATTTGTCAGCTTAAATGCTATTTAGGTCCAACTTTTAAAATCCAGGCAACATAATTTTATATATTAGATACATGTATACAAATTTTAAATATAAAAACTAATCCGTTTTTTTGCATTTCTACGAAGCTGATTATAATCTAAATAATCTTATCTATAACAGGCTTTACAAATAGGAAATCATCTTACCATTCTCTACATGGGTGTGTTTCAGTCACTTCGAGATTCCTGAAGACAGATATGCCATCGCTATTATAGCAAGGACATTTCTCAATGGGCACACATTGATCCATTAACTCTACTTCATTTCTTGGACAACGACATCCAGGAGTGCACTCATCGGATTCAACGCAAACATCACCCCGACGGATGTCCATGCAAGTAATAGGGCATCTGTTGGCACACTCCGTCCACACTCGGCCATTGGTGCACTCGTGAACTGCAAAAAGTTTGAAATCATTTAAATCATAAAACCAGGATGTACATTTTGAATCAACTATGCTGAGTTCAAATCCTATCTGATCTATTGAGTTCATTTATGCAATAGCTTTGGCAAAGTTATGAACCCGTAATTTCCTCCCAGATAAGGATCAAATAGCAACGTGTGTTCAATTAATCGTATATAAAAAATTGTTTACAATAATTAAGTGACTCCAAAAGGATTGAATTGCTGTTAAACAGACAAACCAAACTATCTATGTTTTGATTGGTTCATTTTATGATTAAAATGCCGGTTGTCGTTTTCTGTTTTACATCATATCAACCCTTTTAGAGTTATTTAATACTGAAACAATACCCATTGTAAACAACCAATTGAACACAAGTTGCTATTTTAGCCATAGCTTGGGAGGGTGTGGGTTCATACCTTTTCCAATGGTATTACAGCTTAAGTGAATGCATAATGAATAGATATGGACATGATTTTAACATGGCTTAGCTGAGACCATAGTCTTAGGCAGTATCCATTACATCACCGGTGCCCCCTCCCTCTAAAATGAAGGTTCTAACTCGAATAAATTACTGTGTTTCAAAACAATAAATTATTCGGATATTATCACTACATTTTTGAAATATTTGTTGCTTTTGGTTTTTCTTTTAAAACGATTTCTCAATATTTATTTAATTTTTTTGCTCCAAATGAGATAAATATATTTTCCAAGAAAACATCCATTACTAATACCACCTGTCAACAATCCTAGTTTATAACATGTTTAGGACACCCTAAAAAACATTTGCTGTGTTGTTTAAAACGAGTTTGATCTCGAGAGAAGCACTTATTGTAAGTCTATTGAACACATTAATAAAAAAAAAAGAAATAATAATAAAAATGCAATTGTGTAAAAGTTGTATCTTGAATTTACTCTGTCATTGCCAGCCAGTGTCTGGTCGGCATAGATCACAACAAACGGCCTGGGACTGTCAGTTATGTTTGTAGTATTTTGAGATTGGTACCAGTCGTCCGCTTGCAAGGCCATTAGGATCACGTTTTACATACAACACCTTGTATTCTAAAATGGCCAACCATCTAAGTATATGGCAACAATATAGAAGAGTCGAAAAAGACAACTGACAGTATAGTTTTTTTATTCCCCAATCGAGAACAGTTGTATAAAAATGATCACAACGAATGGCCAAGGACTGTCTGTTATGTTTTATGATTTGCTGATTGGTACCGCATCTTAGCTTGCAAGGCCATTAGGACTGCGTTTTACATACAGAATCTGACATTCCCAAATGATCACCCATCTATGTACATGCTAACAACATCGAAGCAGTCCAAGACGAGTCAAAAAGACAGCGGACAATATACTTTCTTTTATTCCCCAATCGAGAACAGCTGTATTAAAATGATTAGATATAAAAATTCCAGTTTCACTTTGATCTGTTTTAAAACCAGCCGCACGTGCGTGGTCCCCCTCTGTATGTGACTCGATGTGGCGAGTGTAAAATGCAGTAAATTTGGGCAATTTGGGGCATTTTTGACTCCCTGGGGGCGCGAACCAGAATTTTTCTGAGGTCAAGGATGCTCATTTTATATCCGGAACAATTGCCTCTACATTTTGACCAAGTTTCAGAAAAATTGAATGGATGGATCAAACGTTATGGGAGAAAAGAGTAATTTTTTGCCATTTTGGGAGCTTTTGACCCCCTGGGGGTGCGAACCAGATTTTTTCCAAGGTCTGCGATACTTATTTTCTATTAGGAACAATTGCCTCCACATTTTGGCCAAGTTTCAGAGAAATTGAATGGATGGATGAAAAGTTATGGGGTAAAAAATGTAATTTTTTGCCATTTCGGGGCCTTTTGACCACCTAGGGGGCTAACCAGATTTTTTTTTTTAAATCGGAGAATGTCACTTTCTAACTTGACCAAAGTTACAACTTCATGCAAAATTTCAGAGAAATTCAATGGATGGTTGCGGAGAAAAATCCGGACGGATGGACGGAAATGCCTCAAAACATAGGTCCCCCGATTTTATAAATCAGGGGACCAAAAATAAATAAGCCAAAAAATAGGATATTGAATTGAAAGATATGAACCTTCGTTCTCTGTTGTAGATATACAAGGTGCAGTTTCTAGTGCTTGTCCCGCACATTCTTCAGTTATTCCACGATGACATGTTCGTTTACGTATCACAGAGCCAAATGTGTTTGGTGAAGTTGCTGTGCACTGACTCCAGCTACTCCAGGAACTCCACATGGTTTCAGCTTTAAAAGATAATAAACAAATATTTTAGATAATGATTGCAATTAGTGGTAAAAATATAATCAAATTGATTTAATGAAGTATATTTTACTCGGGAAAAGAGTACAACAAGCAACTAATGTATTTACTTTTATGGAGAAAAGTTATCTCTTTTGAGCTACTACTCCACTTCTCGAACATCGAGTAATGGTAGCAGTGCAGTAAAATCCTTTTTTGTGCAACTGACCACTTTTGGGATTTTAGGCCCCTTGTATTCCTTGTTTTGGTCGTTGCTTGTGGTGAAGTCTGGGTGCCAGGGTCTTTTTCATCAAGGCCTGGTGGCTGTCCCTGTTTTGCCTCTGACATGTCCATAGTGACATTTTCAGAGGAAAAAAGGTTTGTACCATTGCATACCTCTTCCCGCCTGGTGCATAAACGAGTTGAGGGGCCCTTTTTATCCTGGGTGCCGGCCTGCCAGTTTGTATGTTTGGATTTATTCATATTTTCATGTTTTCTTCCTCTTTGTCCACGGCTTTTTATTGGTTATTCAAAGCTACCCTCAAAAAGAGGGGTACCCTCATCCGCAATTGGAGGGACGCGCTGGATGGCCTGAGGAGACAGTGTGTATGTATGTGTGTGTGTGTGTACGTGTGTTGTGACATCACAGTTAAATGGTTGATCTAAGAACCAAACTAACCACAGTTTTGAAATCAGTACTTTTCATCTAATGTCAGAATTACTTGTACAGTTTTAAAAAAAATCACTATTTGAAATTAAAAGTACATAAAAATAACACTAGAAACAAATGTTCTGCCATTTTTAGCATTCCCTTTCCAGCCGACCGAACAACATACTTACTTATAATAATCTGAACCTTTTCACAACCAGTTAGAAAAATTAATAAATATATAAAAATAAGTCCATATTGTTTTTTTTTGTCAAATCATCATATTTTTACATCCTTTTTTTACTTTTTATTATTGGAACTTTTCTTTATATTTCTTTTAGACAATCGAACAATTTTAGATTTATGTGAAGAGATCCCGACACCGAACTCATAAACACTATAAGTAGATTAAAAAGATAAAATATTTTCCTTTGTTCAGTGGCCGTGTGGATAAGCATTTGCCTTCAGTTCAATTTTTTTTTTCCATCTTTCAGAGTTCGAATCTCACACTCGACAAATGTTTTTTTTTAATTTTTTGTTTGCTATAGTGTTCCAGTTATTTCCTAGCTGAGATCGATCATCATCATCATAAACCTGAATAATATTTTTTTTAATTATTTGATTGCAATTCGAAATAAAAATAAAACATTTTTTATTTGAACTGACATGCAGAAGAGTAAGGTTTGAGAAATCCGGCACTGATGGGTACTTCATCTAGTGTATATAATGAGAGAAATTAATTTTAAAAAACGGTCACAATTGGTGGATAACATTATTTTCGAGTCTAAACCAATGAAATAAATACTAGATTTGTGCTTTTATTTTATTTTTTTTTAAAGTTAACATTTTATATAGTGTCAGTTTTGGTTCAAGAAGTACAATCAAAAGGCCCATAGAATGGTGTATCAAATAGGGAAAGTATGAATGTAGATGTTTTCTTTTGTTTGAATATGAGATAGAATAAATATTTATTTCGATTTGGTTATGGCTTATTTTCACAAGGAAGATTTTTGTATATATATTAATTGTATGTTCGATGATTCAGGCATGCAGCTAGTCGTCCAGAGGAGGAATTAATTTGCAACGTAATCCTCCCTACCTCGCTGTCTGTGCGGCGCAAGCTGAAGATGTGGGCAACAACCATCAAGGAAGACTTGGTTGAGCTCTCAGGTCCACAAGTGGTCGGTCTTCGACGATGGAATCACAACTGGTTAATCATCTCTTGCGACTTTGCTCAAGACTACCGTACCTAGGCCACAATGATTTGGAATGTGATGCAGACTAGGGAAGATGTCGGCTCACTCTGACCAGGATAAACGCTGATGCAACAACAATTGCATGGCTTTACTTTGCAGACAAAATGTCTGCTGCCATGTATGTTAATGCTTGATGAAACGAATACAGGGTGTTCGGTATATAATTTGATGATATTCTAATATTTTTTAATTTCAGACAAATTTGAAATATCTAATAGCGATGAAGTGCAATGGATAGCTGTTTCTGTGTACTATTGGTGTGTTTGAGAGCTTAAGACCATGGACGGCTGTAAAGCATCCTAATATTTGAAGAAAGTGACGTGCATCATGATGATTTGTGCCAGATTAAAAAAATCAGAAATCTTAGCTGTAGCTCAGTGCGCATTGAATACCTTGAAGGCTGTAAGATGTGATGTGAAGATGTGAGATGTGAAAACAGTGGCTAGAAAAAAGGATCATATCAAGTGTTCTGATTGTCGATACAACAAAATTCATTGAGAAGCTGTAAAAAATAAAAGATGCAGCAAGATCCAAGCAAGAAAGAAAGCACTGAACGAAGATCTTCATTACTCCTTATACAGGAGTGGCAAAGGGCAACTATTCACTGCCAAGGTGCAAGAGAACTGCCTTCCGAAAGCCAAGAAATTTCTAAAAACGGTCAAACACCCAGTCAAGCCGAGGTGCTATGGTTCTTCTTAGATGAGAAGAACTTCTGCCAGAACCAGTTGCATAACGTGCAAGTCAACAGGTGGCTAGCCTACAGTTCCCAAGAAGTCCTACGCATCATGAAGATCAAGTTCCCTCAATCTGTAATGGTCTTTGGATGTGTTTCCAGCAAAGGCTACATCATACTGCTCCATGTTTTCAAAAACTGATTTATACTCAATTTAAATGACTATATTCAGTTGCTGTCCACTGATGTCGCACGCTGAGTAGAGAGAGTGTCTGTGGCAGCAGAACTCGGCTCCATATCACACCTCCGGGAAAACTCAGAAGTAGCTGTCTGAGAACTTCGACGACTTCACCAGTCCAAACATTTGCCCCCCCCCCCAAACTTGCCTGATAGCATGTGAGGAACAGTTGAGAAAGACACCAACTGTACCGCCTGATTGCCAGGATCAAACTGGTGTTCAGGTGTCTCTTGAAGGACACCATGAAGACCGCATGATCCAAGTTCAGATCTCGCTTGGAGGCCATAGTAGAAGCTCAGGGCGGCTTTTCTAAGTAAGCTCTATTCGGCAAAATATCCTCTAAGAGATACACTTTGAATATTGAGAATACATCAATTATTGGCCAAAAAGTATCACATTTATGCCGAACACCCTGTATTAGACAGGCACACTTTACTGTAGTTACTACAAAGGAATGGCATACCTAAGCTGGTTGCTGAGCCCTTTCATCATAAGCCTCTCTCTGCTACTTTAATTCGGAAAGTATTCTCCAAATGGATGGTAGACTGTCTAATTGTTTTTTTTCAATACTATGCGGTCCATGGTAAGTTTTTCCCATCTATTATGATGTATTCCACAGAATATGAGAAATCTCTTGAGACATTTTAATATTTGGATGCACAGAACACCAGGAATAAGGTAAACAAAGCACCTACATATCAAATTATTAAGCATTTTGTAATACAGATGGTGACACCTGTAATAATAGTGACACCTGTGTTAAATATCCAGGCTGTGTGTACTGAAAAGTCATTTTGACAAGAAGAAATGCACCTGACTACAGGACGCAAGAAACATAAACATTCTCAAGATATAAAATAATTGTCGGATGTACCAAAAGGTCATTTGAATAAAAATAATGCACCTGGCATCAGGGACCACCTGCATAGGAAGAAACAACATAAACATTATCGATTGTTAAAAGATAAGTTAAATGTTGGATGTATGAAAAGTCATTTGGCAAGAATACATACAGCTGCAATCGAGTTGCACAGAGAGAAGAAAAACAAATATGTTGGATTGTCATACATTGAAACAACTGTTGCCGAATAAAACGCTGGGGGAGGGGTGCAGTGATAATGACATCTCACTCATAGGGGGCGTCTGAGGTGGTCACAAATTGTTATATAAAAACAAGCCGAAATTGATATCAGGGGTTAGTTAGTGATTTGGGCCCTAGAAGAATCAACCGTCGAATTCCTGTGCATGTATCTTCTTCCTAACAACCCACCATCCCTCACTGTCACCGACAATAAAGATATATCGTTATACTTTTATATATCAATGTGTCGTCATTCTTTTTTTTGCACAGCAGTAATACAACACCTGTAATTATAATGACACCTGTAATTATAGTGACACCTATAATAATAATGTAGTGACATAGTCTTATACAAATACAGGCAAGATGGTAACACCTGTAATAATATCATGTGATAAGTAAACGCTTTAGAAACTGAAAAAGAACTTGCTATCGAAATGCACCGATATTCTAAGAGTTTTTAATATTGGATGAGTCACCCTCAAAATTGGCTTATTCAATTTTTTTGCTATAATAAATAAAGTATTACATTCAAAATTATATCATTCTATGATTTAATAAGAATTTCGGAAGAAAATAACTTTTACACCCATGTTTCGAGAGTAAACACAGGTAATCAAGACGCTTTACTCCAACAATCCCCCTTCATCAGAAAGTCGAAAATAACACACATACAAAGGCAATTCGAAGAAGATCACAGAAAAATGTGATCTTTTCATTGATCTTCTGATTGTCTTCTTTTTTGACTTTTTCGAGATAGCAGTGTAATTGTAACAAAGCACCAATATGACAAAATATGAAGGTTGTGGAATATTTTAAAACAAACATAATTGAACTGGCTAAAAGATATGCAGCTAATAAAGTCATGAAATATCAATCATTACCTTGGCAAATTGCTGAGTTGCAATCTTGAGTTTCAAATAGAGGAAGATCACAAGGACTGTTTCCATTGCCAATATTACGAGTTCTTCTTCTGTCTCGATGGCCATTGTTACAACTTTTAGTGCAATCAGTCCACTGATTCCATTCTGAATACATACAACCTAATAAACAAAAAATAATGATGATAATAACAACAACAATAATAATAATAATAATAATAAAAACACACACATATGCATGTGGTGCCACTAGTCTTTGCTAATACCACACAAAATGATTGTGAAAGGTCAAAAGGATGGAAAGACAGAGGTGAAAGAAAACTAATCAGACCTACACTAGAAGGGTAGCGAGAATACTGGAACTTTGGGGAGGCGTATTGCCACTGAAATTCCAGAGAAGATCAATGGTCGTTGCTAACGAGAAATCAATGATAAATGGTTGTTATGATAATGCAAGAGAGGTGGAGAGAGCTAGAAATCTGGGGAGACTTGATGTCACTCAGACTTCAGGGAACACCACTGGTTATTATTGGTGAACAATCACTGACAATGACTTGTGTGAACAACCCTAGTGAGTAAATAATAATAATATTAATTATGGATGTATAGAAGAGTTCTACATCTGTACCTCTTCACCTTTCTGCAATATGGACTGAGATGAAACATTATTTAAGACTTTTTCATCTTGTACCTGCTTGTGTCAATGTGTTATCTGTGAAATGTGTATATTGAACTAACGTGTAGAGTATTCATTAATTATGGGAAAACTCTAATTGTGTGAAATAAAGAATTTGGACTATAACTATTATAACAATGTGTTACCTGAAAGCCATCATTCAGCAAGATTTAAAATTAATCCTAGAGAGAATGGAACAACCAATTACAGTTTCCTTCACACTTAATATATTGGTCGTAAACTTTATAAACGAATTGAACCATGACCTTCTAATATTACTATCGTTGATATGAGGGAGTTTGACTGTGTCAAATGACCAACTGGATATTATATATGTATTAAAAAAATAAATGAATAAAAAATAAATGAATAAAGATTTTTTTTTAAATAAATAAATAAATAAATAAACACTTGTTTTTGTCTTACTTCTCAATTTCCTTTTCTTGCATTCTGATAGCCTTCTATTACCCCTCTTTCTCTCTCTCTCATATATATATATATAAGCAATAGAATGCTAAATTCTAATGACCATTTCCTTATTAATTTTTCAAAATATCCCTATAACTTTAGGGGCCGTCATAACAACCAATATATATATATATATATATATATATATATATATATATATATATATATATATATATATATATATATATATATATATATATATATATATATATATATATGCCTGGATTTTTCATACATGCGACTCTATTATTTATTATTTTTTTAGATATATTTAATATTAAGTAATTATATAGCAAATTAGAACTAGCAATTCACTATGTAAGACTTATAAAGAGAAGATAACTCTTAATAATAATTTGACTTTTTGATTTTAATTTAAATCTTTAATTACATTTTAGCTTAGTAACTCTGCATGCATTTCGTATTTTTTTAAATTAAAAAGAATTTTTTTTCTCTCTCATCCTTTTTTATCTCTTTTATCTTTTGACTTATTTATATATTTATTTACTTAAATAATTTTTCTTATTTCACTTTAGAATTCTCTTTATTCACTTACAGCTATTTTTCGAAATGACATTTAAGTAAGTTATACATACTTTTTCCTAGCTCTGTTTATAAAAGATAGCGTCTAATAACTATAAGGAAACCCACGTTCCTCTTTGGAACTGTATTTTATCTATCCTATATCAATGTGAGTGTTGTTTTTGTCTTTCTTTTTTTCTGATATTTCTGGACATGATTTTTGAACTTCTGAAGAGTTGTACATCTGAAAAATCCAGTATATATATATATATATATATATTTGGTTGTTCGAGTGGAGACGAAATGACCTGTAGAGTTATATGGATTTTTTGAAAACTGAATAAAAAAAATGGACATTGGAATTTAGCATTCTATTGTTTTATGCCTTGTTAAAAAATTAACATCCATTAAGCATTGACCTTGAAAGTTTGACTATTAATAATGAATATATACATAAATATATATTTATATACAAATCAATATATGTACTTCCATCCCGTAATGCAAAAGTTAGCAAATAAAACATGTGCTTTTTTCTAGCACTCGGACGAAACCTTTTCAAGTGGTGAAGGGAAGCGAGAAAGCAAATAGCAAGACAACCACCTCAGACTTACTCTGTCACCTTAAATGAATTCAGAAAGAATTCCTTCACTCTAAATAAAAAGTCAACGGTAGGTGCATTTTTTTAGGTCATCAGAAATGATAATAATAATTTATATATGAAAAATTAAATTACTGACATAATTCTATGATTTTATATGAATATTTTACTAATATATCTAGATAAATAGTGAGTGAAAACACTGCTGAAGCATGAGGGTGTGCACTAGTATCTATATAATATGTAATTAGGCAGCATTTCTTCTTTCAAACATATTCCATTGAATAAGATGTACATTGTGTGCTTTGTTGATCATTTGTTAAAAATTCTATCAAATTTACGTAAGTCAGATTGTAAGTGATTAAACCAAAACTTACCTCCACATAATTTCTTAACACAAGTTATGTTTCCATTTGAGCAAATACTGAAAATAGTCAAAATGCAAGAAAATGATAAATACATAGATTATGTTTTTTTAAAATGAAACTTGCAAAAATATGCTCCCTCTGGTGGCATATTTTTGCTAGGCTGGGAGTCATAAATAATCATGGCAAAAAACAAATTCCTGCCTTGAAAAACGCAAGATCACGTACTATTATTTTAGCTGGTGTAAAAGGAATAAAATAAAAGTAAATTACCTTATTTATGGACGTCAAGCGCGAATGCAGACCCCACAATATTTTTATTAATAAAATAAAGTAAAACCTATTTCCTTTTTATAGATGTGAAAATAAATGCAGAAACCACAATTTTTTTATAAATAAAATTAAGTCAAACGTATTTCCTTTTTAAAAGAAAATAATAGGAAATTACAACATGGCCGCCAACGATTAAGACATTGTATTAAAGTTCGATGTTCAAGTCTTTAAAAAATAAATTAGAATTTTATTTCAAGATAAAAAATACAATGTAAGACTAATTAATAAATTTCATCCAAAATGTGTGCGAAAATCAAACAAAATAAGCGAGATATTCAAATAATCCCTATAGTACAATTGAACGCCGAACGAAAACGTCTATTTCGTCTGTTCAGTTTTTAATTTTAACTATTTACTAATTTGAAAAGTTTTTTAAAATTTTAAATATAAAGGGGGATGTAATACCTGGAAGGATTCCCCCCACCCCTTAGTCGGAGGAGGTAATTCTGTGGAGGACGGTCTCATGACAACACAACCGATACTACACTTATAAATCCCAGTTAAATCGAGTTTATTTTTTATTCATTTAAAAATGTCTAGTCACAAAAGAATAATTTTGAGGGGGTGAGTTAAAGTAAAAATAAAAACTTGAAGTTAACTTCTATTTATTGAAAACAAAATTAAATCTACCACCATGCTACATTATATCATTTAGTAGAAAGGTATACAATTATAAAAACTAAAAAGCAAATATTTTTTGGTTCCTTTTTTTGAAAATTCTACACAATATTTAAAAAATATACTTGTATTTGTTGCTATATTTATAGGGAAAAGTGCTCAATATCGGTGATAGAGCTAATGTAGATCCTATTTTAAATACTTTGTCAACTGATTGTAATGTATTTTCCACTGGAATTATAATCCTACTTACAACAATTTAAATTCATGGAGTTGCCGTCGTTTTTAATTTATTCGAATGATTCTTATCTGAGACTGAGATAAGATCAAACAAAAAATGCTCAACTTACCAAGTGGTGCAAGCAACATAAATAATAACACCCTCTTCGACTTTGTCATCCATTCTAACCACTTCGTCTTCAACTGTAGCACCACTTCTACCGTCCTTTTCAATCCATCCCACAATATGTGGACCCTCAAAGCCAAATTCTCGGATGTAAGCACACTTATCAAATATACATACTGTGAATAAAGAAAAACAAAATACATTAATATAACAATTCATTTGTATGACGATTAATATTTATTTTTTTAATATAAGTTGCATCCTTTTAAATATCTGATCTATATGATCTTGATTTCATTATTGGCCGGTTAAATGATGAAATTACAACAGAGAAAAATCCAGGATTAATATCTTCAAAACTTTCATGAATTTGTGGGAAGTTACTAAGCAAAAAATGAATCATTACTATGTAAAAAAATATTGGTAAAAGAAAGTGATATCATACATACTGTGTATTAATTAACAAAAAACAATATATAAAATATTATTTAATATTGGACAGCTCACTTGAGAGAAAACATAGTCATTTAGGAAAATTTTAAGTCTGCAATTGTATTTTCATTCCTCATTTTTTTTTTTTGTGAAATTTAATTTTGTAAAAATATTTTTGTTCCAGATGACCGGATTTCAAAATGTGAAATCTCTCAAGGTCTTGTTGGATAATTGTGATTCTTTTAGAAACATTATGTATACTTTTAATGCTATACGAAATAGAAATATGTGAAGGTGTTTTATTTTATCAGACAAGAAGACCTCATAGACAAAAGCTTAAACGAAACAAAATCCATTTTGTCTTGATTGCATTATTGGTTAGTATTTATACTGGTGTAGCATTGCCTACCTTCTAACACACTCATTTACACATACATACACCACCTGGTGCTACCAGATCAGGCTGTCTGAAGATACCGGCTTCCTGACCCAAAATGCACCAAACATTGAAGTTTGCACCAATATTATGCTCTTAAACATATTATGCCCCCTAAAAACCCTTTAAAATGCCCCAAACAAACTGAAATTTGGGGAATATTTATTAATTGATGTCTAATACTTATCCGAATTTTCAGGAAGGGCTTCCACTCCCTTTGTATTATTTAATTATTATTTATTTTTGTATTTTTTGAGACATTAAGCATTTTGGATGTAAGTACGTTTATCTATGATACATACTGTGAATGAATAAAGAAAAAAGAAAATGCATTGACAATAACAATCCATTTATGTGAAGATTGATAATTTGATGAATAGCATCAGCAGTTGTTTTCTACATAAAATTACATCTTTCTTTAATACTTACAAGATTCGTTTCGTTTTGCTGGCTTCAGTGGTAGATTAAATACTGGAATTAAAAAATAAATTCACAGTTGGTGTTTTCAAAACGTTTATAAATTCAGATTTTCAGTTTTTCAATCATAAATCAAAAAAATATTCTCCAGTATATAAGATGCATGGATTTGACAGAGAATTTGGATGAAAAATGTTCATTGAAACTGATCCAATCCATTTCTTCTTTTTTACTAGATAGATTTGGTGTTAATGCTATATCAACAACATTTTTAGACTAACACATAAAAAACACATAAAAAACACATCGTTATGGATTAATTGCATATGATTAGTCATTATTTTATCCATAACTAGAGAGAAATTGAGGGTTCATACTTTTCTTAATGGTATTATTTATAATTGACCACAATAGATCTAATAGGATTTGAATTCGGCAAAGCCGATTTCATAGTCTGCGATGATTAGCAGATGGACACTTAGACACACATTTTATATTTTAAGTCTTCTTCTTTTTCTTCTTCTTCTGCTTCTTCTCGTTTTTAAGTTCTTTTCCCTTGATGGAGTTAGACTTCTTCATTCACCGTCTCCACAATTTTCTATCACTCGTGTCTTGATTCGTCAATCTCAACTGTCCCATGTCAAGCAACCTGTTTCCAATTCCTTTTGAGGTCTACCCACTTTTTGTGGACCACCTATCTCTGTTAAAGCTAATTTTCTTGGATCTTCTGAAAATATCCATTGCGCATGATCGAACCAATTTAATCTTCTACTTCAGATAACTTCTTCCACATCGATGACTCCCAACTCTTCCGTTGACGAATTTGTTCGTTTCACATGAGCTATGGAATTGGAATCCATAGTCCATGTCTCAGATGCATGCAGAAGAACAGATTGTACACACACAGTATGCAACTGTCCCTTCATCTTACTTTTTTACTTTTAACACATATTTCGGACTGTTGTCTTCACCTTGATTGTTGCTATGGTTCCCAACATTTCGGCTTTTTTCAGGTGCCTTTTGTCATAGTAGGTAATCTTCTGAAAATTATGAACTAAAAAATTGAAAGATGAAGATAAGCTTCCAAATGAAATAAGCTCAATGGCTTTTCTATTTTTTGTCGACATTTCATGTGAAATTCTAATTTCTAGCTGAACCTGTGTAAATGACACAGTGTTATTATTGCAAATACTGAACCCCCTCCCCCAAATTATTTCTATTTTTTTTTTTGGGGGGGGGGGGGGGGAAGAGAGATGTTTTCAGCATTGCATTAGTAAAATAATTTTAATTTAACAGATATTTTCTACTTCAATAATTTATTAATTTTTATAAGTAGAATCTAAATTTAATTCAACATATAGCTTTACTTCAATCAGCAAGAACATTTACATGTGGAGTAGGGGGAGACCATCATTCCACAAAAACATTTGAATCTGTGCCCGAGCCCGACATACACCTGGAACAGCGTATGCACACTGGGGCAAAACAGATTTTATAGACTAAATCTGTGGCTGCCGCGGCCATGATCTTGTCCCATGTGATTGCACTTAATTTTCCCATACATGAATGTACTGTATGATGCATTCTGCTGCACTGTTGATGCTTTTTGCTGCATCTCTATGATGTTGTGGGATGCCTTGATGCGCAATATGGTGTGGTGTTAAGTTTCCTGGGAAGATGTTTTATGTGGAACTTAGACATCAAAGACCATTCTTTTTAGGTTTAACAGTTCATTATATCCTCCAGAGCCTTGTCTGAAAAGATTTTTATTGGAGGCTTGTGGTCCATCATTACCAACAGTTCCGGATATCCCAACACAAACATTCAACACAATTCTAACCCATTTACTAGTGCCGATGCCCTCCCCCATGGGTACATAGCATGATTCGGCATGACTGGTGAATCAGAATCCAACTAGAATTAGTTTCCAGTAGTCCTCACTACAAATCGGTTCAAATTTCGAGGCACAGTTGCAGTGCTTTTCATACAAGAATTATCCTATTCACGTTTTACTGAGCTCTGTTGACAGGTTAGTCGGCTGGTTGACTTCAAATGTCTTTACACTGTGCAGTTCTTCATGTCGATTCAGTGAACATTTGATCATGCATGCTGTCCCAGTAAAACTTCCAATTCTTTGTTCATTGTAGTTCCTGGAACAGGGTCAGTATCTCAGCGTGAGAAAATGTGTATGTGATTTGGTTCACAAATCTGAATCAAAATCTAACATTGATGATGTTTTGAGATGTGTGGAAGTTCAGGATTGCTTCCATCATTCTATGGAGTTTATTCTGTCCTCTATAACTCAGAATATGGAAAAAATCCACCCCTTTCTCTGCAAAGTTAAATTTTTACAGGTTAAAAACGACACAGTTTTTGTCATATGTCAGAATGATGTTTCTACTGAATCATCCCAGAGTATGTTGTCTGGGATGCACCTGGTTTTCCGGACAATATCAATGGTCATATTGGAGCTTAAAGATACCTATATCTACCCCATTCAGTGATGAAGGTAATCGCGTCCCATGTGGCTGGGAAGAAAGTAAGGCTATGGTAGCCATCCCATACATCCATGTCATTTGATTTTAATGTTCTCTAACAATAACTATGTTTGATTGATCAGAAATAGTAGGTTCCCTCATAGTAGCAGCGTTCAGCTTCTGCAGATCTATTGAACGCCTTAATGAGTCATCTTTTTTTGTTTCAACCACCATCCGAGAACACTAAGTTGTAAACAATCCCACTGGCACTGGTTTAAAAATGCTATATTCTGGTCGATTTCCTATTTGTCCCTCTTTTTCCAATGATGTGGAACCGGAACTGAAGTGTGAACTGCTGTAGATATGGACTCTTCTTCTTTGCATATCTTTGATGCATGTGGTCATATGACAGTTTTCCCACTTTTTTATGTACTCTGCAAGATCTTTCAAGCTTCACTGGTTGGGCAGTATTGATTTACTCCTCTCCAGGAGTTAGGCACAAGGCCAGTTTTTATCTTACTCCCACAAGTAAGATGTGACCCAAGGTCGGGTCGGGAAAGTGGGATTTAAAAATTGCCTGGGCAGCCCCGTTGGCATTCCCCGGTAGGAGCGCCTCAGGCAGTAAGCAATAAACTTACTCCTCCCCAAAGAGGGGAGGCGAAGCCTGGGAGGGTGCACCTCCTAGAACTGCACAGGACAGACTCATAGACAAGCGTACATCAAGACCCGAAGGCCAAGACAATACCAGTCTATGGGTGCAGTATCCATCGGAACAGATACTACACTTTGATCTTAGCCAAAAGGCCAAGATGCAACCTATGGTTGGGCAGTAGAGGGCAGATAAGGCAATGATGCATCGTATCATCATCATAACATTCACAGATGGTTGAGTCGGTTTTGTAGCCTCATCTGGCGATAGCAACTTTTGATCGACCTATTCCCACTTTCAAGCAGTTGAGTGTTTGCCACTGGACCCAAGGTGCTTCTAAACCAGAAGGTGTTTGTCTCTATGTCAAATAGCCGTTTGTTCATGTCAGGAGTGACTGTCGTTCTCAGTACGTGTCATATAGCTGCTAAGTCCATCAGCTTGCACATTTCTTTATAACGGTTCCATGAATTGATAAAAATTGGCCAGTCGCTATTAGTTGATTATCATAGGTTGATCTGGGTTTTTTTTATATGTGGAACTTGTTCGGCTGACGACAAAATCTTTCCTTTTGTAGCACAATATTTTCTTCCTGTAATTCAGCAAGTTGTGAATTTCGAACATTGGCAAGTTTTCATAGTCTGATACAAAAATTCCTTTCGGCAACACTATGTAAATTGTCAGAGTAATGGGTTCCAGCCTCTGATGGTCAGTTAATACTGTTTTACAGGGGACAAAATTTAAATAAAGGCATCATTTATCTGCTCATGTAAATGGATGGAGTAGTCCAATATTGTTGGAGGAGGGGTGTTACTGGTGTTGGGTCAAAGGACGTCCGATGTATTACTCTACAATGCCAATAATTTGGGAGAATATAAATGATCAGCAGACACAAATGCTCAATTAAAATATTAATAAATCTTGCAAAGAATTCTTCTTTAAATTTTTCTTTTAATTTGTTACTTATTAAATATTAAATGCTTCTTTCAATGCTTGGATTTGTTTTGCTTTACTTATCACAATCCTTCAGATGCAAATTTTTCTGAACTTTCCCTGATTTAGGGGAAATATGAACCCATATATAAATCGCAATTTTTTTAAAAGTCATAACTGTTATGAAATTTATTTTAAATTCCTACAAATAAAGTTTAATTCTAATATTTTTTCTGTTATTTATATATTGCATTCTTTTTAATACTTACAAGGTGCATTTAGGTTTAGTTCCATTAATGCTGAAATTACAAAGAAAAGTTCACAGTTCACATCTTCAAAGCTTTTAGGAATTCAGTGAATATATATTTACATATTTTTGCATAATAAATTAAACAAAATACTGGATTTTCAGGCAAATATAATAGTTTTACACTATATTTGAAAAATGATTGGCTGCTCATTTAAGCTTTGGTTTTATATATTAGGAGGTGGCTGTGGTGAAGTGGATACGACTATATAAAATGTGTTTGAGTCCCGTCAGTTCTATATCCTCACTTTCATTAAAGATGTTGGCATCTGTCACGTGGTCCCTTCAATGAGTACCTGACTACATATAAGGAAAACACATGCTAAGAAACAGAATCAAGCAATTTATAATATTGCAACTTGCTGATGCATACATATTGCGTTTCAGTTAGGGTTCATTTATTTAATTTTATTGCAAGTGCACACTTGACAATTGTTGGCCATCCTTCACCTCGAGAGATAGTTGATACATTCTGAAGGATCGCCTGCGTGATAAGGAGTTTACAGTGTAAAAAGGGTTGCACAATTTATAATCGCATTTCACATAATCTGGAATTGCTTCTGTTCAGTGCCAAGGAGAAATCCAAAATAACTGAAAGCAACGTTGAGATAACCGGATAGAAGGACTGGTGTTATTTAAAAATTTGGGATTCCTCCACTTCTTGCTCCCTGAAAAAAACAGGCTTCAGGCGGCCGACCTATTGTTTCTGATCTGTAAAGTTCTGCTGGAAACTCATCCCCCATTTGTTTACAAGGTGTGAGATCTTTTCACATGAATTCTTCTTCTTCTTCTTCTTCATCATGTTTTGGTATTTAAAGTGCTGCGAGTGTCCCGGACTTGGGAGTGGGCAACACCAAGCAACGTCTCACGCCTGCTCTACATGCGGTTTGATCCAAAGGGTTGATGCCAGTCATGTTGCCAGCAGTAAATTCCTTTCATATACACTGAAGCCAGGTCTTCCTTGGTCTTTCATGTGTGTTATTAAGTTGTTGCAGAGGTGGCACACTGTACATGGCCAACCCACTTGAGATGCCAAGCATGTAAGGCATCCAAAATACCACCAATACCAAGCTTCTAATAGAGCATGGCTGAAGGGATTCTTTTCTTTAGTTTGCTACCCCATATCCACCTGATCATGGCACGACCATTACGCCGAAGCCGTTGCAAATCAGAAGCGTTTGGGGCCCATGTTTCACTGCCATGCAATATTACGGAGCGAACACACCGAAAAAACCTTGCCCCGAATTCTGAAATAAATGCCCCTAGATGTTAGGATTGATAGCAACTTCCTTAACCTTCCCCAAGCAATACAATGGTGAGCAATGGTAAAATGTTCACAACCACCATCAGCATTCAACATGTCGCCCGACTAACAGAAGGTAGTTTCAACACCAAGTGGGGTGCTATCCACATCCATAAGTGCCACTGTTCGACCATCAATTGGGCGGGCAACACCCAGACATCTGCACCAAACATAATTCGGGTCAACAACCAGCCTCCCAGCAAGACCACTAAGCTTCTTGTGAACCCATAGTTTGCACTGGGAGTATTTAATGGAGTTTACACCTACACCTCTGAGACAGACAGACAGACAGACAGACAGACAGACAGACAGACAGACAGACAGACAGACAGACAGACAGACAGACAGACAGACAGCACAGGGAAACATGCCAGCATCCTGTAGAAGGTCAAGTCCAACATTAGAGATAAGAAAGTTTGTCTTCTTCATGTTGACTCAGTTCTTTGCTCTCCATACCTGTCTTCCATGTCAGTAATCTGGAGTTGGACTTCTCCAGGGAATCTGCTATAACCACAGGATCGTCTGCATACAGACACCCAAACAGAACTCACTCGACAATGCCTCCAGAACCATGATGAAGAGAAGAGGGTTGAGCACAGAACCCTGATAGATCGCAACACCCACTCGAAACTCCTCACTGTAGTGGCCATTACCACGAACACGACTGCAAGCATTTGCATACATGCCCACTCCTCCACACAAAGGTTTCTCATTTTCCACCATTTAGATATTTATATCGATCGAAAATCATCAAATACGGTCGTCTGCTTTTTGTGACTTTTACTGACTTTCTATTTCATTTTAACTCATAAGGAAACATCAATAGGAAATTTTGAATTTTTGGAAATGGCAGATCCATAAAGGGACTAAGAAGGCACGCGTCATCCCCCCCCCCCCATCAATTTTCCTACATCTTTTCTTCATAAAACATATTCCAGCAGTGTAGAAAAATCAAAATTAAAGTGTGTTTGATAACTGTCAACCATTTTAATTTTCAATTAATCACAATTTTACAAGTGTTCAATTTGTGGAATTGTGAGTTTCTTCTTTGAAGATCCAACATAGTCTCCCAAGAATATCTGCAAAATTATTTACTTTATATAAGACTAGCTGTATCTACCCGGCGTTGTCTGGTAGTGTATTTACTTGCAATTTATTTATTTTTTTTGCAACAGTGCCGTTTTTCCCCTAAATTCTCTTTTTTCCCCAAAGAAATTGAAGTCTGTAATCAATGTTTTTTTTTACAAAATATTATTTTTCTCTTTCAAACAAAGGGACAAATACAGAGTTACTCCCCTTAAAAAAAGTTGATATAGGAAAATAAAAACCGACCGGATAAATTATTTTCTGGAAAGAAATTAATTCGAATTACATTTTATTGTTCTTAACATCATGGACCAACGTTCAACCAAATAAAACAGCTATTCAGAATGAAATATTAAGTTTGTAGGCAGGAACGTATTGATGACAAAAATTGAGAATCTAACTAACTTTACTTTATTATATAGAAGATTGTTTCTTTATAGGAATGTTATTTTATTTAGTGTTAAATGAGAAAAAAAGTTTTACCTGATTTTATATTTTGTAGAGTTACAAATATTTCAGATTTTTAATTTAATTGCTATTTATAAAATTAGCAGCAGCAACCTGATTTCAGTATCTGCTAGAAAAAATAAAACTTTTATATGGTCTATGTATGTAGGTAAGCTAAATAAATTGTCAGAGGTATAAATTGTTCCAATCGTTAGATAATATCTTTTTACAGTGGCGAACTTATAATGGCCTCATTTACCTGCTTATATAAAGTATCACAAATAGACGGGATAGTTCAATATTGTTAGAAAGGGGGTAGGTGGGGTAACGGTGTTGGATCAAAGGGCATCCGACTTATTACACTACAATGACAATAGGAGCATATAAATAATCATCAGATAAAAATGCTCAATTAAAACATTGATAAGTCTTGCAAAAAATGACTCCCCAAATTTTTCATTCATTTTTAAAAAATAAATTCAAGCCATAACGGTTAAACAGTTTAATTCTAATATTTTTTTCTTTTATTTATACATTGCATTCTTTTTAATACTTACATTTTGGTGCATTTGGCGTTGGTTCGATTAATGCTACATTAGATGCTGAAATTACGAAGAAAAGTTCACAGTTCACATCTTCAAAGCTTTTAGGAATTCAGTGAATATATATTTACATATTTTTCCATAATAATAATAAAAAAATAAAAAAACTGGATTTCAGGTAAATGAAATAAATGCTTTTATACTATATTTGGAAAATAATTGCCCTGTGGATTTTATATCCCTACTTTCGTTAGGGATTTTGGTAACTCTCACATGGTCCTTCCAATGAGAACCTGACTACATACCAAGAAAAAATGTCAACCGAACAAAATATTTTAACTTGCTGATTCATACGTCTGATTACATTTGAATGGTTTATTTATTTATTTATTTATTTATTTTTGCAGGTACACACTTGACAATTGTTGGCCGCTTTTTGTCCCGAGAGATAATGAATACATTCTGAAAGAGTTGAGCATGATGACGAGTTTACAGTATAACAAGGGTTGCACAAACTCTAACGCATTTCTCATGATCCGACATTGCTTGTGTTCAGTGGCAAGGAGAAATATAAGATGACTGCAAGCAATGCTGAGATAAGCGGAGAGAAGGACTAGTGTTATTTAAGAATATGGGATCTTTTCACTCGTTACCTCTTGAAAAAAGGAGCAGCCTTTAGGTGTGTTCACCTACTGCACCTGCTCCACAAAGGTCTGCTGGAAAGCCATCCTTAACTTTTTAAAAGGTGTAAGATTTTTTCACATGAACTTTATATAGATTGAAAATCATCAAATACAGTCATAATAAAAGATAATTTCCTCCGGATATGGAGAAGTAAAGTTTTATAACCTCGTAATTTAGGTTAATTATAAATAATAACTTATAAATAAATGGATGAACTATCAAGAGAAACGTTTAACAGATTTATTAAAACTGAACACAGAATGAATTAATGAGTTAATTGGCCACTGGATGCGATTGACATATTCACAGACTGACGTCGTGATCGTTGTTTACTTTCTCTCTGGGCAGAAGACAATTGCAAGGGCGATAACTCTTAACTCCCGAAATCGTTCAAGGGAGATAATTCCATTTTCGTTAGTTGTCATAACATAAAGCTTTATGGGTTCCATCACTCTACAAAAAAACATCCTAATCTGTCCCCCAATCCCCCATCAAACAGACATCTGAATCTGCTCCTGTTGTATAAAATGTCCATTGCCCAGACTATTGGTAACCTAATTATACAAAGAAAAGAAAAAGGTTTTAGAAATAAAAACTTACGCAAACTAGAATCCTTGCCCATTAACATCATCTTAGAATTTAAGAAAGGGTTAACATAATGTTCTGAAAAATAAAAGATACAAGAAGATAACTCAAATGACAAATTATGATGAAAAATGTTTGATTATAGATTCTGTTAAAAACAGTTTAAGACTGGATAAATAATTTGTTTTGTTTTATGGCATATCAACCCTTTTGGGGTTATTTAATATTGAATCCAGTCGGTTTGGTAAACGTTTTTATGCTTCAAGTTTTTGATATCTTAAAATATTTATTTTGTTTGTAAATTTATGTGTATACCACTGGATGCAGTTTCATATCAAATCCAGGATGGATTCTATTTAATCCATAGATCGATCCCTGACAGTGAATCTGGGATTAATGGCAACTAAAATCAAGAGTAGAAAGTGGACCTTGGCTTTACTTTCGGCAGCCTCGTTACTCTCCTTCTCTTATTTTGTCCTTTAGTCCTCACATTCCATGATGTTTCTGACAAAAGGGGAAGAATTGATGTTTTCTGGGTCGGAATCTATCAATCTGATACTTATCGTTGGCTAATTTTTAACCTTGAAGTAGTATTTCTTTAACTCCTTACATCAAGTGGCTTTATGCCTTGTCTGGAGCGATTTCCATAAAAAAAGGTGATGCCACACTCCCCAAATCTTCCAAATTGAGGCTTCACTATAGTTTAATGTCAGACCTAAGACAACGGGTGAATAATCGAGTACCCAAATACTGGAAGGGAAGACCGAAACAATTAAAGTTCTTTGATGAAAAACCATCAAAGCACATTAACAAGAATTGGGATTCTTCATTAGTGATGCATGTCTAAGTTTTTTAAAGTTTCAGGCATCAATAACATTAGTCTTTATCGTCCATGGATCCAACTGTGAGTGATCAATTTCTTGCAAACAATCCGACAAAGTTTCAATTGGTTATACACAAATTGCAAAAAAAAATCAAGTGTGCTTACATGAATAAGAGCCTTTTATGTAGTTCATTGCATGAATGTTAACCAATCAAGATTCGATAAATACTGCTTTTTGTGGTGACTATTAATAATTTTTATCCAATCATAACGATGGGTACTGTTTTACTCATAACCATTATTCAGTATGCTAACTTGAATTAGCTGTTATTGTTTTCAGATAATGAAAATCATGGATTTCATAGGCTCCAAACTTTTGTCTATTAAAAGAATTGACTTTCTGCCCTACATATTTTTTAGAAGATGAGAAAATGTGCAGTAATGTTATTTATCAACTGCATTTGATGTCTTCAAGCTTTGAGTAGTTTATTATCTCAATTCCATGATAGTTTTTTTAATTTCAAACCTATAGCCTTCAAGAGCTCTTACCATAATGTAAACATAAAACAGGTCAGTCAAGATATGACTTCATACTTACAGTTGTTGCTTGTGATCCACTCAATATTTTGAGCAGTCTTTGCAACATTTAAACTGAACCTTTTACTTAATTCCTCTGGAATAAACTGTTCTTATTCAATACATATTCCATATTTTTAAAGGTTGTGAGTTTAATCCCTAGCGAAGTGAGTTAAAATAATTAACTGATACGAGATGCCTAAAAGACATAGAACACAGAATGAGGACCAATCTATGTTAGTGGATTTAATAAAGGGTTCAGTTCAAAATTTCCAGAAGGTTATTGACTGCATACCCGAAGAAGGCTGGAGAGTGCAATGGCCAAAATCTGAAAATTGCACCAACCAAGATGAGTTAAACAGCCCAACACATGTAAATAATTCAAGTATTAATGATAGTGACTTAAAATGTTAATGAACTGTCATCTATGAATAAATAGTGTCACTGCTGAACCAGAGTTTGAATTCTTAAATCTGGATAATAGAATGGAATATCGCCATTTGATATAAGTAGACATGCGTGTGATTGACAGTGGTGTTAATTACCTGTTGACTATTGTGTCATGGAACCCTGTTCCAGCAGTAGTATTCATAACAACAGCAGCAGCAAAGAAATGATCTCTGTAAAATATTTGATGTTTATTGGTTGAAATACTTAATACTGATTGATCAATTCTATCAAAATATTCAATCTCGATTGGTTACCGAAATTTGATTTCAGCCAATCAGAAAGTCCTTGCTCGGTGAGCCAAGAACTTGCTAATGACAACCCAAGCACAGTCAGCAGTTAGAGACTTAACTTGCACGAACTGTTGTCAGTCACAACACGACTGCTGTTACGATCGGGAGAAACCCCTATCATATATTCTTTCCTTTGCCACGACAACTAAGAGAAGAGGAAGGTATATGCAGATGAACAGAGATTACAGCGTTCTTCTCTCTTTATTCTCCCCCCTCTCTTAAAATGAGAAGCAGCAGATACTAAATGTAGATTTCCTTTCTTTTCTCACTTGAATCAAAAGGTGTGGCCCTGAAAATGGATACTGTAAAACGATAAGAGAAAAATACAAGTGGCCATCTAATAGATTATCCTAATTCACAGGCCAAACCATGTGCAGCATTTTAATAGAAGTAATAAGACAACGGTTGAAGAAAAGATTTTGAAGTGGTTCCCTCGTACGAGAGACCTCTCTTCTATGAAATGTTCGGACCTACTTGCCAGTCGGAATTGGAGACGAATTCATGTTATTTCGTCTACTACCATGAACACTAATACTTGTACCAACGGTTTATCGACATTGCTATCAAATTATCCCTAAGATAATTAAAGGCACCTTTCTCTCTCTCTTTCTCTCTC
>OY744520.1:168593679-168856179 GCA_963556195.1 Sepiola atlantica | reverse complement strand
AATTTGGAGAATATTTATTAATTAATGTCTAATACCTATTGTTAAAATTTCCCCCAAATCGGAGGTATCTGAATTTTCACGAAGAGCTTCCACCCTGCTTTGCTCCCTTTGCATAAATTAAATTAGACTAGATATAGCCCATATTACCCACCATTACACCTAGCAGCTGTGTTCCAAAATTCATAATGATCGGTTAGTGAATTCTGTACATACAAATATATAAAACACATACCTAACGTTATAGGAATAGAGATGTGTGTGTGTCTGCTTGTATCGCACAAGTATTTATGAAAATCAGACATTTACAATTACTGAAGACCCTGTTCACCTATAATCTTATACATTTTTCCACCTCTCTTGTACACTAGCCAAATCTAATAATATTAAACCAGCACTGACAATGGGGGTATAGGCATTGAATATAAATTTAAATAGGTGATGCTATGAATGCGTTAGATAAAAAAAAAACAGAAAATAAAAATAAACAGTGTCAAGAAGCAACCATTAGAAGAAGGAAGATAGAGGAAAACAGTGTGAAAAAGAATGTGCAAACAAAAAGGCAGATAGGACAATAAGGTTTTATATATGCATATGTCATTATCACTGCTTTTTTAGTGTTATTAGACTGGGCTAGTGTTCAGAAGAGCTGGAGAAACATACAATATAGGTTATTATAGCTTTAAGTAAAAAAAAATGTATATACTCTTAATGTCTTATCCTATTATTTTTCACACTGTTTTTCTCTTATATATTATAATATTATAATATTAATACTAGCTGTCCCTACCGGCGTTGCCCAGTAGTCTTTTTACTTTCATTTTTGTTTCGCCTTTTTCAAAACAAACTATGCTGCTTTCTTTTTTTATCAAATTAGTATTATCTTTTTAAACTAGAATTTTGAAAGTTAAATTAAATTATTATGGTAGCGTTTGCACACTAAATTATTAATTAAACAAAATTTTTATAAAACTATAACTAATTTTGTTAAAGTAATGTTGTTTTAATATTCATTTATAAAATCTTTGGATGTAAGTAACTTCCGAAAATTTCAATATACATGAGAATTTGCTAAATTTTTAATGCCAGTATTGACTTTGTATTCGACAGTTTAAATGTTTACAAATTCCTTTCAAATTTCGAAGGTTTACGAAATAATTCAATCTGTTGTTTTTTTTTTCAACTATTTACAAAAGATTAAAATGGCTGACTTGTTTACAAATAAACCCAATTTTTGGATTTAATTTTGTAATTATTTTTTAGATAGGATTTTTAAAAAATTCGTTTAATTTTATATATTTTATTTCAGTAAATAAAATATAAATTAGTGTATAATTTTTAAAGTTAGGTTAATGCAAGAAATATATACACACACACAGACACATTAAGTTATGATTTTATTAATATAGATAGTAGAATCTTCCGTAACTTAAAAATTGTGACTTTCATAAATAAATGCTTGTGAGTCATAAGTAGTTTTTCCTAATTATATGTGTGAACATTTTGTTGAAAGAAGGTTACCTCAATATTTTGATCATTTGGGAATATGATATCAAAAGTCTTTACAGATTTCCTCTTCTTTAATTGTATTTTGCCGCCATTGCTAAACGCTTTGCCAACTTTCACTGTAATTTCTCGCCTGTGGTCATTCTCAGCAGATTTCCAGCCTTGTTTGGAAGATGATCTCACTAAGTCAACATTCCCTTTATTACTTGACATCTTTATATCATGACTGGGGATGTAAAGTGGACTTGCCATTCCATCAAGCATTTTGCATTGTTCTCTAGGTGTATCTTCAAAAATGGTAAAGAAAATGGATATATTAGTTTTTGGCACGCATTATTTAATACAAAATTGCCAACAGAAAAAATATTATAAAAATAATTTAGAATCCTTAGGTTTAACTACTTTACTTGAGGAAAGAATGAGGGAGGATTTAATTTAGTCAGATTCATTTTATATTCCAATAACCATGTTTTTATTTTATTATTTTTATTCTTTCACATTTTCAAAAAACATAACATTTCTGTGAGATATATTTTTTACTGTTCGTTCATTTGTCGTGAGCCAAAATAATTTTTTTATGTCAATATCGTCTCTGCAACACTACAAAATCATCAGAAAAATTCACAAAGAGTAAAAAGTTCTTGGATTAAAGTGTCTTGAAAAAAAAAACTATACTATACAGTGGTTCATTCTTGGGTGAAACCAAATAAAAAAAACAAAGAAAAGAGAAAAACTCACATGTGGGAGAACCCACTAGTATGTCATTTTGAATTTTTCAGTCAACTGAATTTTTCAGTGACTTGATGCCTCCTTGCTATTATAAGGTGAGCATCAAGGGTAGATGGAGCAATCCAGAGCAGACAATGAAAAGAGAGTGTTCAGGTTTCTCTCAACTACGGTAAATCTATTTCTTTCTTTTTTTTACCTAATATACCAACAACTAGAATTTTTTTAACCTAATATACAAACAACTAGAATTTGTTTTACCTAATATACCAACGACTAGAATTTGTTTTACCTAATATACCAACAACTAGAATTTTTTTACCTAATATACCAACAACTAGAATTTCTTTTTACCTAATATACCAACAACTAGAATTTCTTTTTACCTAATATACCAACAACTAGAATTTCTTTTTACCTAATATACCAACAACTAGAATTTTTTTACCTAATATACCAACAACTAGAATTTCTTTTTACCTAATATACCAACAACTAGAATTTTTTTTACCTTATATACCAACAACTAGAATTTCTTTTTACCTAATATACCAACAACTAGAATTTCTTTTTACCTAATATACCAACAACTAGAATTTTTTTAAATTAATATACCAACAACTAGAATTTCTTTTTACCTAATATACCAACAACTAGAATTTCTTTTTACCTAATATACCAACAACTAGAATTTTTTTTACCTAATATACCAACAACTAGAATTTCTTTTTACCTAATATACCAACAACTAGAATTTTTTTTATCCAATATACCAACAACTAGAATTTCTTTTTACCTAATATACCAACAACTAGAATTTTTTTACTTAATATACCAACAACTAGAATTTTTTTACTTAATATACCAACAATTAGAATTATGAGAAAATTGATAACAAAATGTAATTAATGCATTTAAAAATGTTTATAATTGCATTTATTATTGTTTTCTTTAAATAAATACATCAGCATTTGAATAGCTAAATCCCATGGTTTTGTCTTTGTGCGATATAACTGTACTGATAGTGAAGTGCTATTTGATGATATAAAGTTTATCGTTTTCTTAATTGTTCTTACACATAAACACAAGAGATAAACAGAAAAGAACTAAAACCCGTACTTATAAAAAATATAACAGGATTCACTTGCGCTTACAAGTAATACACGAAATATGCAACTTATGTCAAAACTTCCTAATGCGTGGAGATATTAAAAGACGAACCTATCAAGATGTGTAGGACCACAATACAGAGAACTTGTCTGGACAAAATAAGAGCAGTGGATAAACGAATGTTGTCACTTCGTTGGTTATACCAAAATAGTGAAAAGAACAAGGGATTTGGCAAATATGTTGCCATCTCGACGGTTAGACCCAAAAAGGATGGAAAAATGAAAGAGGACACAGAGTCATGCCTTTTATATTGGTGACCACATGGTTAAATTAACCAATGATTGACGATCCTGTGGTCATATGAGTTTGGACTCCATGCATTAGGAAAATGCTTTCATTAAACAATCATCCAAAGCCAAGCAATGTTTATTAATACTATATTTGATTGAATATTGATTTAATGTTTACTAATACTTTATTTGATTGAATATACCAATATTAACAATAATTAATACTATATTTATTTACATATCAGTTAAGAGGATATGGTATAAATTTCTTTCAATTAACATAAAAATGTTTTCTCTAAAACATGTTGAATTTGTATCATTTGAATATTTTTAAAAATTGGATTTTGATTATTTGGGTCATTATATTTTGAATTTTCATACAAACATTCTTTTCGGCAACAGAATGTAAAGTATTGACTGCGACTGTTAACACTTTTCATCATAACATACTATACTAGTTGTACCTACCCGGTATTGCTCGGGAGTATTTTTACTTTCATTTTTTTTCAACTATGCCATTTTTTACTAAATGATTATTATATTATCTTTAAATGGGATTTTGAAAGTTATATTTAATTATTATAGTATCGTTTGATCATTAAATTATTAATTGAACCAAATTTTCTTAAGGCAATGTTTTAATCTATCTATAAAATCATTGGATATAAAAAGCTTCCCAAACTTTCAATCTTTTAATACATGATTTGCTAAGAATTTTAAAACCAGAAATGACTTTTTATTCGACAGTTTAAAATTCCTTTCAAATTTTAAAGGGTCACAAAGTAATGCATTCTTCTTTTTTTCAACTATTAACAAAAAATTAAAATGACTAACTTGGTTAAGAAGAAACCGAAATGCATTCGAGTGGATTTAATTTATATAATAAAATTATTTTCAGATAGGATTTTTAAAATTTCGTTTTATTTTATGCTATTGCATTTTGAATTTTAATAAATATTTGATAAATATTTGATTAATAGTAAAAAAATAAATAATTTAATGTGCAATTATCAAATTTACGTTGATAGAAGAAATACACACGCATCCACACGTAAAGTTGTCTCATAATTTTATTAATATAGAGATTACACTTTTGGAATCACCAAGGCATTCGGAGGTTACCCTGAACAACATTTTGCAACATTATTGCCACACTCTTGTCATTTTTCTGAACAATATCTTTGACTGGTTTTGAAGGCTTGCTGCATGAACAACTAACGCTCTGCCTTCTGTACAGACCTACATTTACATCAAGGCAAATAACTATCATCTTACAAAACAAACCGATGCCACTAGCACTAACTATTTAGGAAATTTGACTGGTCATTTCCTGAAATCACTTCAATATAAAAGAAACAATAGAAACATGGATAACTTACAAATGATTTTTTTCTTGGCACCTGTTGAAATAAATCGACAATGTAAAATGAGAAAGGATTGATTAAAAGAAATAAAAATAACTAAGGGCTTATCTTGCATTAAATATATGAATAATTTATATAATTTTCAATTAACTGCAGATTCATACATTAATATACAAACATTAGCAAACACTTCCAAAATATGAAGACATCAATTACATACAATAAAATGGTAACATTTATGAACACACCAATTAAACACAAAAATCTGAAAAAAAAAATTAACAAATCAAATGGTCCGTTTGTTATTAATACTTTTCACACCCTTTTTTAAAAACATGAGACTGTCTGATCGCTGAAGATGTGACTTGTTGCCAAAAATGTAGCCGTTACCCATTTTAAAATGAATTGTTCCCAAATTGAATAAACCATCATAAATAGAATTCTGCCGTTTTCAACAATTTAAAAATGACATTCGTTTTATTTATTCAAAAGATATTTAACTGGCAATTATTTTTACGGTAAGAAAGAGAGAATTTATTTTTAGAATATATAGATTGTTACAGTAAATAAGTAAATTAAAATGTTAAAACGTTCATTTTATTTATTTAAAAAACTATTTATCTGAAAAGTATTTTTACGGTTAGGAAAAAAAGAGAAGTAAGCCACCTTGGAACTTCCATGGGATCATCCTGCTTATATTTTTATGGAAGGAACAAATATTTTACCTAAACAAATTGGGAATTTATACAAAAACATAAACACGGTTTTAAATAGTTACATTGATGCATGCAATTTTATCCTCACCAGTGTGATGTAGAATATAAATAGATTCTACTTGTCTATATATACACTTACTGAAGTATCCATTTGTGCCGAATTTCTCAAATGTTCCTCAATGTCTGGATTTTAGATTTGTATTGGATGGGGAAATCATGGAAATTGGACAGACAAACAGACAATTTTAATCTTTTACATATATACATAACATCTTTATAAAGTCAATAGTGAAAGGTTATGAAAATTCCCAAGATGAGTAAATTTTGCATATCGGCAAAAAAGGTATTTACTTGTCTCCTCATGAGGGCATATTTAGACACAGAGTCGGTTTTATATGTGAGGAAAATACAGCTCCACTCTGGATTGTGACAAAAATTTAAATTGTCTCAGTCTGGAATGATTTCTCCTTCACTGACTGAGGACAGAAAAGATGAAGTGTAGTATCAAAACAGATACTACACTTTGCTCCTATCCTAGTCCAAAAGCCAAGCAGTTTAAAAAAAAATGTTAATACTTTTTTCACTATTAAATTGAATTGTAAAGTAAATTTATAAATTTTAATATGGAAATTTTTTATTTGTTAAATAAAAATCCAGGGAGAATATTATTCCGATTTTCGTTTTGCTTTAAAATGTATAATTGGTATAGTTTTAGATCTGTATTGGATGGGGAAATCATGGAAATTAGACAGACAAACAGACAATTTTAATCTTTTATATATATACATAATATGCTGATTAAATATATAATAACAATAGATAGTATGACTGTATAGCATTCTCACCTGGTACAAAGCATCCCATAATAGACACACTGACGATCAGCTGACAGTCTGGTTTGAGGGGATAGAAGTGAAGTTTTACAGTGTTGGCCTTCTGACCAAATGGAATCTTTACAATGTCGTGTGGGCCATTATTACGGATGTTTTTGATGGACTAAAAGAAAGAAAAGCATAACATGAATAATGATGTAAAAATAAATGAAATTCTAAATAAAGTCAATCATAATTACAATTATTTTTAATACACAAAATTTTTATAGCTTTTTCATCAGTGTTTTGAAAATCAGGCAACAAGACAAATCGATTTAAATTTAAAGTTCACTGATAAGTAAAATCAACAAATAAAATTAATACATTTCTTAATTGCATGTAATTTTATGTAATTCAGACAAATAATATTAAAGACTACTATCCTTACTTGTTACTATACTGTGAAATAGTGTATATATATGTAAGATTCCTAGATTTAATTAACCTACACTTCCCTTCTAATAACATACAACATAAAATCTTTAATAAAAACACCCTTAAATTGAGCTACAGTTGTGATGAAAACTTAGAAAAAATAATTAAACAACATAACAATAAAATATTAAACGACAACAAACATACTGAATTAAATGATAAAAAAAAAGACTTGCAACTGCATAAACAAAACAGAATGTCCCCTGCAGCAAAATTGCCTAACAACCCAAATAGTCTACCAGACCATAATTTCAACCAAAGAAAACCCAACCTAGAAAAAATACTATATAGGCATGGCTAGTAATACTTTCAAGATATACCGGCTATAAATTCTCATTCAATAATTCTGACTACAAAAAAATGACTTCACTCTCTATATACCACTAGGAACTAACCAATAATAATCAGTCACCAACAGTGATTTGGAACACTATTAGAAAAAACAGTACCTGTAGTTCCCTAAATTCACCCTGTTACTTATGCCTAAGTAAAAAACTTGAGATAGTTAGATTTAGTGATAGAGGTAAACTTCTAAACAAAAAACAAGAAACCTCAATTAACTGTAGGCACACTAGATCACACCTTTTTAGTAATTTACATATAACCTCTTGAACTAATGTTACTATTGTATCTACTAAATCCCCTAGAATCAATTACCCTACCCCCTCCATGCAATACTGACCCCCTAAAACACAGCAACACTAGGGCCCCTATTAGGAAAAAGGAACTTATCTATCCACAAACAAAAAACAGATAACATAGTTATCCATTTATATATATCATATATTATATCATGCTCGCTGTGATTATGATATTAAATTATTCCATTATTATTAGAATTAGAATTACAATACATTATTAATGTGGTTATTAATACTATTAATATTATTACCATTAACATTATTACCAATTGCAGATTATTATTATTATTATTATTATTATTATCATCATTATTATTATTACTACTATTATTATTTATTGTTACCTTCTCATTTGAATAATAATTATTATTTCCATTATTATAATCTTATCCTTATTCTCTCTATTCCATTCATTTATTCCCCACTCCTTATTACGATTATAAATACTTCCTTATTATTATTATTATTATTATTATTATTATTATTATTATTATTATTATTATTATTATTGTTGTTGTTGTTGCTGCTATCACCACCCTTACATCATGTTAATAAACTTTAGTAAAATTTTCGATCAAAATAAGGACTGCTCACTTCCTTCTTCCACATTTCAGTTTCATGGAATATAAGAATAGCATTTTTGTAATTCTAACATACTCACTTTATTATTAATACTTATACACATTGCCTTCTTTCTTTTTACATTCGTTTCACATTTTTAACATCATATGATTTATGTAACAACAAAATACTAACATTGCGAGGCACTCCAGAGAAATTAAACAAATTCAGAATATTTTTTAGAACACAGATTTTATTTGAGAATCGCAGATTATGATTAAGTTTTATATTTCTGAATGGTTAGCATCATACGATTTATGTAACAACAAAATAATAAAATTACCGGGGTGCTTCGGGAATGTTTTATTGTAATCAAAATAGGAAAACTTTTAACCTAAATTAAATTTGGAAAACAGCAACTTCTTTATCAACTATGTAAACAAAATGTTTAATTATTTTATTTAAATTAGGTAAACAACATTGGCTGTTGTACAAAAAACTGTTTACTTTTTTATTTAAAAGTTATAAAAACATGTTTAGTAAAAAAAATAAACATAAAGCCATGTTTACACTTGAAACTTGCTATAACTGAGTCTTTTTTATGTTTTTTTTTTTTTAAATAAAACATGTTTTTAAGGAAAAATAAGTCGTTCGAGAATAATGCCGAACGTCATTTCACTCAAAATAATTTACGTGACTGAAATAGGAATTCCCCTCAAAATAGTATGAAAACTAACAAACTAAATGAACAAGTTTTATTGGTTTTGTTTTAAACATTTATTTTTGCCAAGTGTTTAAATTTGAAACTTTATTTATAACATGATGCTACTAAGCCTAGAACTTTTATTTCAATTATAAATAAACTGAAATTCGGGAAATATTTACTAATATCTAATACCTATTGTAAAAATTTCACAAAAATTGAAGGTATCTGAATTTTCACAAAGGGCTTCCACCTCATTTTTATCTCCTTTGCATAAACTAAATTAAACTAAATATACCCCACATTTGGACCCCTTACGCCTAGCAGCCGTGTTCTAAAATTCATAATGATCGGTTAATTAGTTTAGGAGTGAATTCTGTACATACAAATATATACACATATAGAACTACCTAACTTTATATAAATAGAGATATATATACACACATTACACACACACTAACGGTTTTAATCCATACATAAAAATACTACATAATTACAACTTTCTTTCAACCGCTTCTCTACCATATATTGATTTTGTTGTTCTTATAAATTAACACTGTATTGAATGTTTGTGAATATATATATATATATATATATATATATATATATATATAGCCATCCACAGACAGACATTTTCAAATTATGTATGGAACATAATTCTGTTGGTCAATGAAATGTGCTAGCATCCAATTAGGAATTTAATTTTCATGTTATAAGAAGACAATGTTTTCTTTTTTAATCAATGGAGCAAAATTCATCTAAAAATCGATATTTATAACAAACCTGGCCACCCGAGAGAATGATATCAAATTTTTTGACATATTTTGATCGAACAAGATGAATTGATCCTCCATAGATGAGGGCATCCCCAATGGAGAAGATGGCAGTCCGTCTTTTATCTCCGGGTTCAGGTTTCCATCCCTTTCCGCCTGGGCGGATGGCGCTTGTATCCTCTTCATTACTTGAAACCTTTATGTTGACGTCATTTATAAGAGAATCATCAGCCAAGCCATCTACAATTTTACATGGAGATTCTGCAAAACGAGAAGAGACTTTAGATATCAAACAGCAATGTAGATAGTTTGAATATTCACACTTGCCGGAAGAGAGTAAATAGTCTATAGTTTATCTATACAAGTTTACGGTTAAAACATGTTGGCACACTAGTTCTCATCAAACCTTGTCCTGTTAGGTAAGATCAAAGTAAATGTGGTATTGTGGTGCAATGATTCTAGCTAAGATAAGGACAAACAGAAGATGACTACTGATAGCCCTACTTCCCACACGTTTGATGGCCTTGTGCCTAATTTGTTACAATGTAAAAATTTTACCGTATAGCAAATAAATTATTCAAAGTGTAGTATATGTTCTAATACTACACTTCATCTGTTGTGTCCTCGGTCAGTGAATGAGAAATCCTTCTAGACTGATGCAATTTAAATTTTTGCCCCAATCCAGAGTGCCCTTTTTGAGGGAGCTGGATTAATCCCACATTAAAAACTGTCCTTGTGTCTAACTCTGCTCTTGTGGTGAAAGCAAGTAAATAGAGATCAATTCTCATAAAATACCCAAAGTTAAGCAACCTTGAGCCTGGTTAGTACCTAGATGGGTGACCATTAGGCAATACTAGGTGCTGTAAGCAAAACACTTCACCCAGGTGTATAAATAGGTATCAGATTTGATCGCAGTATATAACTGGCAACAGGCCATCCGTTCTGCTTAATGCTAAAAAAACGAGGATAAACATCAATACTAGATATTTAGGTTTAGAAAGAATTTTAGTTTAATATTATCTTTTTTAATAGTAATGAGTCACCATTTATCAAGGCTCAAAAGTAACTTGAGGATAAGGGATTGTCAGTTGGATCCTTGAGAGGATTGAAAATAAAGAGTGAAATGGGCAGAATTTGATTATTTAAGAGAACGGATCAACAAGTAATTGTTAACATTGCACTTGAAAACGGCCATGTTGTAGTCAGCTGGGAAGCAGCTCCATGGTATTGTGTTCCACAGATGGGCAGTTCTAGGAAAGAAACTTCGTTTATAGAAGTAGGGGTGGAATGTAATGGATGAAAATTTCAGATTCATGCGAGTAGTATTTTTTTGTGTTCATTTATACATAAATAACACTAAACAATCAAACATTTTGAAAATTTTGCAAAATTCAGAAGGTGCAGGCCACTAGTTTTTGGGCTATTTTACATTCATGAAAACCCTTTCACAGCCTGAAAATGGTCCTAAATTACAGTACTATATCAGATTTAACCATCTATATCCATTCATAGCTTTTGAGGATGTTTTAGGACCTGCAATGTCGCATGAAACCACTTTTTCACCGAAAAATGATGGATTTTGAGTCCCGTGGAGCCCTAACGGATATTTTTGGCCTGTACCTTCTGAATTTTGCAAAATTTTCAAAATGTTTGATTGTTTAGTGTTATTTATGTATAAATGAACACAAAAAAATACTACTCACATGAATCTGAAATCTTCACCCATTACGTCCCACCCCTAATATAAGTTTCGTTTGGTTTTAGGTTTACAAAGAGAAAGGAAAGTTCTTTTACAGTGGTTGTAGCTAGATAAGTTCTTACTGTGAATGTTTTACAGCGAGGGGACTAGAGATTGAAGCTCAGTCGAGCATCTACTATGAAAATAACGATAGAGTAGAGAAAGACTGTCAGTCTCTTCTGTGTAAAAAGAGCTTTAGAGAAGAGAAGAGATCATCCCCCCACTAGATTGCAAAGTCGATTTTGTACTCTGTCAAGGCAAGAAAGAGTGCACTGAGCAGCACCTCCCCAAATGTGGCAACATTATTCCATTTTCAAAAATATCTGACTCTTATACAGGTAAAGGATTTCGTCAGGGGTGACATACTTTCTGGAGTGGTAGAATGATCCAACCAGCTCTATATTAATATGAAAGATGTCTGCTGTCTGTCTATGTTTATTTACTCCTCGCGGAGTTAGGCACAAGGCCAGTTTTATCTTACTCCCACAAGTAAGATGTGACCCAAGATCGGGTCGAGCAAGTGGGGTTAAAAGCCAGCGCTCGAGAGGTGAGCACTCTGGCCATTTAAAAATTGCCTGGGCAGCCCCGTCGGCATTCCCCGGTAGGGGCGCCTCAGACAGTAAGCAATAAACTTACTCCTCCCCAAAGAGGGGAGGCGAAGCCTGGGAGGGTGGACCTCCTAGAACTGCACAGGACAGGCGTGCAGTATCCATCGGAACAGATACTACACTTTGATCTTAGCCAAACTGTCTGTCTATCTGTTTGTTATCTACTTTTATGCTACTATCTAAATACCTGCCGTACAGACAGTGTTAGGTTACAAAATAATAATAATAACAAAACAAAAAGTAAATAATTTAGTAATGTTTAATTATGTTTAAATTTAATTAATTCAACTCCTTATTCTGATTAATTCAAAGATCAGATCACGAACGGCAAAAGCATAGAATATTTAAAGATGGAATTAGATGAATTCAGAATAATTGTAAAAAAAAAGGAATTAAGATCGAATTTTTGGAAACTATCGGATGAAATACTTAACAGGATTTGATCTGCATCTTAATATTGTATTAATAGTGTAAAGGTTCATGCACCGTCTTTTTTGTAATGGTTGAATTGAAAATATAGTTTAAAAAGGAGATCCTCAAAGAGGCTTAACAAACACAAAATAATGAATGTATTCCTTTAACAGAATATGTTACTTTTCTTTTGATATACAGTTGTGTTAATAATCCATGAAACAAATACCTGTTGGAGCTGTGACCAATTCTGTCGTAGAACCTAAAAGAAGCAATAAGATAATTATTATCTAATGATATTTGGACATAATAAAGACACAACACAAATAGAAGAAATTAATTGTGTCTGAATATTTTCACAATTATCGATCTGTATAGAATACTAAAACTATGATAATCTTGCTTGATTATTTCTTTTGTATATTGAATACTTTAGATGATGACAGGAAGGGTGAATGAGACAAGAAACGATAAGAGAAGAGGAATAGAGGAAGTAGTAGTAACAACAGTGTAAGATAAGGAGAGTCAGAGAATGACGTAAACAAAGAAGAAAAGGAAAAGAAGAAAAAGAGAGTAAGAGGAAAGGAGAAGGAAGAGAAGAATAAATGTACAATTTTGACCTAACGTATCATAGATTGCCGAGTATTTATATAAATGTTTCTAGAATAATTTATAAAAGTTGGTTCGTTTTACTAAATTCTCTCTTAAGATCTTCTTTCAATTAATATTCATAAGAGGAGAATAAGATGGAATTCCACTTAAACTCTAACATTACTCCTCTGATGAATTTTATTTGAAAGATCTTAGAAGACATTCTGAAAATTAAACCGCATTTATTAATTACTATTTGTACCTACTCGGCATTGCCTAAGATGCAGTGAAATCATTTTAGTTTTTTAGTTTTATTTGTTTGCACATTTTAAAACATATACAGAAAAATAAATAAAATTTAAGTTGTAGGTAGATAACTCTTATTGTATTCTTTAATGTAAAATATGAGTTATCCCCCTTGATTTATATTTTAGATGATTATTTAAAAATGTTTCATATTAGCAGTTGTCTGGGTCGGACTAAGTAATTAAAAAAAAAAAAATTGTAGCAAAGTATGTCATCATATTGCTAATAACATAGTACTACAATAACAAATGAAAATTGGCTAATCAGAAGTTTGATTTGTCAGTTTAAATGCTATTTAGATCCGACTTTGAAAATCCGACAAGATAATTTTATATGTTAGATTTTAAAATTACATTTATGCATATCAATAATTGCTGTTTCTATTTAATAATATGTGGTCCAAATGGGTCACTGAGTATTCTAGTAAATAATATAAACAGGACAGAATTTTGCATTTAATCAATTAATTCTGAGAATTGAAGATGTCACATTTACCTGCTTGAAAGCATCCGCTAATAGACACGCTCACAACTAATTGGCAGTCTGGTTTGAGTGGGTAGAAATGCAATTTAACAGTATTAGCCTTCGTACCAAAAGGAACTCTAACGATATCCTTTGGACCATTGTTCATTATCTTTTTGGATGTCTGTAAAAGAAATGGTAACATATTTGATTAGAATAGACAAGCATTCATAATGGAAGCATTTACTAATGAGATGTGCTGTGAATCCAGAAGTAATAGTTTGAATGATAAGCTTATGGCTATTTCTAGTTGAAACACCCGGATCACTAACATTAAACAACATTTAGCCTAGTCAGTCCGTAGATGAGTGGGCAATTTTGGAATATCATTGCCATAAGTTTTGAAAAAAAGTGGCTGTAAAGTCCCTATTTATTTGCCTCCCCATGAAGACTGAGCTAGACATAAAGTTGGTTTTTAATTTAGGGAAAATCCAGCTCTCCAAAAAGGGGGACTCTCAATTGGAACAAAAATAAAACTTGTCAAAGTCTAGAAGGATTTTTCCTTCACTGACCGAGGACAAAAAGATGAAGTGTAACATCAGAGCAGATAATTTTCGGGGAATGGTGTGAATCTTTCTCCCCTTCTACATATGGATTAAATAGTAATAGGGTTAAACTAGACTGTTGTAGGACAAAAACTCTGAAATACTGTTCCGATGGATACTGCACCCCATAGACTGGTATTGTCTTGGCCTTCGGGGCTTGATATACGCCGGTCTATGGGTCTGTCCTGTGCAGTTCTAGGAGGTCCACCCTCCCAGGCTTCACCTCCCCTCTTTGAGGAGGAGTAAGTTTATTGCTTACTGCCTGAGGTGCCCCTACCGGGGAATGCCGACGGGGCTGCCCAGGCAATTTTTAATGGCCAGAGTGCTCACCTCTCGGGCGCTGGCTTTTCAAACCCCACTTTCCCAACCCGACCTTGGGTTACATCTTACTTGTGGGAGTAAGATAAAACTGGCCTTGTGCCTAACTCCTGGAGAGGAGTAAATAAATACTCTGCTTATTCCAGCATTGATTCCGGTCGTCCTAAAATTCTACTTGCTACTTCAGGTGCAGTTAGAGATTGTGTAACTCTTGCTTCACTATAAACTCCCCATTATGCAAGCAGCCTTTCAGAGAGTATCCATAATCTCTTATGACAGAAGGGGACAGTCAGTTTGAATAATAGTTGTTATCAACCGCTCCTAGATTCTGTATAATGTATATATATATTAAAGATTGTTATTTAATTCTCAGAAGTATATATTTGTGAATGCTACTTCAAAAAAGTTATGACTTTATTCATGTGTACTATCATAAAGTTTCTGTACATATGATTGTATTGTTTAAAAGAAACATGCACACAGATAAAGCTCATTGGTACTCAGCCAATTTGTAGGCTTATTAATAGGCTTCAATTTACTCTTGTTCAACTATGTAATATTCTTTAACATTTAGTCAGGAAGTCTGTGACCTTTTTGATGTTTGCCAAATTGATTAACCAAATAGACAACTTTTGTCGATTTATCATTTTATTCAATTTTCCAATTCTTCTGATGTGTCTTTTTACAGATTTTGAAGTTTAAACAAAAAAAACATCTAACTTTAGAAAACAAAATTTTTTGATTCCATCTGGAATCATGTTCAAGATATTCAAAAACTTATTTAAGTGAGGTGAAATGTCAAAACCAGTTAAAATCTGCAATAGTGCTTGCATCAAATATTGTGGTACCCTCGGGAAATATGCGATGGAGGGCCTCAAAATGATTTGTCAAGCTTTCAGTAGACATTCTAAATATTAAAGACGTTTTATTTAATGGTAAATTCTGAGGTGAGTCAAGTGTCTATTCAAGGTGATGAAAGATACCACAAAATGGGAAAATATTTGAGAACCTATTCATGAGGATTGTATCTTAAAAAAAAAAGCATCAGTTTTATCAAATGATTCGAATATATTTTTCAAAAATTCCAAGAATTTTCCAATTCTGATTTAAAATGAACATCATCAAAAAGGTCTAAAAAAATATTGAAAAATATTTTGAACTTATCCATAAGGAATGATGACACACTGCCTATCAGCTGTATCATATAGGTAGAATGACAGATCCTTTTTAGGTCTAGTCTGGAACAATAAACAATATGAATGAATCCTCTATACATGAGGTCATCTCCAACAGAGGAAAAGGTTTTGCCTGCTTTTCTTGAACAATAGATCACATAACTTTTCATTTTAACTAACTTTTCTGATCCAATCTGTAAATCTAAGCATAGCAAAAATAAATAACATTTTATATTTAAAACAAATGTTAGTAGTAAATTAGGTAAATTTGTTCATCATCATATTACATTCTGGCTTTTAGAAATTAACCTATCTCTGGCGAAGTCTTTATTTATTCCTCTTTCTCCCAAATCCATCCTTATCACTTCCTTCTGTGTTTTCCTCAGCTTTCCCCTGTCAAATGACTCTGCTACCTCAACTCTACTAACCCAAGAACTCTCATCTATGCTTTTAATGTGATCATACCAACAAAGTCCATATTTAATCTTCCTCTGAGGTCATCAGATCTAAGCCTGTCTTTACACATCCAACATATCATTCTCATATCATTTCTCTCCATGCAACACATATCATCAATCTTCAGTAGCCAAGTTTCACTTTCATACATCATCACACTGCGCACACATTCCTGATGGTGGACAGCGTTAATTCTCTTTTCTAATATTCTAAAATTGTGTTAGATTTTGTCTTACACTATTGAATAATATAAGACTAATCACTAACTCTGCTAAGATACTATTAACTTCAATTATAGTGACTATAAAATAGTTTCAAACGAGTTAGCCAATCTGAAGTTCAATAAAGTTTCATAAGTTCTATTCGGTCTGGATATTATTTTATTTAAATTATTTTCCCCTTCGGACTCAGAAATGCATATTTTCGTCTAGTTGTTATCAGGTTGTACTCACCACAACTTTTTCGGTTCTCTCTGTAAATCTAAGCATTGATTTGCTACTATATACATAGTAGAATAGATACAATTTTATATTAGAAAAAAAATAGTAAGTTAGGTAGGTTTGTTTATTTTCTAATATTTTAAAAGGCTGTTTTCTTGTCTTACAGGATTGAATAATATAAAAAGATTCACTATTAAATTAGATGCTATGATACTATGAACTTCAACAGTAATTACATTTTTTTTAATAGTGCATTTATATCTTGATATAAATAATATTCCCTTTGAAGAAGTTTCCCATAAAAACTATAACATTGCTTCTAACTAGTTAGCCCATAATGTGCCCGAAGTCCAATAAAGCTTCACCAATTTTATCCAATCATCTTGTCTTCATCTCACAATGTGGTTACTAGTTGCAACAAAATTATATATGAAATAAAATATATATTTTACCTGTCCATCGGTAAAAATGACATCGAATTTCTCAACATATTTAGAACGAACAAGATGAATGGATCCTCCATACATGAGGGCATCACCAACAAAAATGGCAGCAGTACGTTTGGTATCGCCAGGTTCAGGTTTCCATCCGTTTCCACCGGGACGGATGCCATCTACCTTTTCTATGTTGCTTGACAGTTTGATGTCAGAGTTTCTTATCAAAGTACGGTCACCCATTCCATCATTGAATACACATAGCGATTCTATAAAAATAAATTAAAATCATATTTGAAAATTAAAGCATTTTTTTTTTTGCTGTTAAATAAATATTCAAGTCATTTTTTGTGTTTTTGATGTGTTGTTACCAACGCATTCTAACATCACCAGTGGCAATCACACCATTGCTGTAAAATTGAATGGATGATGCATAGAGAAAAAAAAAGAATGTAGAGCTGCACCCTCATCAGTGCAGCTCACACATTTTCGAACTCCCACACAAACACAATTGTCATCAGGTTCTAATTGATTATGTTTTATTGTGCATTGAATCATGTTTAAAGATGTCCATTAGAAAAAAAAAGAGCCAAAAGAATTTGTAAGAACAAACCTGTTAGAGTGGGTATCATCTCTGTTGTTGAGCCTACAAGAAAGAATATTTTAATAAGTGATTTTATAAAAATATCCTTGCATTCACATTCTAAAATGATTCAATTAAATCATCAAGAAAACCAATTCTGTTATGAATAATGTGTATTCATCTACTACTAGTAATATTAACACATGAGTTAACAACTTCTTCAATTGTTTGAGCAAATATAAAAACATGTTAATTAATTATTTTTAATTACTACTTATTTATATCTCTCTTATTTTTGTGTGACAAAATAAAAATCTTCTTTTTTATGTATTAAAATCGAAATTGAATCACATCAAATAACAAAATAAAACAGAAACGAATTGTAAACAAAGAGAAAGAGTAAGACAGAGACATTGTTACCACTCATTGATATTTTTAAGCCGATGACGTCATTTAGCTTACTTCTAGTAGCACTTACAAGTAACTCATTTCTAAAGGATGATATTGAAATAAAACCAATGATCTTAAAGAAGATAAACACACCTGCTTGAAAGCATCCACTGATGGACACACTAACAATTAATTGGCAGTCTGGTTTGATTGGGTAGAAATGCAATTTGATAGTATCAGTCTTCGTACCAAAAGGAACTCTAACGATATCCTTTGGACCATTGTTCATTATCTTTTTGGATGTCTGCAAAAAAAAATAAAAAAATAAAAAATATATATCTTCAAATCTATAATGTAATTGAACATTTCTTTTCTCTACAGTAGTTAAGTGGATAACGATGCAGACTGACTACCTGGGTGTGCCAAGTTCGAATTCAGTCGATTCCATAGAATCACTTTCACTTAGGGATGTTGGCAACTATTATGTGGTCCCTCCTGCAAAAAATGCCAACAACAGAATCAAGCCGGTCGTGTTGATTCATATGAATTTACTTTCTTTTTTACTTATAGACTCCAAAATTATTCAACAGAATTGCACTAAATTTGACATGAAGCACTTTTGAGATGCCAAATGTGTTATATTGGATCAGCATCTATATAATAATACGCTAAGGCAATTTCATGTTCGTACGTACGTTTTCATCCTGTACCCCTTTTTTAAAAGATGGGATTGCCCGATCGCCGGAGATGCAATGCAAAAAAAGTCATTTCTAAAAGTTCATCTGATGTCGGTAGGGTTATGTTCAATGTCAAACTAGAACTAAAATGCAATTCTTAGCAAGATCAGATGTGATAGAAAGAGATTACATTCCTTGGAATTCGAAAAAGGTAGATAAAAATAGCAAGCTTGTGTATATGAAAATGCTACCTAACTGTGCCAGAAATAATTTTAAATAAAAAAAAAAGTTTTAACGGTAATCCAACTTTTAACCGATTTTCAGTACCACCACTTTCTCTCTGCCCTTCCCTCTGCACAATGAAAATCGCTCCTCCTGTCTACCAGCTGTCCTCTTCGTTTATATCAGCTGATCTCCACATATGCAAATCAGACTCCACTATAAAAGTGTGCACTTATGAAGAGAAGCCTTTTTTTTACCCTGCAGACACGAGATGCGAAGCACCTCATTCTTTTTCCTGCTTGTAAGTGTTCCTCTTTATTGTCACAGAAAAGGAGTCAAAAGCAGTCAAGTATAAGTACATGTTCCCTGCCTGAGCATGACGCACATGGTTCTTGATCCTGTCAGACCCCAGCTCTTCAGATTAGTTCAGCCTCTTAGCAGAGTGACTGAGTTTCCCACCCCTTAGTAATAGAGATCCTTCAAGATGCCAACTCCCAACTTTCATTTTTTGCCCTTGGCTTCTCCCAAATTGTACTCATCTTGGAAGAACACCATCCATTCCCATAAACTTCATTCATATTTCTTTTTTCTCCCACTTAGATCTCACTCCCATTTAGAGATTGTCCTGCTTGTTTTTGGTTGTGAACAAACCGGAAAATAGTGTGTGGTCTATTATTAAGAAAGAGGTGAGAGGGTCTTACTAACCGGCTTTTTATTTTTATTTTTTCCACTACCCTCTGCCAATGAATTTGGACATAAATATATTTATGAAAAAATAAAGTTTCAAATAAATTTGGGGATATTTTAAGTAGGATGCTCTCCCCCTCCCGAAAGTAAATGTGGTATTGTGGTGACTGAGATGATTCTTAATTAAAAGTAGAATAGACAATTTTATTACTTTAGACTAAGGATGACCAACAATCATCATTTTCCACACATTTTTGATAGCCTTGTACCTAATTTGTTCCAAATGTAAATTTTTATATTTTGTGCAAATAAATAATTCAAAGTGTAGTATCTGTCCCCATTTACTCATTTTGATCTATAAAGGCCACTTTTAAAAAGGCAGTCGTGCTCTCTCTGTCTCCCCTTTTGGCAATCTGTCTACTGCCCCTTTTTAACATTAATTTTATTGTTTTCTATTTTTTTTCAGGTCATCTCAATAAGCTAGGCTCAGATTAAGCAGCTGGCAGGTTTTAGAGAAACTGATGCACACGTCAAGCGGCGAACGTTTCTTCGTTTCCAAATCGGTGGTTTTGAGCCGGGATTCAGATTCTGATGCAATTACTGTTAATAATACTGATAATAATAAGAAACATTTCTATTTTTTCTTTAATTCTGATGCTAAACAGTTGAATGTTTTGATTTTTCGTTTGTCTGTTTTACGGCAAATCAACTACTTTTGGATTATTTAATATCAAAGACACACAATCCCTATGATAAACATTCATTATATACGATTAATTGAACACAAGTTGCTATTTTACCCATAGTTTTGGGAGAAATTACAGGTTCTTACCTTTCCTAATATTATTAATGCATCAATAATCATAGAAAATCTGATACGATTTTTACTCGACATAGCCGATTCCACAGGCCAGAATGGCTAATCATGCACCCTTACACACAAACACTTCTGCTTCTAGCAATGTGCTTATATAATGAACAATTTTGGATTTTTGAAAAAAAAAAAAAAAGCAGAAAGTTAAAAGATTTTTATAATAAAAAGTAATATTTAAATTCTAATTCAAATAAATATGAACATTTTCTTTTGAAAATTAAAAAAAATATATTTTATATACACATATTATTTGTTTTAAGATTTTCTGTAATTTAAAAAATTGAGAAGTAAATTTCTCTTTTTGGTATTAAATGGTAAGTTTTTTTTAAAACTTTGTTATTCCTAGATATAGTACAAGAAAAAATGATCGGGTGTTGTTAATGAAAATGTGAAATACTTGACTTTTCAAATGAGAGGTTGTGTCCATATTATGCCCCCTAAAAAATTCTCTAAAATACACCAAAGAAACTGAAATTTGTGGAATATTTATTAATTAATGTCCAATACCTATTGTTAAAATTTCAAAAAAATCGGAGGTATCTGAATTTTCACAAAGGGCTTCACCGCCTCTTTGCCCCTTTTGCATAAAACTAAATTAAACTAAATATAGCCCACCCTTGTGCCTAGCTTAGTTTAGGAGTGAATCGTGTACATACAAATATATAAACATATACACATACCTAACTTTATATAAATAGAGATAAAATATATATTTTACCTGACCATCGGTAAAAATGACATCGAATTTCTCAACATATTTAGAACGAACAAGATGAATGGATCCTCCATGCATAAGGGAATCACCAACAAAAATGGCAGCAGTACGTTTGGTATCACCAGGTTCAGGTTTCCATCCATTTCCACCGGGACGGATGCTATTTACCTGTTCTTGGTTGCTTGACAGTTTGATGTCAGAGTTTCTTACAAAAGAACTGTCACTCATTCCATCATTGAATACACACAGCGATTCTGAAAATAAGACCATAGTATAAATATGATATGTAATATATAAAGTTATGTTGTCGGATTTCTTTAGTTTGTCATCAATAGTTATTAATCTGATGAATCATTATTTTATTCTGACTAGCAAATTTTTCTTTTTTCCCCTTTGACCAATTTTTTTTATACAAAAATGTTTCTCGCTTTAGTTTCCTTCAAATAACATTTATTCCAGTTTTTACCATGAAACCATTTTTCAGTTATCACTTTCACAGCATCGGCTCGTTACATTATTAATAAAAAAAGTAAAATTATTAATTTCTCTGCATATGCCAGCTTTCAGATAACCAATTATACTTATTCTTATCTTATTTCTCATGATTCTTATTATTTAGTAGGATAGTTTGTTTTCTACAAGAAGGTATACCAAAATTATTGCTCCATCAGTCTCTTCCTGCTCTTCACTAAAATCTTTGAATCATTAATCACTCTAGCGATAGTCCGCCACCTCGTTACTACTAAACTTCTTTTGCAAGTCCCGTTCTACTGTGGATATCATAACGGCAATCTCTGAACATATATACCATACACTGGACAAAGCTGGTGAAGCTAGGACGGTAGCGCTTGATATATCCAAAGGCTTTGACAAAGTCTGGCATGATGGTCTTCTCATGAAAATTAATTCGTACGGTATTACTGGACGAATATTTAATATAATCAGATCCTTCTTAACCAAAAGAAAGATCCAGGTTGTCCTTGATGGCCGTACTTCTAAACAAAGTGACATTAATGCGGGTGTACCACAGAGGGCGATCCTTGGACTGTTATTTTCCTGATTTTTATAAACGATCTCCCTGATGCAATTGTGTTTGAGATGGGTACATTTGCTAATGACACCACACTCTATTCTCAACATGCGGGGAAAAACAAACACACACATATCGAAAGCAATGGCGGAATCCTTAGAAAATAACCTCTAGTCTGTAGTGGAATGGGGACATAAATGGATGGTAACATTTAATGCTACTAAGACAAAGCTCTTTTTTTTAACAACTATAAGAAACTTTTTCAACCACCAATTGCCATGACTAATAACACCTTATCTGAGAATCCAACATTCAAACTCCTCGGCTTAACATTCACAGGTAACATGAATTGGAACAAATACATAGAAGACATTGCCAAGGCTGCTGCAAGCGAGGTGGATTTCCTCTAGCGTGCTACAAAACTTCTTACACTTGACAGTATCCTATATTTCTACAAAGCCACGATTCGCCCATGCACGGAATATTGTTGTCATATCTGGGCTGATGTACCAACTACTAGTCTCTCTCTCTTAGACAGGATACATAGAAGAGCCTCTAATCTAATAGGTCCCACACTATCTACCAAGATCCAGCCTCCATCCCATCGCTGCAATGTTGCATCCCTGTGCTTGTTTTACAAGTAATTTCATAGAATGAGCTCCAACAAACGTTCTGCACTGGTGCCTTCTCGACATAAATACACTCAACCAACCTGACAATCAGCAAAATCTCACCACTTCACCATAGAGGTTCCCAGATGCCGGAGGCTTTCTACTCTAATAGCTTTCTTCCTTGTACTTCTAGTCATTTGGAATTTCCTCCATGCTCACTTTCCCAGAATATACCAACATGGAGAAATTTAAATGTAATGGGAACAAACATATTGCTGTATAACTCTCCACTTAGGAGGCTCCTGTATGTATGGCCCCTAATTCACAGTAACCCCTTACATCTCAGTGGCAATGTGCCTTGTTTGGGGGTGAATCAAAGTTTTAAAAAATCTATCTACACTGTTGTCTTAATTAAATGTTGCAAACGGCCTTCAGAATTCGTGATGATTTCCTTATTCTCATGGTCTACTTGATTCAGTACTCATAAGCGTTTATTGTAAGCTAGTACCAAGATAGCAGTTCAGTACAATCGCCATAGTTACCGGGTTTGTGAGTTGTGTAAATGTCTGTTGTCGAGTGAGTATTGATATCATATTTTATGTGTTATTTTGCTTAGTAAAACGTAAACAAAATATAAATAATTAAAAGAAATTGAAGAAAATTTAAAAACGACAAAAATATAGTTGTCCATAACTTAGTCAGATATTTCTGTTTTTAAGGGAGATACATCTAAACTTTTTTTTATTTTTTCTTAACATGTAAGTGATTCTTCTCGTTTTGATGGAAGTGAATTATCTTTTCTGTTAATTTATACTTTTCTTCCCAAACCTTTTCGTGGAGGCTGGATATTCCACCAAAATTTAAAGTTCATCTTGTGTATAACAAGTTCTTAAGGACACTTTTAACATTGACAGGTTTATCCGAAATTAAGTAGCACATTGTATTTATTACACATGATATCGCTCATCACACTCAACACACTCTTTCGTATTTAGTGTGTCACTTTGATTATAAACAAATACAACAAAAATATTATGTAAAGACTTTAAATAACAATAAATCACAAATACATTTAGAATAGGGTCCCAAACTTTTTTTTCTTTAGGGACATATGTGAAAATCCGATTTACTTAAATCTGTATGTTAGATACAACCTAATAAAAATACTTAAAATAAAACATAATAATATTTAAAATGCAACCTACAAAATAATAATTAAAATATAACCTAATAATAATATTTAAAATACAACCTAAATAATAATATTTAAAATACAACCTAAATAATAATATTTAAAATACAACCTAAATAATAATATTTAAAATACAACCTAAAAATTAATATTTAAAATGCAGCCTACAAAATAATAATTAAAATATAACCTAATAATAATAATTAAAATACAACCTAATAATAATATTTAAAATACAACCTAAATAATAATATTTAAAATACAACCTACAAATAATATGTAAAACACAACCTAATAATAATGATTAAAATACAACCTAATAATAATATTTAAAATACAACTTAATAATATGTAAAATACAATGTACACAATAATAATTAAAATACAACCTATTAATATACACAATAATAAAATTGGTTCACATCTAAACAATCCCAAATGACTTACGTGTTGTTTGGGCAACTGTTGTTGAAGCTGGAAAGAAAATGAAATGAGTTTTATGAAAAGAAAAAGGAAATATAATTACTATACCATTTTTGTGAATTTTTAAGGAATTTTTTAAAAAGTAATTAAGTGCTTCTTGAAAATAAAATGAATTACACCAAGATGTAGGAATAAATGCAACGAGTTACAAAACATGCAGTTATCTAAAACAAAATCAAGCAAACCCGTTTTGGCATTTGTATCACATATTAGATAGGCCTTGTACCAGACAAGGCTAAGTCAAGTGTAGGTTGTTCAGAGAAAATAACCTTTGAACCATAGAAAGTGAAAATCAAAATAAGGAAATAGTCATGGTTTTAAAGCAGATTTGCTTTGAATGTGCAAGTGTTTTGATCTTAATCAAATCAATCAATAAACAGATGGTGAAAGCCATGGTGTGAGCTGACGCTTTGTCCATTCCTAGAAATGGGGGAGTGGGGGGGGGGCTGTCTCTTTTTCTTTCTCTGTCAAGGAAGAACATGGATATAAAATAACGATGTTATTTATTTTAAAAATGAAAATATTTCCTTCTTACTTAATAAATGAGAAAGTAATCACCAAAAAGTAAAACCCCATCGCTGAAGAATAATTTTCATCATATTACATTTGTTTAAACTTGAGAATATTAATATTTAATTAGCTTAAGTTCAGCCAGGGGTTTTTACCCCGCCTAATAAACCGGTATCGTCCGGGCCTTCGGGTCTGGATTTACGCCGGTCTATCGGTTGTCCGTCCTGTGCAGTTCTAGGAGGTGCACCCTCCCAGGCTTTGCCTCCCCTCTTTGGGGAGGAGTAAGTTTATTGCTTACTGCCTGAGGTGCCCCTACCGGGGAATGCCGACGGGGCTGCCCAGGCAATTAAAAAAAAACCCAGAGTGCTCAAATTCTTCAGCGCTACTTCTTTCCCACTTTCCCGACCTTGTGTCACATCTTACCTTGTGGGAGGAAGATAAATTGATTTAATTAGCTTTGTTATAATGTATATATATTTCTGTTAAATGATTTTTCTTGGTTTTGTCTCTTTCCTTCAAAATGTCTTTTATTTGGAATATATTCCTTTCCCATACCTTCCATGAAAATTACTCATCACCTACAATTATAAAATGATAAAATGCCAATCTAACAAGGGGAATAACCGAACATTATTCTTGAAGTGCCATCTATCCTTCTTCAATTCTCTGAATTGTCAATTTAACAAAAAGAATTACACTATTTCTATCCTCATCTTGTGCACTATATTTTGCTGCTATGTTCAAAAGAAAGACGATGAACATTTGTGGATAAAAATATAATGGTGTATCATTATTGTTCTTAGTTGAGATGAATGAGTAAAGTGAGTGAGAGTCGTAGGTAGAGGTTTGTAGTGTGCAAACAGGAGTTGAACCAGTTAATATAACATTTATGGACACCAATGCATTTTCCAGCATGTCGCCTATGCAACTTTCTGTAGCCATGCCTCTTTGCAGCTGCATATCGTTTATTTAGCAAACGGATGTATTTCTTTCTGTTTTATGCAGGTGCCCTTTTTGATTTTGCCGCATCCACCAGACACACCATTCACTTATCTAGGTGGCTTCTCTATTTTTCTGCAGCAATCTGATGTTTTTCTTCCACCCAAACAGGTGGCATCTCTGTCTTGCTAGAGCCATCTGGATGTAATATCCTGTTTACTTTACCCTCAGTATAAACAGCAAGGTTATACCACCACCGGATATTCAACACTTGTATATCAAGTTAATATATACATCACTAATAAAATATTTTCAAATTACTACGTACTTAATTAATTATTTCATAAGAAAACAGATGTATTTACATACATTTTGCCTATCTCATTCAACTAACTAACTACTTGCATGAAGAGAAATAATATGAGAATGATACGATAGATGTGTAATGTGAGCCTTAAAGACAAGCTAAGATCTGATGCTTTCAGAGAAAGATTAAATCTAGACAGTGTATGGAGATGTGTGCAGAACATGATGTTTCAATGGTATGGCCACATTGAAAGAATAGATGAGAGTTCTTAGGTTGGTAGATGTAGAACAGTTGAGGTAGCAGGATCAGTTCACAGGAGAAAGCCAAGGAAAACATGAGAGAAATTGATAAGAATAGACTTGAGAGAAAGAAGATTTTGCCAGAGATAGGTTAGTTTGGAATTCAATTTCTAAACACTGTCCAAGGCATGCCAGTATGTAAAATGAACGAACGAACGAATGAATGAACGAATGAACGACGATGACGACAAAGTCGTCGCCGTCGTCGTCGTCGTCGTCGTCGTCGTCGTCGTCGTCGTCGTCATCATCATCATCATCAGTGGTGGAGCAATAAGATGACAATATATTACCATAACATGATTTTTTTGACATAATGATCTGCCCTCTTTTAATTAGAAATGTGAGGCAGCAGAAGTAAAAAAACATAATGAAAAGAATGAAGAAAAGAATGAAAAAAAGAATGAAGAAAAGAATGAAGAAAAGAATGAAGAAAAGAATGAAGAAAAGAATGAAGAAAAGAAATAAAAAAATAGCTACTGTTTCTCTGACTAGATTGTGTGTTTGAAAGTCTATGTTTTGGCAAACACTGTAAACTGAAATATATTTTGCCTTCATTTTTGACAATATGGTTTCACTTGTTAGACATTACAAATTTGCTCACCTGACTCAAAGCATCCCATAATAGACACACTGGCAACCAACTGACAGTCTGGTTTGGTAGGATAGAAGTGGATTTTAACCGTGTTGGCTGCAGTTCCAAATGGAATCTTAATAATATCATGTGGGCCATTGTTATGGATGGTCTTAATAGACTATGGAAGAAAATACATTTTTTTAAAGATTTAAACAAAATAAGAATGAACAGTTTTATATTTTTTGGGGCTCAAAAACAAAAATCCTAAAACATAAGTTAAAAAACCGCCACCAGGATTATCATTAATCTAATAAAACAAACAAAATATTTGAACTAGTTGATGGTCACATTGTTTAACAGTCATTACTATGCTTTATTTAGTATCATCTCAATTAACTGTGGCAGAAAATGTTGTCATCTCTTTTATAAGCAAGTAATCATGGTAAGTAGACTAGTAATGGAGCCAGTGTCGGGTTAGTATAGTGGCAGATGATGTGGTCGCCACAGGTTTGTATCTTCAGGTACTTTACACTCAAGACAAATGTTTTCTTTATATGCTGACAATTCCGAAGAGTGTCTTAGTCAAGATTCAGCTGTCTTCTCAGCATTATTCAAAACTGACACTCATAGATTCAAAATACGACACCTTGGATTCTATTGTAAAAATCATAGTTTTCCAAAAAGAAAAAATTACCCTGCACATCTTTCACTTATGGTAGCTATCGACGAAATGTATTGTCAAAAAATAAAATAAATAAAAACCTTTTTAACCTTCAATTGTCAAAATTTTACCATTTTTTACCGAAATAAGTTTCTTTTTGTCATTCCATTATTTATAGCATGGAGTATTCATTTATAGCAAACTGTTGTAGAAGTTTCTGAATTGAGGCCATTTTTTGCCAATTTTTAGATACATCCAGTCAAATGCCTAAAACTTGTGCGACAATTTTTGTTGCTATTTTAAACTTTTGTTTTATTGAACTGAATGCAAATTAGAGATATTTTTTATTATGGTGAGTTGTAAGTTCTGTTCATGTTAAGCATCACCATAGACAAGACGAACTAACATCGCCCATTATCTGCCTTGATACAGAGACAATAATGGAACTCTCCTGCCCGAGGAGGAGGCACCTTTGTATTGTCAGCAGTCTAATAAAGTATTTCATATTGTTAACACGTCTTTTCAGTCTCTCTCACGTTCTTGATCTTTCATACCAAGTACTCACTACTTCCTTTGATAGTCAATATATATATATATATATATATATATATATATATATATATATATATATAATAATAATAATAGAATTAACGATAAGTGAAGTATCGTTAAAGTGATCTATCGTAATAAAGTAAAGCTCAATACGTTGAGTAGAGCAATCAATTTAAAGAAGGAAAGATGAAGACAAAAAATTACATAAAATTACATAATTCTCTGACGAGAAGAGTTTCATCTTTGAAAAACCATGGTTTAAGGATTAGTGTAACTCCTTGCATCTGAATTTTCGATGTAATAAAATGTGTATCAATTTTATGTAATTTTATGCAATTTTTTGTCTTCATCTTTCCTTCTTTATATATATATATATATATATATATATATATATATATATATATATATATATATATATATATATATATATATATATAACAACAAGAGTTTGATGCAGTACATTTGCAGACATGATCTTAAAAAGCAGGAAAACATTGTAAGAAAAATTTTCCCTTTGATCAAACTGAAGATGTGAGGATAGGAGACATATTCAATTGCAGACAAAGATCTCATTCTCATTTCTGAAAAATATATACGTGTACCACAGGGATGACAGAAAAAATATATTCACTTATTGAACAGGCTTCAAGTCAGATTCCCTACAAGACATTTGTTATTACTACTCACATAATATGAAACTCCTGCTTCAAGTCAGAATCTTATTCTAGCACCCAGAAAACTTAAATGCTTTTCTATTGTAACATATGTGAAAAGCTAAAAACAGCCACAAATAACTTCATAATAGGACCCTAAAAAATAAAAGCTAAAGATAGTAAGGAATTCCCCAAACTTCCAAATTTGAAGTTATTTCTCGCAGACAATGCCGGCTTTCTTCACTAGTTTAGAATAACAAATAGAAGTAGGGGTGGGACGTAATGGGTGGAAATTTCAGATTCATGCGAGTAGTATTTTTTTGTGTTCATTTATACATAAATAACACTAAACAATCAAACATTTTGAAAATTTTGCAAAATTCAGAAGGTGCAGGCCAATAGTTTTGGGCTATTTTACATTCATGAAAACCCTTTCACAGCCTGAAAATGGTCCTAAATTAAAGTACTATATCAGATTTAACCATCTATATCCATTCATAGCTTTTGAGGATGTTTTAGGACCTGCAATGTCGCATGAAACCACTTTTTCACCGAAAAATGATGGATTTTGAGTCCTGTGGAGCCCTAACGGCTATTTTTGGCTTGCCCCTCTTGAATTTTGCAAAATTTTCAAAATGTTTGATTGTTTAGTGTTATTTATGTATAAATGAACACAAAAAAACTACTCGCATGAATCTGAAATTTTCACCCATTACGTCCCACCCCTAATATAAGTTAATGTTCGAGATTATTTTTTGTGTAATATCTTCACTAAAAAGTAAAAAAAGTGAAAATCCAATGAAAGAATTTCAACTTACCTGTCCATCAGTCAAAATGAGATCAAATTTCTGAACATATTTTGCACGAACAAGACGAATAGCTGCTCCATACATTAGGGCATCACCGACAAAAATGGTGAGCATACGTTTATTATCTCCAACTTCTGGTTTCCATCCTTGTCCACCTGGTCGGATAGCAGCTTTATGGTCTTCATTACTGGACACATCGATATCCCAATTTCTTATCAAAGAAGAATCGGCCAAGCCATCACTAAACACACACAAGGATTCTGAGAAGGTAAAAAGTTACAAAAAGCAATAAATCAAGAATGTATATTTTTAGTAAAACAAACAATTAATTATGCATGCTCTAAAAATAAATTATACTTGTGTTGCTTCAGCTAAGTGATTCAATAATCCATCAAATTACTCAACATCTTTCATGAGTTAAAATCAATAGAATCAATCATCTGATCAAATCACCAGAGTCAAGTATGTCTCCATCATCTAATCGAACCATAGTATGCATTGGTTCAAGTTAAATAGTGCCATGAGGAATCAGTCTGTTGTGGGGATTAGTGAAAATTTCCGACTCTTCAAATGTTGTTAAAGGATAATCAAAATGTTGACTGTAAAATCCTAAAGCAGCAAATAAAAGTCACAGATGCTTTGTAATATTTATGTAGCAGTCTGCTAATTTCATTACAATAATTATTTGTAAGAAAATAGAAAAGAGAGATCCTATGTATTATTTGTCACTTGCTATCAGCTCTACTTCAAATTTATCCCATGACAATCTCTCCCTCGAATATGGCTGTCTCTTCAATCAGTCTATCCATTATTGGAAAATTTGCAAGCATTAAAAAAAAACAGGGGTGATATTTTAACCAATCTGCATGTTTATCGCTGGAAATATTATTTCAAACGTAATATCAATAGACTGACAGAAAGAGCCTAATGATATGTGTGGATGCATGTAAACATACTATTTTAACCTTAAGCCTAAAGTAAATGCTTAAGGGTAACAAAGCTAAGCCTTAAGAAAATGCTTAAGGGTAAAAAAGCTTAAGCCATAAGTAAATGCTTAAGGATAACAAAGCTTAAGCCATAAGTAAATGCTTAAGGGTAACAAAGCTAAGCCTTAAGTAAATTCTTAAGAGTAATAAAGCTTAAACTTTAAGTAAATGCTTAAGAGTAATAAAGCTTAAGCCTTAAGTAAATGATTAAGAGTAATAAAGCTTAAGCCTTAAGTAAATGATTAAGAGTAATAAAGCTTAAGCCTTAAGTAAATGCTTAAGAGTAATAAAGCTTAAACCTTAAGTAAATGATTAAGGGTAATAAAGCTTAAGCCTTAAGTAAATTCTTAAGAGTAATAAAGCTTAAACTTTAAGTAAATTCTTAAGAGTAATAAAGCTTAAACCGTAAGTAAATTCTTAAGAGTAATAAAGCTTAAACCTTAAGTAAATGATTAAGGGTAATAAAGCTTAAGCCTTAAGTAAATTCTTAAGAGTAATAAAGCTTAAACTTTAAGTAAATTCTTAAGAGTAATAAAGCTTAAACCTTAAGTAAATTCTTAAGAGTAATAAAGCTTAAACCTTAAGTAAATGATTAAGGGTAATAAAGCTTAAGCCTTAAGTAAATGATTAAGGGTTATAAAGCTTAAGCCTTAAGTAAATTCTTAAGAGTAATAAAGCTTAAACTTTAAGTAAATGCTTAAGAGTAATAAAGCTTAAGCCTTAATAAATGATTAAGAGTAATAAAGCTTAAACCTTAAGTAAATTCTTAAGAGTAATAAAGCTTAAACCTTAAGTAAATGCTTAAGAGTAATAAAGCTTAAGCCTTAAGTAAATGCTTAAGAGTAATAAAGCTTAAACCTTAAGTAAATGATTAAGGGTAATAAAGCTTAAGCCTTAAGTAAATTCTTAAGAGTAATAAAGCTTAAACTTTAAGTAAATGCTTAAGAGTAATAAAGCTTAAGCCTTAAGTAAATTCTTAAGAGTAATAAAGCTTAAACCTTAAGTAAATTCTTAAGAGTAATAAAGCTTAAGCCTTAAGTAAATTCTTAAGAGTAATAAAGCTTAAACTTTAAGTAAATTCTTAAGAGTAATAAAGCTTAAACTTTAAGTAAATGCTTAAGAGTAATAAAGCTTAAACCTTAAGTAAATGCTTAAGAGTAATAAAGCTTAAGCCTTAAGTAAATGCTTAAGGGTAATAAAGCTTAAGCCTTAAGTAAATGATTAAGAGTAATAAAGCTTAAACCTTAAGTAAATGCTTAAGAGTAATAAAGCTTAAGCCTTAAGTAAATGCTTAAGGGTAATAAAGCTTAAGCCATAAGTAAATGATTAAGGGTAATAAAGCTTAAGCCTTAAGTAAATTCTTAAGAGTAATAAAGCTTAAGCCTTAAGTAAATGCTTAAGAGTAATAAAGCTTAAGCCTTAAGTAAATGCTTAAGGGTAACAAAGCTTAACCATAAGTAAATGCTTAAGGGTAACAAAGCTAAGCCTTAAGAAAATGCTTAAGGATAACATAAAGCATTGAGTAAATGCTCAAGGGTAACAATGCTTAAGCTTAACATTTTTAAGAGTAAAAAACTGACAGACGAACAGACAGAGCATCTTATAAAGATGCTTGAATACATTTAAAAAATTTACAAATATTTTTATCTTTCAAAAAGCATGAATATACAGAGTTTAGATCGTAAAATTTGAACATAAAAATACCTGTTACTGTTGTTGGAGCTTCAGTTGTAGAGACTGGAAGGAAAAAAAAAAAAAACTTAGCACCAAAATAGAATAATAAATAATAAACGTAGTGAGGGATGGACTGAAGTCACTCAAGTAATACAAACATTATCTAAAAACATGGAATTAATGAAAATTCTGTGAAATAGAAATCCTTTGTAGACTGGAGCAATGAAGAATGACAATATTTATTTGGTGTATCAGAGAATGTGCTGTTATATATAATTTGGTTAAATAGCAAGAAATGTTTGTCAGAAAAGATGCCGGAATATCTCTAGGCCAAAGCTTAAGAAGCGTCATAATTCCTCCAGAGTTTTTAGAAAAGAAACTGAAGGCTAGTCACATGACTGCTGTTACGTGTTTAGAGTTAGGCACAGGATATTCAACATTGTACATATCTTTGTATAAGGATATATGAAAAACCATGCTATTCACCTTAATTTTCATATTGTTAAAAAGTTTTATTGAACTTTTGAGTGTGTCTATGTCAGTGATTTTGAATCAGCAAAATGTATGTAAACAGTGAAATACAATGGGTTACAAGGTTATTTCAATCGCTAAACACTGAGTACAATTCTGGCCTGTGATTAATGTTGTAGTATGAATTATAATCTCTTATTTTTCGTGTGTTTTTCTTTTATGATACACCAGGTATAATATCAAGACAATTATGTGAGTGTTTGTATTATTTGGACTACTATTCTCATCTTGGTTGTTATATTCTTTCTTTTGTTTACTTAGTTCACCCCAAACAAGGCAAGTTGCCACTGTAGACATACGGGGCTACTGAGAATTAGAGTGAAAGTTTAGGGAGGTCATCCTAAATTGGGAGCTGTGCAGTGAGATGCTTGTCCACATTAATTTTAAATTTGTGCATGTCGGTACAGTCGGAGAAAGAGGTAGCAAGGAGGGAGTTCCAAATGACTAGCAGCTCGATGAAAGAACCTATAGCAGTAGTAGAAGGCTCTCCTGCATCTGGGTACCTCCACAGTGAATGGATGGGATTTAGCTGATTGTCGGGTTGATCGAGTGTATTTACGTCGAGAGGGCACCAGAGTAGCAAGTTCATCGGAACACATTCCATTGAAGTACTTGTAAAACAAGCACAAGGATGCAACATTATGGTGATAGAACAGGGGCTGGAGCTTGATGGATAGTGAGGGACCTATGAGGTTTGAGACTCTTTTTTGGACCTTGTCTAAGGAGGGGAGACTAGTGGATGGTGCATCAACCCAGATGTGACAACAATACTCCATGCATGGGTGGATGGTGGCTTTGTAGAGATATAGGATACTGTCAGGTGTGAGAAGTTTTGTAGCATGGTAGAGGGAACGCACCTTTCTTGCAGCAGCCTTGGAAATGTCTTCTATGTATTTGTTCCAATTCATGTTACCTGTGAATGTTAGGCCGAGGAGTTTGAATGTTGGACTCTCAGGTAGGGTGTTATTTGCCATCGGTCACAACATTTCGGCCGATGTAACCTCCAACCTTCTTCAGGTGCATTTTTCGAACTTGTGAAGCTTCTAATCGAAATTGGGAATCTATATGTTGAATTTAGGAACCTGTACATGAATTTCTAACTGAACCATTATTCAGTTCACAGAGGTAGATTGTTCTCATTCCATCAGCCCTGACTGGTTAATTTTATGTTATTATCAACTTTAGTAAGGATTCTCAATTTTACCAAGTTTGAAAAGATGCACTTGAAAAATGTCGGAGATTACATCAATCAAAACATCATGAATATAACAACGAAGATGAGAATAGTACTTCAAATAATACAAATTATTAATTCTCATCTCATAATTCTGAAACGTAATATTGTGGCTATTAAAATTATAGATATAAATGGCAAAATAGCATTTTAAATGTATTTTTTTCTTTATTCGCAACACACTATTATTATCCTCAGCTACATTTACTATGTTTATGCCATTAATAGAAGGCAACTTTAGTTGTAATATTTACAACTTTAATTATCTTGTTTTAATTCAGATCAAAGTTCGCAATCCTCAGGGCTGCACGGTCACGTTTACACACCTTATCCCAAGAGAGCTTTGGTCTTCCAGCCTGCCGACTTGATGCGATGGACATGTTTCTGACTCAGGAGATCCAGCTGGAGCTTCGCTCGATATGGCCAAGCCATCTCATCCTGCCCAGCCTAAGGACATTAGATATTTCTTTCATGCCAAGCTTAGAGAGAAGAGTCTCAAGGTGAGTGTTGTCTTCCGGCTTGACAGCGAAGACCCATCTAATCATGGTTTTTTCGTTGCGCTGCAATCTTTTGAGAGTGCTTGCCAATGCAGCCCATGCCTTGGAGCCATAAAGCATGACACTTCCAGGCAGATTTGCATCGGGTAATAGCAGCAGTCTCACAGCCACTATCGGTTGAAAGGGAGTTGCACAGGTAGCAGAACTCAGCTACAGCTTCCAGTTTGCTATCCCCAACCGTGACCTCTTTTACTGGCCTACTGTCGATTGGTCTAGCTGTGCCTACACAGTGAGAACATCTGTATTGTTGATCCGGTCAGAGTAGGTCACTAATTCCACTCTATCTTTTGTGAACTCAGTAGAAACAGGTGGAGCAGAAGATGGAGTTTTTCCCTGTACCACTCAAGCAGACCGTGCAAGTGAACTTTCCTGATCTTCTCATAGAGTTCAGGTTGGGACCAACAATCATTACTTTTGTCTTAGCGATATTGAATCGAAGGCCCTTGTCCTCCATACTATTCTTCCATGAGGTGATTTTCTCAACTCGAGCTTCAAGTGAAGTGTCGACAATTGTGAGGTCATCTGCGTACAGGAGCTCTCAAGGACACCCGGTACTTTGTTCATGTTACAGGGATTCCAAGACAATGATGAAGAGAAAGGGGCTCAATACTAAACCATGGTGCACACCGACCCTCACACTGAATGGCTCACTGTACACCCATTCCCCACATGCACACTGCTTCTAGCGTTCGACTGCATAGACTGCACCAGCCATTTCTCCAGTCCCAGCCTCCTCATCGCCCACCATATGACCCTCCTCGGGACTCGATCAAAGGCCTTCTCAATGTCCACAAAAGCCATATATAAGGTTTTGTTTGTGGCCAAGTGCTTTTCTTGGAGCCGCCAGATGATGAAGATGGCATCAGTGGTGCCTCTGCAAGACAAAAAACCAAACTGCATCCCATTGATGTGCACCCGTTGTCTTATCAGTTGCTCTGTCATTTTCTCAAATATCATATCATTCATAATAGTAATTATACTAACTCTGTCAGTCTTATGAACTAACTCAATACTACTTACGTACGTATGGTTATAACATTCTTCTCTTTTGGACTTATAATACCATTTTCTTTGTCCAGAATTATGGACTTCTGGTAACTTTTTCTCGTCCAGACTTATGGACTCATAATAACATTTTTCTGTCTTGACTTTTGAACTTTCTTCGTCAATACACATGAACATTTAACCTCTCAATTACTAACTCATGTCTTTTACTTGTTGAACGAAGATGATCAATAAAGTTAATATAAAAAGTTAGTATGAGACTCATTTAATGTGACTAAATGTTCTATTCTAAAAATTGTAATTCCACCTAAACTTACCTGACTCAAAACATCCAATGATGGATAGACTGACACGCATCGCACAATCTGGTTTGGTAGGATAGAAACGGATGCTGATACTTGTAGCGTTTGTGCCAAAAGGAATTCGGACAATGTCTTTCGGACCATTTTTAAGCAGTCTAGTCGCACCCTACAAAAAACAAAAACAAAATCAAATGAATAAATTAAAAAAATAATTACGTAAAACACTGGTTCTCATTAAATTACCAAAGTTAAGCAACATTTAGCCTGGTCAGTAATGGAATTGATTGAAATACTAGTTGCTATAACTAAGGAAATGGTAGTTGTAAAAATTCATATGCAATAATAACCCTTGAGAAAGGTATGGATTCATTTCTCTCCTTATTTTATGGATATAAGAAAATCGATTGCAGCAAAAATAGTGGTCATGCTGCATGACGCACATAAACCTGTTACCTAATATTGTTATTATTATTTCTTACTAACTAGCAGTTCTCTCACAAGCCATTATCAGCGATCACTCACTGGGAAAAAAACATGTGGTGTTCTCTGGAGTCTGGGTGACAAGTCTCTCCAGATATCCAGCACTCTCGCTTCTCTCAATCACTGTTGCAAATCACTCTGTGTTCTCACGTTTACTGTTCGTAATGGCTGTTGGCTTTTTTCTGAAATTTGAATGACAATAAGTTTTCTCAAGATTCCAGTACTCTCTGTGCCCTACCAGTGGAAATCTGGATGATGCTCTCTTACTCAGCCTTTCCTTTCTCCTTGACTCTTCATGTTGATGCCACCATGTTGTTTTTCTTGAGTGGGGTGGGGGACTGCTCATATTATTGGACTTTTCTTACATATATATATATATATATATATATATATATATATACAGGGTGTTTCAAAAGTCTTGGGAACATAACGATTTTTAATAACTCAAAAACTATTAGGAGTTGAAAAATGAAATTGGTACCGTTGGAAAGGTTAAAGTTTCAAGTTTTGTGGGGAATCTTCAAAGTTGCTCAATATGAGCACCATTCGTCACACGGCAGACATCTAGTCGATAGTCCATTTCCTGCCAAACGCGTTCCAGCATCTTGACGTCAATGGTTCCCACAACTGCCGTTACTCGAGCCTTTAGTTCGTCAATATCTCTTGGAGGGGGCGGCACATAGACTTGTTGCTTGACAAAGCCCCAAAGGAAAAAGTCACACGGGGTAAGATCTGGAGACCTAGGAGGCCAGGGCATGAGAACGTCATCACCTCACCCAGATCTCCCAATCCATCTACCAGGCAGCCTTGTGTTAAGAAACTGCCTTACTCTAAGACTCCAGTGTGGTGGTGCACCATCTTGTTGAAAAATGAAGTCATCAGATTCTGCTTGTTCCAACTGAGCCATTAACCAGTCTTCCAGCATGTTGAGATAGGATTCACCAGTGATAGTTGCCTCTTCAAAGAAGAACGGTCCATAGACACCTTTCTTGGAAATTGCACAAAACACGTTCACTTTTGGTGAATCTCGCTCGTGCTCAAGAAGTTCATGAGGATTCTCAGTACCCCATATGCGAGTGTTATGCTTGTTAACTTTGCCATTCAGATGGAAGGTCGCCTCATCGCTAAAAACAAGCCGGTCATCAAAGCCGTTATCTTCCAACTTCTCTTGCATTGCAATGCAAAAGTCACGGCGAAGTGGCTTATCAGTGTCCTTCAACTTTTGGACCAACTTGAGCTTGTAAGGTACCATTTGCAGTCGTTTCCTTAAGACACGCCAGACAGTTGCTGGAGCAAGCTGAAGTTCCCTGCTGGCTCTTCTCACTGATTTACGGGGGCTCCGCTGAAAGGCTGTCCGAACTTGCTCAACTGCATCTTCTGAAGTTGAAGGGCGACCTGTTCGCTTACTTGGGCACAAACACCCATCTTTCACAAATTTAGCATGCCATCTGACAATGGATTTCCTTTCAGGGGCTTCTTTTTTAAATTTCCTGCGAAATGCACGCTGAACACATGTCCACGATTCAGTCTTTGCAAATTGGAGGACGCAAAATGCCTTGTCTTGTTTAGAGAACGCCATTACTGCACCTGGAAAGATAACACAAAAATCATTAGTATGACCAAAAACTTGATTAAGCAAGCTTTAAAATGGCACCAGTTTCATTTTTCTACCTGGAATAGTTCATGAGATATACGCATTTGTAATGTTCCCAAGACTTTTGAAACACCCTGTATATATATATATTAAAGAAGGAAAGATGAAGATAAAAAATTACATAAAATTACATAAAATTGATACAAATTTTATTACATCGAAAGTTCAGATGCAAGGAGTTACAATAATCCTTAAATTTGTATCAATTTTATGTAATTTTATGCAATTTTTTATCTTCATCTTTCCTTCTTTAAAATTGATTGCTCTACTCAACGTATTGAGCTTTACTTCATCATGATAGATCACTTTACGATACTTCACTTGTTGTTAATTCTATTATTATATATATATATATATATATATATATATATATATATATATATATATGCATGCTGGTAGTTCCAGTTCCTTTGGATCTGTGTAATGTTCTTTCTATATGTTTCTAGTTGTGTTTATGAAGCATTATTCTGTTACAACTTCTTGTCGTCGGTCAGTGTTACCTGGTCATGTGTGTTGGGTTCCATACTCAAGGATTTTTCTTAATATTATCATTATTTACTCATTAAGAGTTCTCAAATGAGTCATTATCAGTGATTGCTCAGTGTCAATAACAAATGATGTTCTCTGGAGTCTGAGTGACAATAAGTGTCCTCAAATTTCCAGATCTCTGACCCTTTCAGTAACCAGTGCAAATCATTTTTAGTTTTCACAACAGCCGTTTTCCATTGATTTCTCGCTTACAACGACCGTTGGCCTTCTCTGGAATTTGAGTGGCAATAAACGGAGGTTTGGTTGGTGTCTTCCCTCCTCTGTCTTTTCATCCTTCTCCTCTCCTTTGCAGGCTGGGGCCACCATATGTGTGTGGGCAGGTCGAGATGACTTTTCCATTTATTTGATTGCACTTAGACTAAAGTCTCCCTTCCCCTCCTCTTTTCTTGATTAGTGTAAAATACCTAAATGAGTGTGCAATCTCAGAAAACTTCCCTCCTTTTTTTCTTTATCAGTGTGAACACTTAAATAACATTAAAACTGAAATCTCACAAACTTCCTCTCCCTATTTCTTAATTAGTATGAAAGCTTAAAGGGTGTTTGTTACAAAACTTTTGGTATACTGAGCGCATATTCGTCTCCATTTAAAAGATGCAACTTTTAATAAGGAGTTCCTACAAATCAGACAATAATTATTATAGTTTCTTTATTATATAAATTTTAAAATTTTCTTTGAAGATCCATTTTCAAAATTTTTTTACTAAAATTTAGGTGGATCAAATGAAAAGCATAAAGATTGTTTTTGATAGAAGAAAATTTCAAGACATTCCTGCGTCTTTTATCAGCTTCAGAATGAAAATAGAATAACAGTAAAAAGCTTTCAATGTAAAAATGAATATTTTTGTAGTGTGAGGCACGTGATCTGTTTAGCATCAGTTGTCGCCTGGAGTTAGTTGTAAAGAAGTTTTTGTTGTAAGTCTAGGCGTCTGTTCTTATTTTAAAATCGGTGATTTACGTAATTAAAAAGAATATTAATGATATCTAAATTAAATCCTGCGTCGTGTGTGTAGTCTGTAGATTTATTTAATTTCTTGTTTTAAGGAATAAATTTATTTTCTAGAAGGATGCATCTGATAGCATCTATGCGATTTTTAAGTGGCGTAAAATGTTTGCTTCATGTAGAATATAGTAATTTTTTTTATGGTTGTTAAAACGCAGGTGAAACTTCAATCCTATCTATTCTACAGATCCATTATTATTGCATTTTGTGCAGAAAATATAGATCAGGTTGGAGCTATAGCAAGTAAGATTCATGAGTTGTATCTGGATTTCTATTCTCTAAGCTAGCATGTGATCTCGTCTGTCAATCTCGGTTTAGTATTTCGTCCCCAGCCCCATATCAAACTTACATATGATATTGATATTAGGGGTGGGACGTAATGGGTGAAAATTTCAGATTCATGCGAGTAGTATTTTTTTGTGTTCATTTATACATAAATAACACTAAACAATCAAACATTTTGAAAAATTTGCAAAATTCAGAAGGTGCAGGCCAATAGTTTTTGGGCTATTTTACATTCATTAAAACCCTTTCACAGCCTGAAAATGGTCCTAAATTAAAGTACTATATAAGATTTAACCATCTATATCCATTCATAGCTTTTGAGGATGTTTTAGGACCTGCAGTGTCGCATGAAACCACCTTTTCACCGAAAAATGATGGATTTTGAGTCCCGTGGAGCCCTAACGGCTATTTTTGGCCTGCACCTTCTGAATTTTGCAAAATTTTCAAAATGTTTGATTGTTTAGTGTTATTTATGTATAAATGAACACAAAAAAATACTACTCGCATGAATCTGAAATTTTCACCCATTACGTCCCACCCCTATTGATATGTAACTTACCTTTCCACCCATAAGAATAACATCAAACATTTCAACATATCTTGTACGAACAAGACGAACAGATCCTCCATATGCAAGGGCATCACCAACCGAAACAGTGACTGTGCGTTTGGTATCTCCAGGTGCAGATGTCCATCCTTTCCCACCAGGTCGAATACTATTCATGTCCTCTTCATTACTGGAGAATTGAATGTCACTATTCTTTACTAAAGATGTATCAGCCAAGCCATCGTTAAACACGCACCAGGATGCTAGAAATTTAGAATATGAAAAAATAAATCAAGGATAAAAAAATGGCCACTGGGGATAGTTTCATGCTCCTTTGTAGACTCCTTTATATAAAAAAAGATAAATATGACCCCCTCTAAAGACAAGATACATAGGTAAGTGATTTTTTCTATCAAATTTCAAGTTCCTAGGTTTATTAACTTGAGGTTAGTAAATCCATTACCTTATATTAAAATTAACTAACTGACAAACACATGTCTCTCATATGAGTATAGACGTAGTTGTTATAGTTATACTATTTTCATGTTATGCATTCTGGCCTGCCATCCTGTCATAGATGGAAACATGTCAACATGGAAAAAATTTACTTCCATTAGTTAAATAAAGGGCCTAATTAGAAATGTTGAGGTGTTTAATAGGCTGTAATTATAACAATGAAAATGATGACACCTATCCAATTTTGTTTTGATAGTTTGGTGATAATATTGAATGGCACATGACAATCATCTAAAGTGGCATCACTAAGTTCATCTGTTATTGTTTTTATGTTACATATCTTCTTTTCTCTATCTTGCTATATCGATACTTGATTCAGACTAGCCTAATTTTTTGTTCTTTTCCTTCCATTATGTTATTAGCATAAATATATTTTATTTTGCTTTAGTTTTTTTCTGAAAATACTTATTCTGGCTAAGAAAACTGTTAGAGTGGATGCATTTTCCCTTACTCACTGAATATTCTTAAACATTAAAGGTAAGTGATCATGTAATAAGTTATTTCCCTTGACTTCTGCACAAATATTTAAAAAAAACATTATATTTTTAAACATTAAAGGGCGGTTTCCACATTAATTACACATTAATATTTGTTCTTTAGTAATAGTTGATTAATGTCAAGTACTAAAACGAACTTTAAAAATATTCTTGTTTCATAAGATATTTTGATTATGAAATTTAAGGCAACCAAAATGAATTTCCGTTTCTTTTGTTCATTTTTTTCTTTGAATTTCGGGCAACACTGGGTAAGTACAATAAGTATGTTATAAATTGTTCTGTAATCTGTTTCTTCTTTCATTTTCTTGAGAAATTCCAGAAATTCTCATTACTACCTTTTTGCTTTAAAAATTACTGTGTTGTCTATCTAATGCTTATGCATTTCATATAAGTTTTGAATTTAAACAATTTATTAATAGAAAGATTATTCTGTTTGATAAAATGTAAGCAAATAAATAGTCATAGTGTGAACTCTTCCGGGGACAGGTATTCTTATATATATATATATATATATATATATATATATATATATATATATTATACAAATGGGAAATTATGATAAAGAATGCTTACCTGTGACAGATTCTGTTGTAGTACCTGAAAAAAAAATGATAATTATAACTTATCAAATATAGTGAAAGCTCGATTGATATTCAACAGTTAATAAAAAAATACCTTTTTAATATTGTTGAAAACAAATAAAAAAGGAATCGCATCAATTTCAGTATCTTTTATCAGGTTGGAAAGAAAGTAATGTCGTTTTTGTCCAACGAATTTATTTAATCTGAAACACTCACATTAAGGCATTTTAAATCTTTACAATAATTTCCCTCATTTTCTATGACTTCTGTTCAACGATCAACTTTCTTCTTGATGCCTTCTTCAAAACATTTCTCTGATTTTTGAGAGAAGCAAATTTAGGTCATTTTTGAGTTGGTCGTCATTTTCATAAATTTTATCATTTAAGTGATGCTGCAATGACCCGAAAAGATAGTAGTCGGATGGAGCAATGTCAGGTGAATAAGGCGGATGAGGCAAAACTTCCTAATTGAAACTCATGATCTTTTCCTGAGTGAGTTTTACTGTGTGAGGTTTCGTGTTATCATGCTGAAGCACTACACCCTTCCTATTGAGTAATGCTGGTCGTTTTTTTGATAGAGAAATTCTTAGATCATCAAGCAGTGAACAATATTTTACTGCTATGATTGTTTGATTAGGCTCTAGTAACTCATAATGAATCAGTCCTCTCATGTCCCACCATAAAGAGAGCATAACCTTCTTTGGGTGTAGTCCTTGTTTTGGAACAGGCTGTGGACTTTGGTTTCGGTCTAACCATTATCTTTTGCATTGGGTATTCTTGTAAAGAACCCAATTTTCATCTCCAGTCACAATTCTTTGAAAAAATGGTTCTTGATGATTCCTGGAAAGCAAAGATGTGCAGTCAATCTTTGATTTTGTTGAGTGTCAGTCAAATCGTGGGGAACCCAAAGTCCAAGTTTTTAAACTTTTCCTAACTCGTAAAGGCATGAAATAATTATGGTATTGGGTTGTATTCAATTATTGAGCTAATTTTCAACTGGTTAACTTTGGATTGGCCTCCACAGCGTATTTAATGGCGTCTTTATCAATTGATTTTGGCCTTCCCGAACGTCGCCGATCTGACAGGTTAAAATCTCCAAAAGAAAATTTTGCAAACCACCATTGACATTTTTAATCATTCAGAACATTTATCCCATAGACAGTTCCAATATTTCTCGTAGCTTCTGCAGCTGAGTTTCCGTTTTTGAATTCATAGAGCATGCAATGTCTCAGATGCTCCTCACTAATATCCATTTTTGACGGCTGAGGCCGTTAAACTTAATATTTTCCAACTAATTACTATATCTGAAAGGCAAAGCAAGATATTAAGACACCAATTCACCAAAAAAATCTAGAACTGTGTACAACTTATGAGGCTGCAAAGTGATGAAGTCAAAAATACGACATTACTTTCTTTCCAACCTGATACATGCTTACTTTATAATTACATTTTCTTCAATCAAACTTTGTATTCCCAGAGTTCACGCAATTTATTTTAAGAAGAAAAGAGTATACACAATACCAATACCCAATAGAAATAATTCATAAATTAAAAAATATGGTATAAAAAATAATGAATATAGAGGTTTGAAAGGAAAAATAAATGTTTTCTACACTTAAAATAATTTAAGAAAACTAAATATTATCATTTTCGTTACTAAGTTAATATTTTCATATAATAAATAGAATTTATCTTGGCTTTAAAGATTTTAAAAATCTGTGGAAATTCATTGGTTTAATTAGAAATTACTACTGATGCTTTAATCTAACCAAAAAGGCTACAGAAGATTATATTACATTTGCAAGATATGTTCACATCTACTATTAAAACTAGAACAAGGTTCGAAGCTGACATTGCAAAATATTACTGAAGAATTACAATGATACTGCAAAACTGAGGAAAAAGATATTTCACACATACACTCAGTTAGAATAAAGGAACATGCTAAAAAACGTTTTCTTTCAAAATTAAAATGCTTTTTAAGGATGCGGTCAAATACAAAATAGAGCTGGTCTTCTGAATGTCAAAGGGTATTCGAAGAAATTATAAAAGCCTAAATATCTGATTTATCTCTTGCACATTATGATCCTCATAAGGAGATACATGTTGCAGCTGATGTGAGTAAATTAAGATTAGGGGTCGTTTTACTACACAAGGAAGATAAGGGATAGCTGAATCCAGTATTCCATCCATCAAAAACGTTATTGCAGTCAGAATAAAATTACAGGCATTAGATACATTTAGAGTAAAAAGATTTTATTATTTTTTAAATGGAAGAAGATTTATTTTGTAAATGAACCACAATCCATTACTATTAATAGTTTAAGAAAGACATACTGGATTATACTGTAAATTGCTTGCAAAGATGGGGAACCATTCTTTTAAACTATACATTTACAAGGGAATTCTTTTCATTAAAGAAAATAAGAAACGCAGACGAATTGTCAAGGTTGATTCCAAAACTAAGTGTACCTCTAGAGGAAACAGTTATTGATGCATTACAGAAATGTAGATAAAGAAATCGAAGATCAAGTGAAACTTTGTAGATGCTGTGCATTGGCAGGAAAAGCATCACAAGTAAAAGTTAACCCATGGCCGAAAACAGACAGACCACGGAGACCATATTGATTATGATGAACCAATGAATGAAATATATTACCTTATAGTGGTAGATAGTTTCACGAAGTGATCAGAAGTTGTTAAATGTAAGAAAATTTATTTTGTATGAAATTTTTTGTATGAAATCTTTGCAAGATTCGGCATTCTTGGATTTGCAGATTTTTTGTAAAGAATTTTTAACTACTCCATTCCACCCAAGATCTAGTGGCCAGGCAGAACACTTTGTACGTACATTTAAATGAGCATTAAAAATCAGACAGAGGCGAAACTGAAGATCAATTGTTACAATTTTCTTTGAACTGCTACAAATTGCTGAGTGTGGTTTGGTAGCTCTAAACTCGAGTATAAATTCAGAAAATATCACCAGCTGAACTTATGTTCAAAAGAAAGATTAAATAGATATTTGATAGACTAATAATACCTAACAAAACTAAAAGTTTGAAAACAACATTTTTCAAACCCAGCAAAAAAATTATATTTTAAACATTATAAAAATGGAAAAATTAGCTGGAAAGAAGACATTTCGAACCCTTTATTTAATCCAGACAAGATTAGGTTTAAGGTTCCCAAAATTTATACCAGAATTGTCTATGTGGTGTAACAGGTAAAGCATTGTTTAACAATCAGGTCTAAGTGAGAGTCTTCTGGAGGTTGAAAGTTCAATACTTACAACAGACAATAATGACTAATAATTACACAGTCAGAACGAGAATAAGCTACCCCTAAGTTCGAAATTTTGTACAGGCTCCTGAGTTCGACATAAAGATTCAGAAGTTCGACTACAAGGTTTCTAAGTTCGAAATGATGCACCTTACAGGTCACATCGGCCGAAACATTTTGAATATAACAATCAAGACGAGAATAGTAGTCAGAGTCATTATCATCATCATATTTGGTTTAATGGATGTGTTGGACTAATTTATCTCTGACCAGGTCTTTATTTATCTCTCTTTCTCCCAAATCCATCCTAAGCACTTTCTCCCATATTTTTCTTGGCCTTCCCCTGCCAACTGACCCTACTACCTCAACTGTTCTACATCTACCAACTCAATCACTTTCATCCATTCTTTTAATATAACCAAATCAATGAAATCTCCTAGTCTGCACACATCTCCCTATACTTTCCAGATTAATCCAAATAATATCAATAAATTTATTAATCAAATGATGGTTAATTATATTAACTCATTTAAAATATAAATCAAGAATTTCAATTAAGTAATAGTAATGATTGGATTAATATACATAAGTATAGACAAATGCTATCTTCAGAAGAAATCTTATCCTATGTATAATATTCACAAAATATGAATAGATGAAATTGTTTATGAAAAATACAGAGGAACTGAATATTGTTGTAAATCAAAGATTACTCACCTGACTCAAAACATCCCATAATAGACACACTGGCAATCAATTGACAGTCTGGTTTGGTGGGATAGAAGCGAATTTTAACGATGTTGGCTTTGGTACCGAATGGGATTTTTATAATATCATGTGGACCATTGTTACGGATGTTTGAAACGGACTAAAAAAAACAACAACACTGTCTTAGCTCTTTATTTGCATATGAATTGATTACAGAAGAACACATTAAAATTAATGTAGGCTGTCAGTTTTAAAAAGGTTACCTTTACTCCCATGTTTCATATATTTTAGTACCTTCTTTATTTTGGTTGTTTTAGTTAACCATGGCTTCATAAAAATTAGTGCATCACAGAAATTGCTAAAATTAACTCTTGGTTAAGATAAATCATTTGAAAATATGAAGTTTAAATCAAAAAATAGATCAAAGAAATTTAAATTAAGAAATAGTTGTTTTTTTTGTTTTGTTTTTTCATTTCTACTTGTTTTGGTTTCTCAGCCTTTATTATTATCTTCCACTTCTCATGTTTTCTGCCTTCCACTCTACTATGGGCACACAACAAGAAAAAAACAAACATAATTCACAAGAGAAAAATGGCCTCGCTTTTTTAGATCTCCACTGACTGAACTAATTCTAATACTTTGACTTTTGTTACTTAAAGTCGTTTCCATCGTGTCATATATTGAGACCTCTTAGGAAGCTTCCATAAAACTAATATCAAATTAGATTGATAAAGCTTCAATAATTAAGTATGACTGCCTGTCTGCATAAAACATCTGTGTTCTTTTTAATGGCTGAAAATATAATAATAAAAAGGGCGTAGATCCTTAGTCGTAGATTGACATAAAACCAGAGTCAAATATCGACGGTATAAGTGATAGAATTAGTAACAGATCATTTAAGAGCATTCTAATAGGTTAATTGAAGGTTGAGATTTCAATTTTTGTGCTGTGTAATGTTAGCTCTTTTGGTCCAAAGACGCAGCCCAGAAAACAAATGGCAGCAAAAGCAGCCGCCAGATAACTTGATAAACAGAAACGGTGTATAGTTAGATGAACAACACCGCACTATATTAGCTAACAGTAAGAACTGCCTCTGTATGATTCCATAGCGATAAGCTCAGACACCAAATGTTTTACACTACAACTGTTCATTTCATGAATACATATTTTCTTAATGGTGAGGATAACAGATCGCAAATAATAATGTAAGACATACCATTCGCCCATTCAGCAACATCCATTTTAATTTTCAGAGCAGCATAGACCTCAGTTATAGCAATGAAACATACACCACCTCAACAACCCAAATTCCACTCACATGTGTTAATTCTTTCCCTTCTTTTCTCACAGTTGATACTTAAAAGTAAAATAAGTTATCTCTCTTGTAATCAGATAAATAAGTTATCTCCCTTTATTATCGAACTCTTCAGTGATGTCACACAGAAGATAAGAAAGAGCTTTCTCCCTCTTTTTAAGAATGGCTACCATAATGTTGAGACATGTAAATAAGCAACTAATAAAAGCATGAGGTGAAGATGGTGTACATTTGCTTAATTTCTGACTTTAGTCTTTTTGTCAATATATTACACATTGAGCAGGACATTTTATTATATTTTTCTTGAATAATAGAAAACAGGTAACGTCTGCAGTTGTCTCTATCAGATATTAAACTGAGTATATCAATTATGAATGAACTATTATCCTGCATTGAACACAGATGTAATAATATCAATATAGCAAAATGTTCATATAAAGGTTCAGTATGTAGCAACTGGTGGCTTGCAGAAGTCTGCTGATACCCAAGACCAACTCCTTGACTGTATGCCCCCAAAACTCAAGTATAAGTCTTAGTGCTTAGAAATATTATGAGAAAGGAGATAGTTTAGATATGATTGGGTGTCCTCCAAATTTGAATGTCCAGGGCCACCGCCCTGTCACTGTACCACTTGCTATCAGCGTCGTTATAGAAAGCAAGGGATCTGTAGTTGAAGACAACAGCTAGTTGCATCCAGTGTGTGAAAGTGAAGTTACCACATAGTTACTTTTGTTTATTTAGAATTAAAAAAAAAAAATCGAAAAGAAGAAAGACAAAAGTCCACTTACATGTCCATCAGTCAAAATGAGATCAAATTTCTGAACATATTTTGCACGAACAAGACGAATAGATGCTCCGTACATTAGGGCATCACCGACAAAAATGGTGAGCATACGTTTATTATCTCCAACTTCTGGTTTCCATCCTTGTCCACCTGGTCGGATAGCAGCTTTATGGTCTTCATTACTGGACACTTCGATATCCCAATTTCTTATCAAAGAAGAATCGGCCAAGCCATCTCTCATCACGCATAATGAGGCTAAAATAAAGAAAAGAATGAATTTAGAGAATGCATTTTATTTATTTGAAAATTTTGATATTGAGTTTAATTAGTCATGTTTTGCATGGAATGTTACTCTGATATTCGATTTTTATTACTTAATGTCGTTTTCATCGTGTCATAGATTGAGACGTCTACAGAAACTTCCATAAAATTAATATTAAATTAAATTGATACAGCTTCAATAATTAAGTAAGACTGTCTGCATAAAACATATGTGTTCTTAAAAATATAATAACATGTGTTCTTAAAAATATAATAACATATGTGTTCTTAAAAATATAATAACATATGTGTTCTTAAAAATATAATAACATATGTGTTTTTAAAATATAATAATAAAAAGGGCATAGATCCTTAGTTGAAAGTCTGAAGTTTGTAAACTGACATAAAACCAAAAACTAAACCAGAGTCAAATTTCCAGGATCTAAGTCCAAATATCAATAGTTGGCAAGAAAAAACAAAACAAGTTACAGATTACAACAGTATGACAAAATACAGACAGAAAACATGCAATGATTCGTCTATGAACCCAGTCACCACTGAACATCCCTGCTGAAATGTAATGGCTTTTTATCAAAAAAGGCAGCCATATTAGTTGTAATAAACAGATATGGGTGAAAATTAACCTATTTCAAAGCATTCAAAATTGCCTGCCTTATATGTTATTTTCATAAATAGTTGATTCAGTTATCATATATTTGTTTAGTATGATGACAACCATACATTAACTACTGTACCTCTTGATAAAAAAAAATAAAAAAATAAAAATAAATAAATAAATAAATAAATAAATAAATAAATAATAATAATAATAATAATAATAATAATAATAATAATAATAATAATAATCATCATCATCATCATCTTCATCTTCTTCTTCTTCTTCTTCTTCTTCTTCTTCTGTTATGATACTTGAACAATCAGATCTTATCTAACTATTATTTTTAATATATTAATATTTTTTCTTTATGTTATGAATGTATAAACATGTTATATATGTTTATGTTATGTTTTTTCTTTAGATTATATTAGGTTTTGACTCGGTGGGGTTTCCACCACATCAAAACCTAATATATATAACCTAAATTAATTAATTGATAAATAAATGAAAATATATTGCAACTTACATTTTAATTAGATAAATTACTTTTCAAAAATGTAGAAGTATTTAATGTTTTTCTCCCAAATACCATAAAACAAAAACTGAATTAAAAAATTTAAAAAGAATTGTGATGGGCAGTGTTTTTCTCTTTCTATTTCAGATGTCATCACGGAATATTTTCAATGTTATGAACAATTTTTTTAATTTTAAGCAAGCATACAATGAGTATTATATTAGCATATGGTTTTCTCAAAGTGACAAATATCTCAAAACTTAATTTCCAAATGAAAATGCAGCCATCATAGTGCAAATAGTAAAATAACCATAAGTTCAGCAGATACGACTTTTATGACAGCTCCATTTTGATTATTTCTTTATTTTCATTACGTATAATGAACTATTTTCATGGCTGATGTTTGGGCCATCATATTTGAGTTTTTTTTTAAATTTCTCTTTAAAAGTTCATGTATAGAAGTAAATATTCTTACCTGTCTCTGGTGTTGGTGTAGCTATAATAAAAAAAAAAGATAAAACAATAAAAACATTTTTTGGTAACAGTTCAATAAGGTAAATATTACATGAAAACTTTAAATAATTGTATACGGTTTACTTCTAAAACCCGCTAAAAGAATTTCAGTTATTATTACTAGTTCATTCTTTGGATAGTTTCACAATTTTTACTTGATATTGGAAAAATTTTTAAAAATCAATAGAGATTTTATATTTTCAGATAAGATTAGGTATTATTTATAAACATTAATTCCAAATAAATCAGAATAATAAAAAAAAATAAAGCTTAGTTTTTATTAATATATGTTATATGGTCAAGTTGGCAGCAAGAAAAAATAACACATTTAACACGGGTTTATAAAAAAAATAGGTTTTTTTTTTGCTGTCAGACAAGTTCTGAAATAAAGAGTTCCTTCTTCTTTGTGATCTTTGTTATAAATTAGCTTGGAAAGATTGTTTAAACGTAATATCAAACAGGGCAGCTAACCTCAGTCAAAATTGCATCTTCCCACACTCGTCATATTCTCATTCTGCAAACATATATTTATCATTGATTTTTTACATCGACCATCTGTAATCTCCAATCTTCCATGGCTATGTATTATTTGGCTTGTTCTTTAATCCCTTCAAGGACATTCAATATATATTATACTATAGAAAGTTTATTATTCGGATACTTTAGAAATGTTTATAGATGACGGAGGAATAAAATAGCAAAATTTAACTAATTGTAAATTCTTTGCTGCTAAAAGACTCATCGTAGTTTCTGTTGTCAGATAAGTTTATCTACTGTAACCAGAAGGTTACCAACTAAAAACGGGCATTTGAAGAAGGTGGAAGAGTGTGAAATTACCAACTACCAAGACGAAGACAACAGTTGCAAATGATTTGGTCTGTTACTTAAATCTGAAAAAACAAGATTCTACTTTGTTGAGGCAATTACATGTGTACACCCTGAAAAATCTGGTGGAAAGAAAAAAACAAAACAAATAATTATTTAAGAATTTAGAGTGGGGATTAGTTTCGTATATAAAATTAACATAAAATGATCCCCTATCTCCCGACAATTCTAGTTTTTTTTTTAGAGCAGTTAAATAAAAGATTTTTACCAATAATCCTAAGTCAGAATGGCAAGGTCGTAAAACCACACAATCGCTTAAAATAAGTAGAACCACTATTGGCTCCCACCCCCTAAAAAAAAACGCACAAGATTTATCTTTCATAGCAAAAAAATGGTTAACTGCTTAAAACACTAGTATGGCCAAGAAATGGGGGATCATTTTACAATAAATTTATATGCAAAACAGATCCCTCACTCTAAATTCTAGAACAATTGTTGTTTTCTTCTTTCTGCTAAGTTTTTCACGGTGTTAACACGTAATCACTTAAAAAAATTGAATATCATTTTTTTTACATGCATAATTTTCCAAGCAGTTATCATATATGTTTTACATTTCCCTTCTTTTTACATATATTTTATTGGTTTTATGTTCTTGTTAATGTAAGTTGATTTTATTATTAAGACTGAAGCATTAATAAGCATTTTGGAGCAAGAGTACAATAAGGACCCCAGTTCATTAACACAACACGCGGAACATATTCCGGAAGTCACCGGCGTCTTCCGGTTCGTCTTCCGGTTGACCTCGCAATACACTTTTTCTTAAAATACACAACATGAAATATAGAATGTTCTGCGTTTAAAATTTGTTTTTTTTTTAGTAAATAAAAGTAAAACAAAAAAAACGATAAATTGTTTTGTTTATTGCAAAACGAAAGATTACAAGTCAGCCGATTTTTAAAAAAGCGTATATATTTCGTTTATTTTATTTACAAGTTGTTTTGTAAATAGCGACCACGTGTATTACAAGGTCAACCGGAAGACGAATCGGAATACGTCGGTGACTTCCGGAACATGTTCTGCGTGTTGTGTTAATCAACTGGGGTCCTTATTGTACTCTTGATCCAGCATTTTCTTCAAATTGTATATGTAACAAACATAAATTTTGTAAAGATTATCAAAATTGTTTCTCTGAACATTTTGTTTATAAAGTATTTGATTTTGTAAAATGTTGAATTTTCTTTCTGATTGCATTATGTCATATTTTCTGAAATCAAGTAGTCAATATAAACAAATGATTGTTGAAATATCAAAAATGTGTCTAATTCATGGTGAATAATGTAATTTTTTGTGAATTTAGTCTTTTTTATATTTTTGTACTTTTTACATTTGGTTTTATGTAAATAAATCAATTATTGTAAGCTGCTTTCTAATATGTATAGTTGCTAATTAACTAATTACTGGACATTACTAATAAATTTCTTACTAAAATATTTCTCGGTAATTATTATTTAGTAGTAATTTTTGTCTTCACATTCGTGGACCCCAGTCACATGTTTGCCAGGCCTGTATTATGGATCGCCTTGAGCCACAGTCAATAAAATAATTCGGCTCACGGAACACTTTCACTGACTTCGTCTTTTTTGCATCTTTCTTCACATCTACTCTTCACAACTTCATGTTCAGAATAAAATCCTGACACAAAATGCAAATTATTTTCTTCTTTTATCGACTTAAATCCGACTTATTCAAAGCAACGTGATTTGCATAACTCACTGGTCTGGGCTAGTTGTCTTGAATGTTAAAATAACGACATAAGAGTTGTCTCTGCTAACGCCGATATTCGTCACCAACAGGGCAGTGTTTGAATCCTCTTATCGTCCTTGGTGAATGTCACAAAAGACACACATTCTCTTATGGGGCTGCTACGTTCATTACAGTACCTTATTTGCCAAGCAAATCTCATAAATACAGATTTTAAATTAATTTTATTATAAATACAGTTTTAATATACAAATAAGAAATAACATTTCTAATACTTACTTGTCACAAGTGGAGTTGTTGCTATTAAAAAGAAAAAGAAATATAATAATAAACCATAAATGCAAGAAGATTTTGAACAGTACAATTAAGATAAACAAACGTTTCATATTAATGTCTATATTCTGGCTAAAACTTTGTTTTCTGGACAGAATAATATTGATTATAAAAAGTATTTCGCATAATAGTTAGAGTGTTTGCTAATGGGCTGGGAGACTAGGGTTCAATCCATGGTCGAGTCATACTGAAGACTAAAAAAGTGGTACTTGATGCCTCCTTTGCTAAACACTCAGCATTATAAGGTGAGAATCAAGGGTAAGTAGAGTAATCCTGGGAATAGAATGACACCCTTCCACTATGCCTTAGTGTAGTAGCTAATGAAAAGGGAGCCTTCGAGTCGCCCTTGACTATGGTCGACCACTTGATTTTTACTTATAAAAGTATTATGCTGAATAAACAATATAGGCATGCTAGACAATAAAAGAAAAGGGGCCAAGTGTAGTTTCAGCATTCCAATTATGCTAGCAGATAAAAAGAACAGCTTTAGAATGACACTGCATATAATACCACTCAAATGTCACCTCTTTTCAAACATAAAACCAAACATGGATTTTCAAACTGACTTTGCTTTGTGAAAACATCTTTTCCATGAAATAAAAAATAAATACTTTATATTAATTTACTTTTTACATCTATTTATTTTTTCTATTTATTTACTTTTTAAATTCATTTATTTTTATATTTATTATTTATATTTATTTACTTTTTATATTCATGTACTTTTTATATTCATTTACTTTTATATTTATTTACTTTTATATTTATTTATTTTTACATTTATTTACTTTTTCCATTTATTTACTTTTTAATTTTATTTACTTTTTATGTTTATTTACTTTTTCCATTTATTTAATTTTTAACTATTCACTTTTTATATTTATTTATTTTTTTATATTTATTTACTTTTCATATTTATTTACTTATATTTATTTCTTACAAAAAAGAATACTTGTAACTTTTCTAACTTGAAAATGAAAAGCACACAAATTATTTGTCTTTCATCGTGTCTTCATAAAATGACAAATTAAAATTAATCTATCAACAATTTATCACTATTTTTGGAGTGCTGAATGTACATTTCTTCTTTTTTTATTTATTCAACTTTAAAAAATTTTTTTTTACTTCAATTCACCACAAACACTGCACACTGCCACTGAAATGTAAGGGGCTACTGTGAATTAAGGTCCAGATTTATAGGGACATCCTAAGTAGGGAGTTGTGCAGCGAGATGCTTGTTCACATTACATTTAGATTTCTGCAGTCTGAGAAGCAGGGAGGGAAGTCCAAAGAGAAGCAGTTTGAGAAAAGAAGCTATTTGAGTCGAAAGCCTTCCGTCGGAGCACATTCCGTTGAAGTACTCGTAAAACAAGAACAGAGATGCAACATTGCAGTGATGGGACAGGGACTGGAGCTTGGTAGATAGTTTGGGATCTATTAGGTTAGAGACTCTTTTTTTTTCAATCCTGTCCAAGAGGAAGAGACTAGTGGTTGGTGCACTAGCCCAGATGTGGAAACAGTACTCCATGCATGGAGAATGGTGACTTTGTAGAGATATAGGATACTGACAAGTGTGTGAATAGGGATCCCATCTTTTTTGCAGCAGACTTGGCAGTATCTTCTATGTATTTATTCAAATTCATGTTACCTGTGAATGTTAAGCCAAGATGTTTGAATGTCAAACTCTTGGGAAGGATGCTATCATCCATGGCAATCGGTGGTTGGAAAGGATTCTTATAATTGTTAAAGGAAAAGAGCTTTGTCTTGGTAGCATTAAATGTAACCATCCATTTATTGCCCCATTCCACTACAGACAGGAGGTCATTTTCTAAGCATTCAGCAATTGCCTTGGATATGTGGGCGTTCGATTTTCCCTCATGTCAAGAATAGAGCATAGTGTCATCAGCAAATATATCCATCTCGGACGTGACTGCATCCGAGAGGTCGTTTATGAAAATCAGGAATAATATAGGTCCAAGGATAGACCCCTGGTGCACACCCACATTAATGTCATAGTGTTTAGATGTCCGGCATTTAGAACAACCTTGATCTTTCTTTTAGTTAAGTAGGATGATTTGAATATATCAAATCCAGTAATACTATACAACATAATTTTCTTGAGAAGACCTTCATGCCAGACTTTGTCAAAGGCTCTGGATATATCAAGCGCTACCGCACTAGCTTCACCTGCCTTATCCAGTGTATGGTATATGCGTTTAGAGATGACTGTTAAGATATCTGCAGTAGAAGGGGATTGCCTAGATCCATACTGATGGTCATTTAGAAGTTTAGCATTTTCGAGGTGACAGACTATTGCTACATTGATTAATGATTCTCAGATTTTAGCAAAGAGTGGAAGGAGATTTATGGGGCGATAATTTTGCGAGTCTTTTCTTTCACCAGAGTTCTTGAAAACTGGTACCACAGAGGCAATTTTCCAGCTATCAAGGTAGCAAGATAAGATTCGGCATTAAATTTGTTGTAGAGTTTGGAGAAGACAGGCACCAGCTCAGCAGAGCATTTTTTTTTATTTCTATAGCTATAAGTTCATGGCCACATGCTTTGGATTTATTCAAAAATGTCTTTTTTTAGACTCAGTAATAGTCAAAAAGTATGAAGAGAAAAATATGCAAATTAATTTACCAACAAAAGCTTCCATTTTCTTTTTTTTGGTCGATAAATTTATTCATGGTGGTAACGTATTCAAAACGTATTCAAAGTAATAATCAAGTTGCTTTAGATTTTTACAGATTACTTTTGAAAAATATACTGTTTTCTTAAAGAAAAAGATTACTTAAAAATATTTATTGTGTTTTGATTAGATTAATTTTGTCAAACTTTTAATAACATCACATGCTAAAGCCATTCCTTTTCAGCTGTTAGCATAATTGGGGTGCTAAAATACATTTGATCCAAGAAAATATCTAAATAATAAACAAATAATAATACATTTGAAAATTACCTGAAGATTAATACATGAGCACAAACTTAATATATCCAGCAGTAAATTTATTTAAAAATATTAATAGAAAAAAATAGATGTGATCTACCAAATTTAATGTATGCAACCCATATTCTTATTACTTATATTATGGTACCTTAGTTGTGGATTTTATTAGATCTATGTAGTAGATTTCTTTTAGTCATAGATTAAAAGTGTTATATCTAAAACAAGTATGACTTATCTTATTTCTTATATAGTATATATCAATAATGGTAACTGAAACTTAGCTAATACACATAATAAAAGTCACTCCCCCCTCTCTCTTTGATCTCCCCCCATCTCTGTATGTCCATGTTTCTGTTTTCTCACTATTACTTTGCATGCCCCCTCCCCCCGCCCCCATTGTAATCAGATGTGATTGCTTTCTTTTGTAATTGCATTTCTCTCCTCTCTAATTTTTTTAAAATAAAATTTCAATTTGGATCTTTAATCCTTGGTAATTATTTTTAATCAAACTGGATGTGTAATGTGAGTCTTAAAGACAAGCTTAGATCTGATGACCTGAGAAGAAGATTAATTCTGGGCAATATAGAGAGATGTCTGCAGAATAGGAGACTTTGATGGTGTGACCACATTGAAAGAATGGATGAGAGTTCTTGGGTTAGTAGATGTAGAACAGTTGAGGTAGTAAGGGTCAGTTCACAGGGGAAGGCCAAGAAAAACATGGGAGGAAGTGATAAGTAAAGACCTAGTCAGAGATAGGTTAGTTTGGAAGCCAATTTCTAAAAGCCGTCCAACACATGCCAGCATGTAAAACAGATGTTAAACCAATGATGATGATGATGATGATGATGATGAATGCATTGTTTAAATACCCCCCCCCCCCCGTTTATATAGTCAAATCAAATGAGAAGTACATTGCAATAGGAATATTTCTGATCAAATATAAATGTATCTTACTTACACATTGACTGGAAACATCCTGTAACAGATATAGTTATTTGTATTTTACATTCTGCACTTAATGGCGTGAAATGAATTTTCATTGTATCTTCTGTTGAGCCAAATGGAATTCTCAGGATGTCAAATGGATTATTGTTCTAGAAAAAAAATACAATGACAAGAAAATAGATATAACTTTCATAGTATATTAGTGTCCACATGCCATTAATAATGACAGCAAGAGTATTAAATGTGTTTCGTACTTAATTTTTGGAATTTAGCATTAATTTATTGAACAATAATAAATATTTTGTTTGGGAATTTTTGAGATGAGGATTGATAATTTGTATTATTTGGACTAATATTCTCATCTTAGTTGTTATTTTTCACCAACGTTTTAACTCGACATTAACAACTGATGACTGTACGCAGCAGTAGTCATATAAAGATAAACATTTGTTTATAAAAGGGATGGTAGAATTTCAAATCTCTCAGTCTGACAATTTCCTTCAGTGGAATGAAACACAAACGTTTCTGTGAGGCTCACTTGCTGTATATTTTATACTACTACTAATACTACTACTACTATACACATATATATATATATATATATATATATATATATATATATATATATATATATATATATATATATATAAAACGATTTTGTGAGTAATAGTGTTATTAACAAAAAGGAAGATAAAAATCTGTTTCATTATGGCAAATATTGGTCTGTGTTGTTAAAAAGAAACAAAATTATTTTCAATCGATTTGTTCAATTTTCATATTTAGTCCTGATAAAAATTTTCTTCTTTTTCAGTCATATTTAGACGGGTTAGTAGAGTTTTCACTCACTAATTAAAATGTACTCTTACTCTCCTCATGATGACCAAGAAAAAAATTTATAAGACACATTCTTCCAGCATCACCGATATTCAAGCATTTACATTGACTACTGACAAAGGTAGGTGGATGGGAAAAATAATGGCGGATCTTAGCTGTAGTAAAATTATGTGAGAGAGAGGGGAGAAAGAAAGCAAGTACCCTAGCCCTAGTTCGTTTATAAATTCAATAGCATCGACAATTCATATTTACCTACTTTATCACATTGCTATTAATACAACTGTCTCAAATAAACTCGAAGAACGCTATTATTTTTTTTATTATTATTTATTATTATTATTATTATTATTATTATTATTATTATTAAAATAAGACAAAGAAGAAGAAGAAGAACAACAACAACAACAATAATAATAATAATAATAATAATAATAACAATAATAATAATTATTATTATTGTTATTATTTTGATTTATTTACATTCCATTATCATCAGTCATACGGAATAATCACGTTGACACACTAGTTCTTCGTTGACACACTGGTTCTTGTTAGGTCACCGAAGTTAAGCGACGTTGAGCCTGGTAAGTACTAAATGGGTGACCATTTCGGAAAACCAGGTGCTGTATGTGCTCTCCGTTTATCTCGGCATTGTTTCCAGTCGTCCTGGAGTTTTCTTTGCCACTGGATTCAAGCAGTGCCGATTCAGGAGAGGTGTGGTTGGGATTGCGCAACCCTTGCTTCACAATTACACGTGCAGCCACCCTTACAGGGGTTATCCATTGTCTCTCGATACTGAACAAAGGCCCCTTTGAGTGATTATCACCAACCGTGACAGACCAAAGAAATTTAATTTTCAAACTTAAGCGTTACAGACTGACAGAACTGCCATTTCAAACTTAATCGCATCAGACAGATGAAAGCATATGAAAATGCCATTTAAAGCTTGAGCATGAAAGACGTTACCAACAGACCTGGTCTCTTATAACGATACTTAGGCTCATCAAAAATAAGATTCTCTTTTCAATCTACACATTTGAAATTTATTTTTCACACACATGAGGAAATCTTGTATTTTTTGTACTATTTCCTCGTAAGACTGAAAAAGAAAAAAATGTTCTTCTCCACTTCATTTTCTTTTCTGTTACTCTTAAAGAAGCCGCAGCCACGGCTGTTATGCTATCTCTATCCAACAGTCAAGACTGTTGCTGAAAGAAAAGTAAAAAGACTTCCGGGCAATATATATCCATGTTTGCCATTCGTATATATGTATATATAGTAAAACATCACTTGCTCCGTACTTTTGGTCTCTAATCGATAATAATAAAACACCAATAATTAAGTGGAAAGTAATTAGGAAGCCCTAGACGTACCTTTTTATCTTTGTCTTAATGAGAAATTAAAAATCTTTAGATTTAGTGACAGATGAAACCTTTTTAACAGAAAATTTGAAATCTTTATTAATTGTAAACGCAACAAAGTAGACACACTAATAAACTTCAAAATAACCTCAGAGATCTGAAGAATTCGTATCAAGTCGAAATAAATTTCTTCTATAGTTAGTGACGTGTTAGTTAGCAAAATGGATACGGTGCTTGGCTGCTGATCACATTTGGATGTGACCGGCAGTTAAGGGTTTTGAATCTTAGCGTGGATATGTGTAGCCACACTGATGAGACAGAGATGACGATATATATATATATACATATATATATATTTTTTTTTTTGATTTTATTCCATTAGTTGCGACAAAACAAGTTTTGTTTCATTGGTGCAAATAGCGACCAACTCATCGGGCTGGCGATGGAATTCAAATGGCATAAGTTTTAACTTCACCTTAACGGGAGATTGAAAATTGAAAATACATTGGAGGGGGAGGGGGACAGAGTTGGGGCTTTGTCTATAACGGTGACATGGGACATGAGAGAGAAGGGGGGGAGGACCCCAACAAGTCGTGTTTCAAATTATTGCGCGGGAGGTTTTCACGTGTTTGTGCTGTGATGATCTCAATTTCGGCCGGGGTGGGAGGAAGGGAGATGGGGCGACGGCCAGAGTGAGTTAAATTTGAAATGAGAATACAATTATGATTATAACCGTCATTTTAAAATATAATCACAACAAAATTCACTACAAATAATAAACAAAACATTAAAATAAAATAAATAAAATGCAGAAGTAGCAATTAATACCCTAAATTAAAATTATCAAACATTTTTATCCACATGATAATTACTTATTAGAATTAAAATAAAATAGGAATGACGGTTATAATCATAATTTTATTCTCATTTCAAATTTAACTCACTCTGGCCGTCGCCCCATCTCCCTTCCTCCCACCCCGGCCGAAATTGAGATCAGGATTAAATGTATACGTATGTAGACAAAAACAAATATTTATAATTATTTGTCACCTCCAAAATCTAGGCTGGGCTCTGTAGTGAGTAGTATTAACACAGTCGTTATCGTTGCTTCAATGCATGTTGATTTTAGTAGTAGAACACTTTGACGATGGCTGCCTTTAAATGGAATTAATCTCTTGCTGATTTACTGAGTTGTTGACAACAGCCATGTGGGCTAAAAGACGTTGGAATTTGGGCTTGAAATATAACTTGTGTTTTGGGGTTCGAGTCCGGCGATCGGTGTGAATAATTCTTCTCTACACTGATGATTCCCGTAAGTATGAAACGTATACGTATGTAGATAAAAACATAATTAATTATACATTATATATATATATATAATTAATTATATATATATATATATATATATATATATATATATATATATATAATTATTATACATTATATATATATATATATATACATATATAATTATTATACATTATATATATATATATATATATATATATATATACATATATAATTAATTATACATTATATATATATATATATATAATTAATTATACATTATATATATATATAATTAATTATACATTATATATATATATATATATATATATATAATTAATTATACATTATATATATATATATATATATATATATATATAAGTAAATTTTGTGTACAACAAAATCGTAGGATTAATTTTAGAGGAAGCATTATTATAATCAATGAAACAGACGAGTGGAAAAAAAAAAAGGAAAATTGTTAAAATTACCTTAAGGCCTTATCGTCTGACCCTCTGAGAGGAAACGTCAGAATGGTAAATTAAAAACAAAAAGTCGAATGAGATATGAGGGGAAAAAACTTATTTCAGTTGGAGAAAACGATTGAGAGGAAAAAAAAAGAAAAAAAAAAAAAGGGTAAATCCTTCAACGTTATGGTGGCTTTGAATCATTAAAGATCTCCAACTGATGCTTCAAAATCTTTTGTCTACACAGGCTAGGTCGAGAGTTGTTAATGACTAACGCCTCAATAATATTGAGATGGTAGTTCGACCTGGCACTGTGTAAAACAGAAAACCACCCATCGGAATACTTCTCAGAACAACTATTTGTACTAACGAGGTGATTACCGATGGCTGATTCTTGTGTCTGTATATATATATATATAATTTAGTGGAGCATTACTACTAAGTGTATAGCTCTAATAGCATAATCATACATTTTCATCTTAGTATACTACTAAGACTACTAAGAAAAATATATTAGAGACAAATAAAAACTTCCTACCTTAAATCTTTGTCCATTTCCATGTTTACCTCCAGTGAGGAAGACATCAAATGTTCCAACACATTTACATGTTGGCAGAACCAAGTCGGCTCCATATATGAGGGCATCACCCACAAAGATGCTGACTGTCTTTTTCTTATCTCCAGATTCAGGTGCCCATCCTTGTCCACCTCGTCGGATAGCAGCTTTATGTTCTTCATTGCTGGACACATCAATATCCCAGTTTCTTACTAAAGTAGAATCAGCCAGGCCATCTTGTTTTACACACAAAGAGGCTGAAACAAGAAAAGAAAATTTGCACAATAAAATTTAGACATTTTAATCCAATGGATATTTTTTAAGCAGCACAACACAAAAGGAAATAAAAATGTTTGTGAATAATTAAAGGCTTACCTGTTTCTGTTGAAAGCTTGGGTGGTGTTGTTGCTGAAATGTATATAATTTATGCAATAAAATAATCTTGTCTTGCCAACAAACTATTTGAACATACATGTTTAAGATTTTTTCACAATTGTTGTTAGCTATTAAATTTTTCTACTAAAAATCCAATGAAACAATAAAATTAACTATCAGATTAAATTCATTGTAATTACTGAACTATGATGTCTCTTATCTAAATCGTTAATTCACAATTTTCATTGTGACTATGTGTACAATTCTAAATGCATGTGACTATTTAATTATATGAGAATTATGCAAAAGATTTTTTACTGAAGTTTGATGTTCAATGATATATATGATATATTAAAGTCCGTGTGTAAGACTAGGGTAAAGCTGAATTCAGGATATCTCAGAGAAAATGAATTTACCCCTGAACTGACCTGGCAATTGGAACAGCTTATTCAGTGTTCGTAGTTGAAAACTGAGAGAAATGCATGAGTATCCATTGTCCAGAGGCATGCAAAAAATTGACAGATAGAAAATTAACACGGATCATGAAGAGTCAAACTTTTTCAGCCATTCAGCATGTGTTGACTGCAACACTTAATTCCTCTACTCTCTCCCCGACATTAAGCCTAAAGGAATCTGAGGTTGAAGTAGACAATAACTACTAAAATGTAAAACTAATGTAGAGATGTCAAAAATAGCCTTTTATTTAAGCAGTCAATAACTATGGAAAAGCAAGACCCATATAAAGATGTTTAATAAAGAAAAAAACTTGTATTTTTTATAAAACACCCCATGGTTATTTCTTCATCACTGATAAAAAAGTTATATAACATGCATTCCATATATTAGTTTTATGGCTTTTCAAAACCCCACTTGACCTTGTGTCTAACCTTCTGCAGAGAAGGTAAATAAATATATCAAAATAGGCCATGCTTTATCAAACTACAATCAAGACAAATATTGAAATTAAATGTATTTATATTACTTTATTTTTTTTATAAAACTCTCCTTGGTTATTTCTTCATCACTTATAAAAAAAATTATATAACATATATACTAAAATAGGACAATATTTATCAAACTATAATCAAAACAAATATTTAGAATAAAATGTATTTATATTACTTTAAAATTTCACTATAAAAAAAGCAAAATTCAGTGATATACTTACTTGCTTTTGGTGTTGTAGCTAGAAAAATAAGTAAAAAAAATCAAATAAAAATAAATGTGTTGCAAAGAAATATATCAAATATATTTTTGCTTCTAAAATTATTTTGTACACTTTAAATTAACAAAAAACATAAAAATATTAACATATTTTAATATCACAATCGACTTATAATGATGATAATATAAAACATGAAATAATTAAAAGAAAAAGCGACTGACTTCAAAAGAATTAAACATGACAAAATGGCATTTGAAAGTTAACACTTGATGTGATAGAGTTGCGGGATTGGTTTAGATTGCTTTATTTTTTTATCATGTTTTTATTTTTATAATTGCAACTGTATTGAACTGAATTGAACTATTGATTTTAGTAATGTGTGCCGCATTCAAATTTAAAAGAAGGGCATGAGTGGTTTAATTTAGACCTAAACTGTTTGTGGAATCAGATAACCTGGGTTCAAATCTATTGCATTCACTTACAGTGTAAACTATTGGGAAAGGCATGAACCCACCCTTCCCTGCTATCGTAAATAAAAAACAGCAACTAGTGTTTAATGACTTAAAATTAATCATTTCCAATATGTATTTTGTTTCCAGTATTAACCCCAAAAGTGTTGATATGCCATAAAACAGACAAAGGAAATTTCCAACCTCAAAAGTTAAAATGCGCACACTTATCAAAAAGCTGTATATGACCAGAAGAATATTTGCTAATATCAAATGATGAACTGGTTTAGACTTGTTGAACTGGTTTAGATTTGTTGAACTGGTTTAGATTTGTTGAACTTCATGCAAAATTTCATATGTGCACATTGCTCGAATTTATTAGTCTTTTTAAAGATGGTATAATTGTTTCAGCACAATATTACAAAACTTCATTATATCTCATTATACATTGTACCACTAACTCCAGAATATGAATTTATGTGAAAATGATTGGGAGAATGAATAAGAACCAAGGCGATCCATAATACAGGCCTACTAAGCATGTGCAGATTTTGTCTGACTGGGGGCGAGTTTTTTTGGTGTTATTCACTCAATTCTGACACGGCTGGATATCGGATACAATTGAATTAAATCTTTTTTAACATATTTTTTAAAACGTTTTATCATTGGAATTCTGCTATTTAACAATATTGAAGTAAGTATGAATGTTAATTTATATAAATTTGCAATATTTATCTTTAGTATTTTTTTGTGAAATAGGCATGAACTTTTAGGAAGGGTGATTTAGCTGTTAATCTTCAATAATACCGAAAATGTCATGTTTCATTTTATATGCATGAACGTTTAGGAAATTTGTCACAAAAAATTGTAATAACGAATATCTTTATTAGAAAAATAAAAAAAATGTTTGTAATAACGAATATCTTTATTAGAAAAACAAAAAATTGTTCGTAATAAAGAATGTCTTTATTAGAAAAATAATTTGTTTTGTTAAAAAAGTGTACTTTGTAATAACTTATATTGGTTACATTCTAGAAATATGAACCGTCGGATTTTGTTTGATATTTGCTTAAATGTTTAATATAAGTGATCGTTGATTTAAACGAGACTTTTTGTTTGAGCATAAAATTCAAATTTATTTTAGAATCCGACATAAAATTCAAATTTCATGTTAAATTCTAAAAGAAAATTGGTGTATTTTTAACTGAAGTCAACAGAACAAAAAAGGGTTAAAAAACAAACAAATGTGCAACAATAAAAGGTCTCTAAAGGAAAAATAAGTTACCCTTCTACATACCTGTGAAAGTTTATTTGTGTTTTAACTTATTTTAAAGCGTTTTTTTGTTTGTTAAAAACAAACATAGTGTCGACTCTGTTCAGTTAGAATGAAAATAAAAAGATGGCGCAGATAAGCCCTCCACAAGCAACCCTGATAATCGCTCAAAAATCGAAAAGTAAACAAAATACTGGTAGAAACACATCCAATAAATGTCACCAATTGTGCGAAAATGTAATGTTCTATCAGTATTTTGCTTAATTTTCGATTTTTAAGCGATTATCACGGATCCTCGTGGAGGGTTTCTCGACAACACCTTTTTTTTTTGTTCTAACTGAACAGTCAACACTGTTTGTTTTAACAAAAATATGCTTTAAAATAAGTTAAAACACAAATAAGGTAGGTAGAATAGTAATTTATCTTGCCTTTGGTAACATTTATTTGTTGCACATTTGTTTTTTACCCCTATTTTGTTGTTGACTTCGGTTAAAAATACCCAAAAATTTCAGCATTTTCGTTATTAAAGAAATATCAACTTCTTGATTTTTTTACTTTTAAATTCGTTAAATTCCGTTAAAACTGTTTTTTTTTTGTGCACAAAGAATGTTCATTGTCCAAAATTTGTTTTTATGTGTGATAAAATTTTAAAACATTCAAAATACTTTAGCTCTAAGAAATAAATAACACTTTAAAAACTAAATTAGAAATATGTCAGTAAGTGTCAAAAAAAGTTAAGAAAGAAAGAAAAAAAAAACGGAATGTAATTCTTTAAACTGCGAACATAATGAATTATCTCAATTTATTATCACAAAGTAAATCCAGTAAATTTACTTTAATTATTTAACAACTGCCCCATAAAATATAAGGCAAAACTTTATTTATAGGACTGGATTTTCTTGCTCATGTTTGAAAACTTTGGATAAAATTGAGTGTTGCTCTTAAAATTTTTTCTCATTGTGAAATAAAATTCTAATTTACTTTTTAAAGTGTTGAATATCGAACTTTAATTCAATGTTTTAATCGCTAGCGGCCATTACTTTTTTGTGATTTTCTTTTGTCAAAAAAATTTTGACATTACACTAAAAAAAAAGACTTTTGATGCAAAAATAAAATTGAAATATTATTTTTACACAAAGACACTGGTTTTAACGATTAAAAAACAATTCAGGTTTCATTTTTTGAGCATATAAATTAACTATAATAGTTTCACGGTTTCTTGTAAACTGATTAAACAAAATTCTAAAATGTTTTTTTTTTATAGATCATTTCTTATGAGCAACTGAGCGATTACATGAAAAATGCCTTTTATTTGGCAAACAATTATCCCTTTTATTTTATTTTCTCAATAAATGAAACATGACATTTTTTGTATTATTGCAGATTAACAGCTAAATCACACCTCCCCCTAAAAAAATGAGATTCTACTTTTTAGGCGATTACGTGTGAACACCCTGAAAAACTTAGCAGAAAGGAGAGAAAAAAAATTGTACTAGAATTTAGAGTGAGGGATCAGTTTTGCATATAAATTTAATGAAAAATGATCCCCCATTTCCGGATCATTCTAGTGTTTTAAAGCATTAACCAATTTATTTTTTGCTATGAGAGATAAATCTTGTGCGTTTTTAGGGGGGATGAATAGGGATTTTACTTTTTTTAGGCGATTGTGTGGTTTTACGACCTTGTCACTCGGACTTAGGGTTATTGGTAAAAATCTTTTAGTTAACTGCTCTAAAAAAACTAAAATGGCCCGGAAATAGGGGATCATTTTTTGTTCATTTTATATACGAAATTGATCCCCACTCTAAATTCTTAAATAATTCTTTGTTTGTTTTTTCTTCTTTCTGCCAGAGTTTTCAGGGTGTTCACACGTAATCGCCTAAACAAATTAGAATCTCGTTTTTTCAGATTAAAGTAACAGAACAGTAGATATCTCCATTATTAAATAGTCAAACAAGAGTTATTGTCGCTAAAAAAACGTAACTAAAAAAGAGCTTATTAAAAAATTAAAAATATTTTTATGTCAGGACAAAAGTACCATTTCAGACCAGACCAAAAATCAATTTTATCCAACATTTGGACGAATACAGAGCTAAATGGATAATAAAATTAAACAGTCTCTAAGTACAATTGAAGCTTAAAAAGTATTTAAACTTGTTAATATAATTGAATTTTACTTGAGTAATTGATCCCCTCCCTTCAGATAAAATAATTATGATGAGTAAATTTAAATTATTTTAGCACAAAGATTCAATTCAATTGTATTCGATATCCAGCCGTGTCAGAATTGACTGAATAACGCCAAAAAAACTCGCCCCCAGTCAGACAAGGTAGGCCTGTATTATGGATCGCCTTGATAAGAACCCAAATAGATAGTATATAGACAGAATAACTCACTGTGCAATGTTTACATAGCATATCACATATTGATTGGAAATTAGAGGGATTCAAAAGGTTCAATATGAATTAGTATTAAATGGATTTGTATTTTTGTAAAAAGGTGCAATTCAAGTAATTGAAGTCAGATAATCATTCCAATACCATCTTGGACACGATTCCTGACAGTAAGTAAAAGAAATGAAGAAATGGTGGAAACTTACAAGCTGATTGGAAGCAGCCAATGATGGATACAGTTATTCGCATGAGACAATCAGGCTTCACTGCAGTAAAGTGGATTTTGACTGTATCAGCGGTTGTACCAAATGGAATCCGGACAATATCATTTGGTCCATTGTTCTGATTTTAGAGAGAAACAGATGATACATAAATTATCAAACGTATTTAAAGTACAAGAAAAAGGAAGAAACAAATGGTAGCATTCAGACACAATTAATTTGATAACTTGTTTGAGAGTTTTTCTTTAAGACATAATTTATAAATTTTATTCATTTTATTGCTATATTAACTGGAATACATTTAATCTCTGTAAGGGGACATAAAGGTTGTTTTGTTCTGGGAATTAATTTTCCCAGTCCTGGGATGAGTATTCTTCTATATATATATATATATATATATATATATATATATATATGGTCATCCATATACAGACTGTTTCGCTGTATAACAGCTCTTCAGTGTGGTTAGACCAGTCAGTGCCTAAAGCCAGGATTGAAACTCAATCGTCAAGCTGACAGTCGGCGCCTCTACCCCTGCGCTATCATATGATACTGACTGATTGTAAGCGATATCTCAATGTAAACATTGTCAAGTGCCGGGAGCTCGAATTAGTTTTTACCCAATGTTCTATGCCTTAAAGCTAATGGCAGTTGGTGATATCTTTACAAATAAGCTCTACCTAAGAAGGGAGCTTTATATAGTCATCCACATACAGACTGTTTCGCTGTATCACAGCTCTTCAGTGCGGCTAGACCAGTCAGTGCCTCAAGCCGGGATTGAAACTGAACCATCGAGCTGACAGTCGGCGCCTCTTATATATATCTATATCTATATATATATATCCGCCTGATGAGATCTTAGTTTCTAATAACTATTGATCGATAACATCGATATGCCAGTGTAGCGGCTTTTTGTACATGTCTGTATGAATAAAAATAATTATATAAATAGCTCTATTTACTATTGAGCACTTTTTGTAAATCCGGTTGAAATTCTGTGGTTTTTATCCTGTGGATGTCTACTTTACCTGGATTACTATATATATTTATATACACTTGGTATTCTGTCACCTAATGAGTGAGATTTCCAGTGTCTCCATAAAACCGCAGGTATTGATGGTTGCTTGAATTATTCTAGTGTTAAATGCAATAAAAAATAATATACAGTCATCCACAGACAGCTTTTTCACATATTACGTTCTTCAATGTGGCTAGGCGTGGCAAGTGTCCTTCATGCTGAGATTCTAAACCTACCCCAAAAGTAAAAGAGATTATCGCACTTATGTCTATTTTTTGTATACACTACTGCTACCAGTTATTAAGAGAACTCTATTCTAAATAGAAAAATAATGCTTTACACTTAACAGAAACTGTTATTTCCCATGTCAGAGAATTCATCCCAAGAGTGGGAAGCATATATATATATATATATATATATATATATATATAGTTATCCAGAGATAGCTGTTTTACTGTATTATGGCTCTTCAGTGTGGTTAGATATGGCAAGTAACTACATGCTTAGATTTGAAACCCGATCATCAGAACATTTCCGACTGTGATCATCAGTCAGGTCTCTTATCTCTACGTGACCAAAAGGTTCTCTGAAAACCAACCTTGAAATTTAAAGCTAAGTAAATTTTATTATCATTTAGATATACATAGCCTGATGATTTCCTGCTGGAATGAAACATGAACGTTTCGGTGTAGCTTATTTGCCATATATATTATTCTCATACTACTAAGTTCTACTCACGTATTGAGCACTGTTGATGTAAATACTGAAAATATATATACACAATATATTACTTCATAATATTATATGTGTATATTCCTGAAATAGTAATTATGTGTGTGTATATATATATATATATATATTTTATAGCCGGCTTTCTATACGGGTTAGCTTTAAATATTCTCGCTGCCTCTTTTTCCCACTTTATAACACTTTCATTTGTCATCTCTGCCCGGGAAGTATTTTTAATGGCGAATGTTTTCCACCTTAATCTTCATTGGACTTTTTACCCTTTTGGATTTTCTATTTTCGCCGTACCTGAAGTTGTGGCTTCTTGGAATTTAACTTTGAAACCTCTCTCATTACTTCTCGTGCCTTTAACGACCTACCTATCTACATCTTATTCTCTCCGCTGGACTTTTCGACACCGGACTTTTTAGCAATCGGACATTTGCTTGCACCCAGGCACAGTTTTGCCCTGCGTTTCTTTCCCTACAACTTTTATTTCATTTTTACAATTTTAAATCTTGGCCATTGCCAACTTATCTATCCCAGCGACTTCCTCTGATGATAAGATTTTGATCTTTGAAAAGCCTGGCTTAAGGAAAATTTAACTTGAATAAATTGCCTTTTTGCGGAATATACCTTGCTTTGAACTTTTGAATTGAATTTTGATTTGGCTTTTGCTTTCTCTAATTCCTTTCCATTCTTCTTCATTTCTACCTGCTCTATCCTGGATATTGAGCTGTATACTCTTCACAATAGGTTTTTACCTTTCCTAAAAGTTCGCTTTTAGTACACCTCTTTATATATATATATATATATATATATATATATATATATATATATATATATATATATATATATAAAGTTAGGTATGTGTATATATTTATATATCGAAATGAATAAATGAAAGTGTTTTCCATCTATTCTAACTATATTAAAATCAAAGCAGGTTATGCTTATTTGATTCTAATGATACCAGAATAATTTGAAATACTGTATATATAGTAATCTCCAAACTCTTTGAAACAGATCTCGATATTTCTCATTTGCATATTTTTCTTTTACATTTCTAATAAATTAATATTCTATAATATGCATTTAAAATTTGTATTGCCAAGTTTTCTTCTATATACGCAATCGTTTTGTCGATAGTACTATTATAGTTATTAATACAATCAACTAAAGCTATTTAATAAAAAAAGGATATCGTTTTAAAAACATTTTTAGAATTTTATTTTCAAGGAAGATACTTTACATGAAAACTTCTGGCATTAGTAAAATGTTGCTGAGATGTGGAGAACAGATTCTACACTTTGAATTATTTATTTGCAGAAAATATTTAAAAAATTTCATTACAAACAAATTAGGCACAAGGCCATCAAAAGTGTAGGGAAAATTGTGTCATTGGTCAACCTTGGTCTAAAGTGATAAAAATATATATCCTACTCTTAATTAAAATTATCTCAGTCACCAAAATACCACATTTACTCTAGAGGCCGTCCTACATAAGATATCCCCAAATTGGTTTGAATTTTTTTATTTTTCATAAATAAGGTTATATATAAAGAAATTCATTGGAGTATAATGAGAAGTGGGAGAACGTAAAAGCAAAAACTGGTTAGTAAGTCCCTCCCAACCCTTTCTAAATAATAGACCGCCCACTGTTTTCTGGTTTGTTCAGAACTGAAAACAAGCAGGTCAATCCTGTAATAGGAGTGAGATCTACGTAAAAGAGAAGGAAAACGGGGGGGGGGGGGATGGAGTTTGGAGAATGGGTTTCCTTCCAAGATAAATGCAATTTGGGAAGGGACCGACGACAAAAAATTAAAAATGTGGAGTTAGTATCTTAGAGGATTTCTATAATCGAGGGGGGGGGGGGTAACTCATTCACTTGACTAGCTAAGAGGCTAAACTTACCTGAAGGGTTGGGCTCTGACAGGACCAGAAACCGTGTGCGCCATGCTCAGGCAGGGAACACGTACACATACTTGACTCCTTTTCGTATACACAAGCTTGCTACTTGTATCTAAGTTTTTTCAAAGACCGAGGAATGTAATCTTTTTCTATCACACCTGATCTTGACCATCAGCTGGTGCTTGAAGAAAGCGATCAGATCCTGATAAGCAAAAGATTTAACTCCTTGGTCATCTCTCAGATGCGACGTCCATACAACTATTGGCGCTATGGCCAGGATCGCGAGAAACATCATTCATCTCTCCGTCCCATGGTGGCCAGACATTGTCGATTACATAGGATACGTTTAGCAGCTGACGATGCTCGAGATCGATATGAGTTGTTACCTCGTTGACATACCCCCAGTATCGCCGGAGTTCATGGCGTTTCTTCATTGAGAGTGTCGCAGCAGGGACACTCGAGCCAGTCTTCCATTCCAGAACTGTGTTGTATGGCATTCAGGGGCAACGTGTTCCGGGCCAATCGCCAGGTCAGAGAGAACTCTGAGTTATTGAGATGACTTGCCCCTGGCACCCAACTCTATTCGGAGCGGATTTTCTCCTCTGATCACCCGAACCACTCGACGAACAGATCGTCAGCTGCCCCTCTCACTAATACCCTGTGGAGTTCCTTTCTAGAAGACTGAGAAAGGTCACTGGACCAAGGAAGCTTTTTGAGCATAGCTCAGCACTCTCTGAAGAACTGCAATTCGCTCTCGACTAATGACGGCCCTCAACCAAATGGTCGAAAATGAGGTCAGGAAAGGCGCTATCGACCGAGGGGTTCCACACAGATTCCTCTATCAAAGTCTGACTCAGAAAAGCCAGTCTCTCGGCGTGTCAGTGAAATGTCAAGTCAGGCATCCCCAAGCCTCTCTCACATGAACGTTGAATACAGACCTGTTCGCAAACCCAATACCTCTTCCTGTCCTAGAAAAACAAGGGCAGAAGGCAGGGGAAGTATGACTAATCCATAAAAGATGAGAGGAAAGATGTAAGTGGCACACGCCTCAGCTCTACCCTTTAAGGATAGTTTGCTTAGAAGCCAAGTGTTAACCGACACTTTGACCTTTGACTGTACCTCCGACCAATTCCTCACAAACTGGAGGCCCGGTCTGAACCACATGTTGAGGATTCAAACAGGGCCATCTGTCCAGCAGAAAGGAGCCAGAAGGGTGGTGTCACCACTCCAGGCACCCAACCGCAGGCTGGTTAACTTGCTGCAGTTGTTTTTGGCCTATGTGATCGTTTTATAATGTGTGAGCGTCTCTGTTACCCTGTCAATGTCTCGGAAACATGACACAAAGATGGTGATGTCATCGCCGCATGCGGAAACCTTGGCTCGTGCCCCGCCAGGCAAAGCGATGCTGTGTAAGATCAAACTTGCCTCCCCACTCCTTAGCTTGCGGAGTAGTGGCTCCAATGCAAGGATGTAGAGCAGGGTCGACAGAAGACAGCTCTGATGCACCAACCGGGAGATCGGAAAGATTGCAAACACTTTCCATTTACCTGCACCAGTGCCGTCAGCAAGCAATACAGAATGGAGATCCATTTGTGGAAGTCCGGTTTAAAACTGGTGGTCACTAAAACAGATGTCAAAAAATGATGGTCGACCCTGTCGAAAGATTTGGACTGATCCAAGTTGAACAGTACGGCTTCCGTGTCATCTCTAGGATTGTACGAATCAGATACAATTTGTTCTGAATTGATCTCCCCTTCACAACATAGTTCTGCTCGAGTTTGATCAATTCTCTGATAACATCTCGCAACCGGTTCGATAAGATCTTGCCTAAAATCATTAACTCTATGTTTAGCAGAGTTATCAGCTTGTAATCGTTTACTTCCTCCTCACCATGCTTGTCCCGCTTCTTCAGCAATGTGATCACTCCCTTAGTGACTTGATCCGGGATAGAACCCTCGTCAAACCAATAGTTGAACACATCCATCAGAATCGGTACAAACATGTGCGACAGCTTCAGATACAATTCATAGGGGAGACCATAAAGTCCTGGCGATTTGTTGCAGCCGACCTGCTTTAATGCAGCCAATACCTCACACTCCATAATCCTGCCTTTGCAACCAGCTGCTCACTGAGGCAGGGAGAGTCAACCAAATAGTTGCCAAACTGATGGACCAGGATCGCAGATCTCCCGAGTCAATTTCAAGGTACGTCCATCCGAGTGCTTGACTTTTTCAAATATACCTATCCAGGCCACACCTAGAAACTCACTTACGCTCATCTGCGTCAGAGTTCACGGCTTGATTGGAAACTTTCCTTAGCCTAGTCCTAATTACTTGGCCCTCGTGATGCAAGGCTAGTAAGTGTTACAAGGGCCAAGTAGTAAGTCCTGCTAGTTCTATGCTTGCAGTATCCCCTGCCAGGGTTAGTTCATCTTCGCCATGGCCTTATCTAGTGTGAAACACTGAGTGTATTTGACAGAGAAGCTTCTGATCTTAGTTTTCAAGCTAACCTACCACTTACTCCTGGTAACTGGCCCCACTAAAGCACGCTGGATAAGTAGTCATAGCTTTTCCCGGAAGTCTCATATCTCCAGCAAGGAGGTATTCAACTTCCAGTACCCAGCTAGTTTAGCTTCAACTGGGCCATAACTAGTTTATACTACGATTGAACGTAAGACACGATATAAGGTCTATGCCACCTCTTCTATTGATGCTCCATATACGAGATAGAGCAATTATATAGATAAGTAAAAGAGTAGAATAAAGATTGTAAAAATACAAAGTCTATTACGTCCTAAGTTGTTCAAAACAAGGTGTTTTCAAATAAAAAAATCTCTTATTTGAAAACACCTTGTTTTGAACGACTGAGGACATAATATTTTACAATCTTTATTCTACTCTTTTACTTGTCTCTCTCTCTCTCTCTATATATATATATATATATATATATATATATATATATATATATATATATAAATGAAGAAGAATGGAAAGGAATTAGAGAAAGCAAAAGCCAAATCAAAATTCAATACAAAAGTTCAAAGCAAGGTATATTCCGCAAAAAGGCAATTTATTCAAGTTAAATTTTCCTTAAGCCAGGCTTTTCAAAGATCAAAATCTTATCATCAGAGGAAGTCGCTGGGATAGATAAGTTGGCAATAGCCAAGTTTAAAATTTGAAAAAATGAAATAAAAGTTGTAGGGAAAGAAACGCAGGGCAAAACTGTGCCAGGGTGCAAGCAAATGTCCGATTGCCAAAAAGTCCGGTGTCGAAGAGTCCAGCGGAGAGAATAAGATGTAGATAGGTAGGTCGCTTTCTCTAATTCCTTTCCATTCTTCTTCATTTCTACCTGCTCTATCCTGGATATTGAGCTGTATACTCTTCACAATAGGGTTTTACCTTTCCTAAAAGTTTGCTTTTAGTACACCTCTTTATATATATATATATATATATATATATATATATATATATATTTCATGATTTTTTGGGGGAGTACAAAATTTTACTATCGCAAGCATGAAGGGAAGACGAATTTTATCGTTCATGATTAAAAGTTAATCAAGAAAAAAAAAAGAAAAAAGCCAGCCGACCGGTTTCGCCCTCTCTTAACAAAGGCTGTATCGAGGGATTTTTAAAAAAATATATATATATGTGTGTACAGGTTAATCTCCGAAACTAATGAACAGATCATTATGAATTTTGAAATATATATTTTAGGTAACATGGTAAGTAACATGCGCACATTATTTTTTTTTGTAAACGTTAACATTTAGGGGGTGCATATATATAAAATTTAATTTAGTTTTTTATGAAGCGATCATTATGAATTTTGGAATATATATTCTCGGCAACTCAGTGAGTAACATGGGTACATTATGTTTTTAGTAAACTTTACCATTAAGGGAGAACACCCACCCAAACTCGTACCCGCCCACAAAAACTTTTTAAATAATTAAATACAAAAATTTAATAGAGAAAAAAAAACTCTGCATCAAATTTTGACTTATATTAAATAATACATTTTTAAAAAGAATCGGTGTGCACACGTGAGCGTCAGTGATATGTATGTGCTTGGCAAAATCCTAAACTATTGAACTTATTATTATGAATTATAGAATATGTATTCTAGGCAACAGGATGAGTAACGTGGGCACATTATTTATTTTTTTTGTAAACTTTACCATTTATGGGAATGCCATCGAATTCTACTAAGTAGCAATTGTTACTGGCATGGACTGTGTAGTTTCTAATCTCAGATTGTAAAACTCCACTGAATAGTTGTTTGTGAAAGTGGCAGTGGTGCAACGATTACTGGTAAGGACTGTAGAATAGTTAGGACAGGCTAGACTCTCAAACCTTATTTGAGAAACTAGTCTAAGATAAATTAAACTTGCAAATATCACCTACAACCATGTAGATACCTTACATGTAGCACCAGTGCATTTCTGGCTTGCCTTATAGAGTGAGACATTCTCCATTATAATCACTAGCAAATATATGCTCCATCCATTTTTTACAACTACTACCATGTAACACAACTGTTCGTACTAATACTGTAACATTTACACCAACTATCAACAATACAACTATTCGTACTATTATTACTACATCAACAACAACTACTACCACGATAAGCGACAATTCGTACTGCTATAATAACATCAACAACAACTACTACTACCAACAATGTGTTGACTATTGTGTCCATCTCTCTCTCTCTCTCTCTCTCTCTCTCTCTCTCTCTCTCTCTCTCTTTCTTGAAATAGAACTTTCTGTGCGTTCGAATAATCAGAGGGTGGGTAACCAAATGTTGGAATGGCCGCTGGCTGTTCCATCATATTCTATTACAATTTAATTATGTAACTCAATTATATAGATTTAAAAAAAAACAATGTCTTTAATTAATTCTATTTATAATTTTTATTAAGATTATGATCAGGGAAAATATTTTAAATACATCTGGAAATCTAAAAAAACTATCATGAGTGAATATTAATTTATTAGAGGCTTTAAAACAAATTAATTATGTAAATTTAAAAGATGTGTGATGTTTGGTAAAGTTTTGGAATGGGTATATAGGAGCTGATAAGTAGATATAAAAAGAAAGTCATCAAATCTAATAATATAGTTTCAGCTTAAGACAGATACATAATCTCCATTATAATTAGATATTCATCAGTTAGAATATTCTAATAATTATATGCCCATCTGTTATTCTTGAGTCAATCATTATATATATATATATATATATATATATATATATATATGTGTGTGTGTGTGTGTGTGTGTGTGCGTGTGTGTATGTTTCTTACCTTAAATCGTATCATCTTTCCTCCAAGAAGATAAACATCATATTTTCCAACATCTCTTGCTTTCGGTAATTGTATGGTGGCTCCATAAATGAGAGCATCACCAACAAAGATGCTGACTGTCTTTTTCTTATCTCCAGATTCAGGTGCCCATCCTTGTCCACCTGGTCGGATAGCAGCTTTATGTTCTTCATTACTGGACACATCAATATCCCAGTTTCTTACCAAAGAAGAATCAGCCAGGCCATCTTGTTTTACACACAAAGAGGCTGAAACAAAATGATATACATTTTTATTATTTATAGACTAGTGTTCCTGTACTGCCTAAAATTATGGCATATTTTTCATTGTTTCACAAATTATCTAAAATCTTTTTTTTATTAAAGTTACTAGAAAAAAAAATCTATTCTCGTCTTGTTCACTAAAAGTATTAACACTTCAAGTAAGCTGCTGCTGCTTTGTGTGATATTGATGGCAAATAGATAGATACACATAAATTTTCGCTTGAACATATACTGAATTACCTCCCTTTTGTGATGCACATGTTTCTTCACACACACATACACACGCGCACAAATTTATATACATAGAAGAGCAGAAACAATACAAATACCTTGGCATAGAAGAAAACGATTTAATTCAACATGCCAAGATGAGAGATAAAATGGCAGCGAATATGTAGGCCATGTAAGAAAAATTTGCAAAGCACAGCTCACAAACAAAAACAAAGTAACTGCTATGCAAGTGATAATATACAGCTTTGGCATTATTGACTGGCTGCAAAAGGAAATTAACAAGCTAGACACTAAAACGAGGAAAATGTTAACACTGTACAGAGTAATGTACAGAAACCAGTGTCTACCAAGGAGCAAGAGGTATGGGTTTCTCAGAAATTGACTATCAACATCGACCCATTATTGTGAGCACCAGCCAATATCTGATGAGCTCCCAGAACCCAAACCATATGATGGTACATCAACACCAAGAAACAAGAGCCAGTAGAATAACTACCATCACAAAGATGGCCAAACATTTTGGATAAGATTGTCTTACAAATGAGATAGAAACACAAACCAAGCCTGCTACGGAAATAGCACAGAAGAGCTGCCAGAAATACACGAAGACCTTTCATTACAGAAAAATGGAAGTATGGGCGACCAAACAACGTACAAATATTTTCTGGATGAACCATCCCAGGAATATATAGATAAGAAAGGTTCTGTAGACTGGCTGAAAAGAAAATCACTCTACTACGGTCAGGAGAGACTGATAATGGCTGCCCAAGATCAAAACTTGATGACCAATGCTTTTAAGAAGATGAGTGGTCTCAGCAACGACAGGTTCTGCCAAACTTAAGTAGAGAGTGTGATCCAACTGACATCCAGTTGTAAGGTTCTGCTAGGGGACGGCTACTATACAATGCGACATAATGGAGTGTGTAAATATTGCCACTGGTTATCTGTAAAAAGTTGAATATCCAGTGTAGCAGCAAGTCCTAGGAACATATACCAGAAAGAACTGTTGGAAATAAGTCACACACTATGACTATGCAATTCCTACATACCTAGAAAACGGAGCTGGTAAACCTGACATAGTGATATAGAACAAAAGAGAGAAAGTAGCAACCCTTGTTGAAGTCATTGTTCCTGATGATGCTGACTTAAACAGCGCTGAGAGAGAAAAGATAACGAAATACCAAGGTCTTATGTACGACATGAAAAGAAACTGGAATCTTAGGAAGATCTCCATCATTTCAGTAATTATAGAAGAAACTGGATTCACGAAAAAGAATTTCAAAACCTACTTGGTGAAAATACCCGGTGAACCAAGTGCAAGAGAGATGCAAACAATTGCACTTAAAGGAACGGTTAGAATCCTAAAAAGATTTCTCGGTTAGAATCTCTGAAATAGCGGGTTAATGTCTGGCATCCGGTTAGATGCCCCATCCACAGCAAAAATGAAAAGATTAGAAGATTGAAAAAAATATATATATATAGTAAAACAGAAACACAACATATCATTTTTTATAGTTTAAAAAGATAATTTGTATTTAGCTCTCACTTTTTGTGATCGAGCACTTTATTGATTTCTTTTCAACATAACTTGATGCACTATATATATATATATATATATATATATATATATATATATATATATATATATATATATATATTGAAACAGAGACATGATGCATATTCTGATATTAGAGATGAAATAAAATTTATTTTTTCAGAAAAGATTATGTGAATAAATATGAAATAATGAATTAATGCTGACTTACCTGTTTCAGTTGAAGGTTTTAGTGTTGTAGTAGCTGAAAAAAGATAGATAAAAGCAGTAGACATTTCTTATCTCATTAATATTCCATATAAATTGCTATTTTATTAATTCATTTCAATCTGTATACATTTTGATATTTTAAATAAAGTGTGTGAATTGAATAGTTTAATAAAATGTTAATGAAGAAATTCTTAGTACATGCGTATTTAGATGTAAAGATGTCATGTAAAATTATATCAAATGTTTTCTCATTTTTAATCAAAAAAAAAAAATGTCATACTTACTTGTTGCAGCTGGTGTAGTTGCTATAAGAATTTAAAAGATAGATAGATAGATTTATAGTAAACATAGGAATTTATTTCAGACAATATAATATGTAGGGCAATATATTATGTATTGCATTGCTTTTTAGTTGACACCTTTAATTTTGTTGAAATGATTAATGTGGGAATAAATGTCACAAAGAGAAAAATGAGACGTACAGAATTAGAATCGTCTGCGATTATTCTCTGTTCATAGTTTTATCATCCTTGTAAACCATTATTTCCTCTAGTGGCCAATCGCAAAGTAGAGAGAATTGTTATATGTACAAATTCGGTTTACACACACCACTAGACTTGTTAGCCAAGTAGTTAAGAGGCACAGGTTCGAATGCTGGACAGGTCTTATTTTTGTCTTCATGATTTTATAATCCCAGCTCCGTGGGCCAAATTAACTGCTTATTTAAGCATTATCTAAGTATTATTTATCTGCAAATAGAATTTAAAAACAAAACAGCAGCATAATATATATATATATATATATATATATATATATATATATATATATATATATATATATATATATATATATATATTTAAAGAAAGTATCTAGAGTTAATCTGAAACCTTAAAAGGAAAATATCAACGATAAATAAATAATCAGAACTATGAAATGTACTTTTTTTGAACTTCTGATATATCATTTATTTTTTTTAAATTGTGAGGTTTTTTTTAGAAATTAACTTTTGTTTATGAGAAAAAATCGATTATAAACTGACTTGAAGCTAATCGTTACTTTTTAATTTGAACCCATCCTGAAATGTGTTTTTGATTTTCATGTTAATTTCATGTGTTCTGCCTATCATCATTATTGATAAAATATTATATTTGGTCCATCCATCTGGACATTGTTTTGTTCTTGAACTGATTGCGAATTGATCAACTGGAAATTACCTGAATTGGAATTGATAAAGTCTATATGCTGATGATAAAGATCATAAAGGGTTTTCAAGTTTTACTCTGATGTAATAGTGATAATAAAATGGTTTTCTGAAATGTGCTGACATATTGATAAACATTGTTAAGTGTTCATTTTCGGAGCATGATTATGATTTTTAAAATATTGATTATGTCATAAATTTTGTAATTTAGTGAATTATATATATATATATATATATATATATATATATATATATATATATATATATATATATATATATATATATATATTGACAGATATGAAATCAACTAGAAATAATAAATGCAGTGACAATACAAACGTTTTATTTTTAATTCAAGGATTGCTAAAAACTAAAGTTTCATCATTATATTTGCACATAACATATGATTTTTATTAATGATGTTAGCTGGATTTTTATTTTATGGCATCAGTAAATAATATATATCACCATTATATAAATCTTCTGGATTGGAACAATTCATTTTGTAAATAAAGCTAGTCAGAATCAAACATTGATTTGGCCAATGTATTACAATTTACCTCTAACTCTGAAAAATCAAAATGATATGGTTTATATGTTATAAGGAACATAACATGAGAGAATTAGGTGTTATTGGTATGATGATAGAGGCTAAATCTTCTCATTCCTTATTTACTTTGTTTCATAGACATAAGATATATCATTGATTATCTTTGATGATATGAAGTCAAAATTGAAAGGAATTGCAGGAAACATTGAATACTTAATTGTAATCTCCATTTTAAAATGAGGTTTCTCTGTAGTAAAGAAGAAATATATTAATTACATGCAACAAAATATGAAGTGAAAATTATGTAAAATATTTTTGAGGGGGAGTTTAAAGTTTTATGATATATGTAATATTTCATATATTACATATATTATGAAACTTTAAACTTCCTGTGTCAGACTGGGCAAAGCTGAATACAGACTATTTCAGAGAAAACGAATTTGCCTCTGAAGTGGCCTAGGAAATGGAACAGCTTATGTAATGCTTATGCTTGAAATTTGAGAGAAATGCATGGCTGTGCATTATTCAGAGGCATGCAACAAAGTTAGAGGAGAACTGATTTGCCTTCCCACTAAAGCTGATCAGCTTTCTAATCTTCTGGTATGTGGTTTTGTGGGTTAGCTTAAAAACTAACCCACAATACCAATATTGTTCTTACTCTGACGATAATTAGGCCAGTATCATTACAGTTTTTGAAAAAGTTTATTTAAGTTAATTAATAAAATGGAATATCAAGTTAAAAAAATTAACATTTTCGACACCTCCTTCTTTTTTATTTTTTTTATTATTATTATTATTATTTTTTGCTTTTTGATTTCTAGCAATTAGGCATTGGAAATCTTGTTGAACGTTCGGAAAAAGTTGTAAACAGCAAAAGAGATTACATTATTGATTAATTAGCTGTTATTCTTTATTACATCTTTTAAATTGAAATAAAAAAAACGGTAGGAACTTAGTTGCCAACCAATACAATTCTAAATGCATATAACAAAATATGAAGTGAGAATTATACAAAATTAGATGTAAACTGAGAGAAATGCATGGTTGTGTATTGTGCAGAGGCGTGCAACATAGTGACGGATAGAAAAATAACAAGAGTCATGAAGAGACAAATTTCTCAGGCATATTTTGACTGCAACACTAAATTTCTTCTCTCTCCCTGATATTAAGCTTAAAGACATCAGATGTTGAAGTAGACAATAACTACTAAAATATACAACTCATGTAGAGATGTCGAAAAGAGACTTATATTTTAAGCAGACAATAACTATGGAAAAACATGACCCATATAAAGATGTTTAATGAAAAAAGACTTTTATTTTCATGAAACTCTCCTTATTTATTTTTTCATCACTAGTAAAAAAAGTTATATAGCATGCATTCCAAATATTAGTTTAATGGCTTTTCAAAACCCCACCTGACCTTGTGTCTAACCTTCTGCAGAGGAGGTAACTAAATATACCAAAATAGGCCAATATTTATCAAACTACAATCAAGGCAAATATTTAAAATAAAATGTATTTATATTACTTTACAATTTCACTATACAAAAAAAAACAAAAATTCGATGATATACTTACTTGCTTTTGGTGTTGTAGCTAGAAAAATAAGTAAAAAAAAATAGCAATAAAATAAATGTACTGCAAAGAAATATATCAAATATATTTTTGCTTTTAAACTTATTTTGTACACTTTAAAATTAAATAATACACATAAAAATATTAACTTATATTTTAATATCACATTCGACTTATAATGATAATAATACATGGACGGCAGCACTATGGGGCGGGGTCAGGGGGGTATGGGTCAGGGGGGGCTCAAGCCCCCCCCCCCACTTTACGGTCATCAATAATGAAGTTATATATGCATGTGTTTAATCGGCCCCCCCCCACACTTTTTAGGAGAGCCCCCCCCCCCCCCCCTCACACATTTATAACTGTCCAGCCGGTCCTGTAATATAAAACATGAAATAATTTTTAAAAAAAGCGATCGACTTCAAAAGAATTAAATGCTACAAAGTTGTATTGGAAAGTTAACAATTCATGTGATAGTGTTGCTGGATTGGTTTAGATTGGTTGCTTTGTTTATCATGCTTTTATTTGTATAATTGCAACTGTATTGAACTAAATTGCATTATTGATCTTAATAATTTGTGATCCTTCAAATTTAAAGGAGGGCTGGGGGCATGAGTGATTTAATTAGACCTACATAGAAAATGGAATCAGATAACCTGGGTTCAAATCTACTGTATTTACTTACAGTGTAAACCATTGCGAAAGGCATGAACCCACCCCTTCCCTGCTATTGAAAAAGATAGAAGCTAGTGTTAAATGGCTTAAAATTAATCATTTCCAATATGTATTTTGTTTGCAGTATTAACCAAAAAAGGGTTGATATGCCATAAAACAGACAAAGGAAATGTTCAACCTCAAAAATTAAAATGTGCACACTTATCAACAAGCTGTGCTCCTATAATTTTAAGGGAGGGCCGGGGGCATTAGTAGTTTAGTTTATACCTACAGAGTATGGAATCGAATAATCTAGGTTCAAATTTACTGCATTTACTTACAGTAGTGTAAAAGCATTGGGAAAGGCATGAACCCACTCCCCCACTGCTAGCAGAACAAAAAAATAACAGCTCGTGTTTAATGGCTTAAAATTAATCATTTTCAATCTGTATTTTGCTTCCAACACTAACTCTAACCACTGACCAAAAAAGGGTTGAGATGCCATAAAACAGACAAAGGAAATGTTCAACTTTAAAAATTAAAAAGTGCACACTTATCAAAAAGCTGTATATGACCAGAAGAATATTTGCTAAAATCAAATGATGAACTGGTTTAGACTGTCAATAAATTTGTTGAACTTCATGCAAAATTTCATATGTGCACATTGCTCGACTTTATTAGTCTTTAAAAAGATGGCATAGTTGTTCCAGCACAATATTACAAGATTTTATGTTTACATAGCATATCACATATTGATTGGCAATCAGATGGCTTCAAAAGGTTCCATACGAATTAGTATTAAGTAGATTTTTATTTCTGTAGGAGAGTGCAATCAATGTAAGTTAAGTCAGATAATCATTCCAATATCATCTTGAACACGATTCTTGACAGTAACATATTATTCAATTAATCTCGGGCCTGTCTAATTAAACAGCAACTTTAAAGCAAAATTCCACTCCATTCATCAATATAATCTTTTTCTAGAGTAATACATTGATTCCAATGCTATCTAACAATTTGTTGTTTTTTTAATGTTTTCTGGGACAATTGCTAAATTGGGCGATCTGAGCATCATTTGTGTCATAACCATTGTTTACAATTGAGCAGAGTCCAAATAACACTTATCAAGTCATTGCTTTGCTTGGACAGTATTCCTCCCCCCACCCCACCTCAGAACACAATGCTTTATCAACACACAAAATTTAGATTTTTTTTATTGTTTCAAAAAATGACAACAGTAGCTTCACATAAATAACAGTAATTTGCAAACTAATAATCCGATTCGGCTTAAATTTTGACACGTGTCATTTGAAGGTTAGTACTTTATAAAAATCGTATGGATTTTTCTATTCTTATTGAGTGATGTATTGAGTAAAAGAAATGAAAAAAACGGTGGAAACTTACCAGCTGATTGGAAGCAGCCAATGATGGATACAGTTATCCGCATGAGACAATCAGGCTTCACTGCAGTAAAGTGGATTTTGACTGTATCAGCGGTTGTACCAAATGGAATCCGGACAATATCATTCGGGCCATTGTTCTGATTTTAGAGAGAAAGAAATGATACATAAATTATCAAAGGTATTTAAAGTACAGGAAAAATTAAGAGAGTTTTTGACATAATTCACCAATATTATTCATTTTATTACTATACTGGCAATCCCGACCCAGTGTTGCCCAGGAGTATTTGTACTTGCATTTTTGTCTTGTAAAACAAGTTATTATTTGTAAATTTATCACATGCATTTGAAAAATTACATTCAAAACTACCTGTGGCTCATTTGATAAACATAATTTTACAAAACAAAGTTGGCGGTAAAATGAAAACAAAAAACAATATTTTCGATTTTAGAATGGAGGATCACTTTAGCATATGAAATTAATGTAAAATGACCGCCCACATGCGGGCAGCTGGCGTTAATGATCACCCACTTCCGGAGCAGATATAGCTTTTAAGGACATATAAACAATATTTTTTTAAGGGAGATAAGTCCAGGATTGATCTCATATGCAGTACTTCTGCTGGAGTGTCTGAGGTGAGGGTAGAGTCCTAGCCACTACACATTCATAATAATCGTTATTAAGAAAAACACCAAAAAGAAATTATCTTATTTATAGCATGTTTTAATGTATTTTTCAGTAGCCAGAAGAAAAAAATAGTCTCTCCACTCAACACATACAGAAAATTGATCTTTAGAACTTACTGAAATGGCCCTGAATGAAAGTTTGGTTACATGTCATAATGTTACATGTTGGTCCGGCAGTGGGTGATCAATTTCATTTAAATCGTCCGAACAACGTGCTACTTTGAAAAATCGATAATGAACAGATTAGTATGAAAGTTTGTGTTTATTTGATAAACTTAGAAATTATGTAAATATATAGATAGAAAATCGTAGTAAAATTTTTTAAATTATTTGACATGACCATTTGCAATAAAGAATGTCAGAAACTTTTTTGTCGAACCCGTCGGTAATCAAAGACATGGCCGTTTCTAAGAAAGGAAAGAAATATTTATCTATGTTTGCATCTGGTTACTGTTAACATATAATATGCTCACATGCATATACAGGTCGAATCACGAGCACACACACGCATGAAAACAATTGCTGTAAGAGTGTTTTTTTAATGCAAAAAATTGTTAATAATAATAATAATAATCTATATATTAATACGATAGCGTGTGTGTTCGTGTGTCACGCTTCCGGCAAAAGCTCTGCGCATGCGTGCCGCACCTAGATTTTAAAAAATATTCAACTCGCCTTATTTTTTAAACATTTTCAAGTAATTCCCATGTGCGCAATGGTTAGCGACGTAGTATTTTTGACTTCGGCCCGACTGGTTTATAGTTCGATCCCAACCAACCTCTAAGAGTTTTTTTCTAGATTTCGAGGGGAAGGGGAAGAGAGGTAAGGAGGGGACGACCGGGAAGACACATATTAATACAATAGCGTGTGTGATTTTGTGTGTCATGCTTACATCAAAAGCAACGACTTTCCGAATCTTTTGCCGGTCCTGTGCAGTTCTAGGAAGTGCACCCTCCCAGGATTTGCCTCCCCTCTTTGGGGAGGAGTAAGTTTATTGCTTACTGTTTGAGGCGCCCCTACCGGGGAATGCCGACGGGGCTGCCCAGGCAATTTTTAAATGGCCAGAGTGCTCACCTCTCAAGCGCTGGCTTTTCAAACCCCACTTTCCAGACCCGACCTTGGGTCACATTTTACTTGTGGGAGTAAGATAAAACTGGCCTTGTGCCTAACTCCTGGAGAGGAGTAAATAAATATTCATGAATTGGAGCAAAATTTAATTTAATCGAAAACATTTGCAAAGTAAGGTTTAGTCGTCAAAATATTACCTTCACTAGAAATATTGTATATAAAGAAGTTTTGTAAATTGTTTCATGTATTGTTCATTTTTAAAAAATAAATATACAAGTCCAAATCTTATCATATTTTATTCAAACATGTATAGGTTAGGAACAAGATAATTAGTATTAAAAACATCATTTCGTGTTATTTACACGGGTCCCGCTTACATCAAAAGCTCAACGGTTAGCGACGTAGGATTTTGACGTCGGTTTTTGACGTTGACCCGACTGGTTTATACTTCGATCACGACCAACCTCTAAGATTTATTTTTCTACATCGAAGGGGGGGAGGTAGGGAAAGGATGACCGGGAAAACACATATTAATACGATAGCGTGTGTGTTATTTATTTATTTATTTTTGTTAACATAGTTCACCCCAAACAAGGAAGACCGCCACTGTAGACATAAGGGGCTACTGAGAAAAAAAGGGAGAAGGTTTGGGGCGAGGGGTCAACCTAAATTGGGATCTGCTCAGCGAGATGTCTGTTTAGATTAGTTTTAAATTTCTGCATGTCATTACTGTCGGGGAAACAGGGGGCAGGGAGGGAGTTCCAGAGGCCAGCAGCACGAGGAAAAACTATTGGAGTAGAAAGCTCTCCGCAATCTGGGGACCTCCACAGTGAATGGATGGGATTTAGTTGATTGTCGAGTTGGTCTAGTGAATTTACATCGAGGGGGCACCAGAGTAGCCAATTCGGTGCTACGGTATGAAACGGGTACCCAGATTTTTCGTCTGCAAACAGGAAGTCGCGTCATATTAAAGGCACCGCTTTTTTATCCCCTTCCCCCAAAAGTTCCGGTCTACCGAGAATGTCGCAGAATTGGTATCTTGACCCCCCCCCCTCCCCAGAAAAAAAGCCCATATACCGAGAATGTCGCAGAAGCGGTAGTTTGACCCCCCCCCTCTAATTTTCCTGTAATTTCGTTTTTTTTTGTATTTTATTGGTTTCTTGAAGTAAATGACAAATAAACAAATATTAATGTTTTATTCATTAATATTTATTTATAAAAAAATTCCTCCCGACTAACTCTACCTGTTGTGGGGGGGGGGGGCAGGGGAACACATTGAGTAACTTATTTTGCAACATGGACATATCAACCATGACTAAGATTTGGGGAAACCATAATGAAGCAAAAGCTTTTTAAGGGACAAAAATATACTTAAAACCGAAAATCCGTTGTGTTCTTTATGCAGCAGACAGATGACAGAGGTGAGAAGGTAAAAAAAAATGAAACATTTGTTTGGAGATGATGTGCAAAAGCAGATTCAAAGCCATGTTTGGTACCTCATCATCCACATTACCATCCCATTTGGATGAATTTATTTGACGCCAACAATACTGTCGCACTGAGACCGAATCATTCAATAACAAATACCATATTCAACAAATTCAATAAAAAAATCACATTCCGTTGTTCAAAAACATTATTTTGTTGCTCAAAAACATTGTTTATTTTTTAATATATTACTTATCTATTAGTATTCTCAAAAGGAAAAAAAATCACATTCCACGTTGCTCAAAATATGTCACTTGTTTCTTAAAAAAAGATTTATTCTATTTTGTTTATTTTTTTAATAAATTACTTGTTTCATGAAAAACAGATTCTTTCGTTGTCGGTATTTTTTTTTTAAGTTCCGCACGGTATTTTTGGGGAAGGAGACAAAAAAGCGGTGCTTTTAATATGACGCGACTTCCTGTTTGCAGACGAAAAATCTGGGTACTCGTTTCGTACCGTAGCCCCGCCAATTCATCGGAGCATAACCCATTGAAGTATTTGTAAAACAAGCACAAGGATGCTACATTGCGGCGATGGGACAACGACTGGAGCTTGGTTGACAGTGAGGGACCTATTAGGTTGGCGACTCTTTTTTGGATTGTGTCAAGGAGGGAGAGATTACTAGATGATGCATTATTTTTTTGTATGAACAGTGTTAGAGTAAAATTTGTCGGCAGAATAATTCTACTCATGGCCAGAGAAGAGGAACTACTTTCACTAGAAATATTCTATATAAAGAAGTTTTGTAAATTGTTTCATGTATTGTTCATTTTTTAAAATAAATATACAAGTCAAATCTTATATTTTATTCAAACATGTATAGGTTAGGAACAAGATAATTGTATTGAAAACCTAATTTCGTGTAATTTACACGGGTCTCGCTAGTAATAATAATAATAATAACAACTTTATCCTGCTTCTATGTCTCTTTTTCTTTTTGTATAAATTATGCTTGTCATTATTCATATTAACAAAACATTTAACACCATCAGAAAACTGATAAAATGGAATAGTTATTGGCACCGGGATAAGTTTAAATACCCCAGGGAACTGATGAAATGTGATGAAATTATTATTATTTGTATAATTACTATTAATGTTATCAATGTTATTATTCGTATTATTTTTATTATAATTATTATTATTCATAGCATAAATTATTATTATTATCAATGTTATTATTATTATTATTGAACTATAGTATTTGTATTGTGTAAAGTAAGAAAGTATTACCGCCATTACGTTTTAGAAGGATAAGTACTTTCCCTTCACGTATCATACCAAATTATTTGCCGCGTTTTTCTTCTTAAATTAAATTTGAAATACATTGTGTATTCACAAATAGATCGACTCCATTATTTCTTTGTTTTGGAATCGGGAATCGATGTAAAAATTAAATGTAATTATTATTTAGAGCTGAGATTGAACCTATACACCATTTTAGTAACCCTTAGCAATGTTATGTTTTGCTAAGTAATGATGAGATTTCTTTGGTTAAGTTTGACAGGAAATTATGTCTGAGTTATCAGTGATGTTGTTTTGTTTAATTTCTAAATGCAAGTAAATAATTAATGTCTATCTTGTGAAAAATTGGTGTGCGCTTTGCAAATTATAAGAAAGCATTAAATAAGTACCTTCCCATGAAATGTAGGCACCATTTTGAATTCCTTCATTGTATCAAATGGTGAATCTCTGTAAGTTTATATTACTTAAATAGTCATTGTACCGGATAGAATATGTAAATTATGAAAGCGATTGGAATTTCAATTTCTTCTGGCAAATAACACAGAGTGATAAATGTAAAAGAAGACTGGCTAGTTAGAACCAACTACAGATTTGGACAGTTCATTTCTATTTAGGTCTGACTTTGAAAATCCAACCAACTTTATTTTATATGATAGATAGTTGGTGTGTATTTCTTACCTTAAACCGTATCATCTTTTCTCTGTTATCTTCAAGAAGATAAACATCATATTTTCCAACATCTCTTGCTTTCGGTAATTGTATGGTGGCTCCATAAATGAGAGCATCACCCACAAAGATGTGGACTGTCTTTTTCTTATCTCCAGATTCGGGTGCCCATCCTTGTCCACCTGGTCGGATAGCAGCTTTATGTTCTTCATTGCTGGACACATCAAAATCCCAGTTTCTCACCAAAGAAGAATCAGCCAGGCCATCTTGTTTTACACACAAAGAAGCTGAAACAAGAAAATAAAATTTGCACAATAAAATTTAGAGATTTTAATCCAATGGATATTTTTTAAGCAGAACAACACAAAAAGAAATAAAAAAGCAAAAATGTTTGTGAATAATTAGAGACTTACCTGTTTCTGTTGAAGGCTTGGGTGGTGTTGTTGCTGAAATGTATATAATTTATGCAATAAAATATTCTTGTATTGCCAACAAACTATTTTAACATACATGCTTAAGATTTGTTCACAATTTTTGTTAACTATCACATTTTTCTACAGAAAATCTAATGAAACAATAAAATGAACTATCAGATTAACTTTTGTGGAATCTCTTAACCATGATATAATAGTTTATTCACAATTTTCATTATGTAAGTATGAAACAATAACATTAACTATCAGATTAAATTTATTATAATTACTGAACTATGATAACTCTTATCTAAATCTGTAATTAACTATATGTACAATTCTAAATGCGTATGACTATATAATTATATGAGAATTATACAAAAATTTTTTTTAATGAAGTTTGATGTTTTATGATATATGTGATATATTAAACGTCCCTGTGTAATTCTAAACACATATAACTATCTATGACATGAGAATTATGACAAAATATTTTTTACTGTAGTTTCATATTTATGATTAATTCTGTTATTCATTTTCCACAAGGAATGCAAAACAAAAACTGATTTATAAATATACCCGGGCAATGCTATGGCAGGACTGCTAGTATATAATACATTAAATGTCTCTTGGTAAAGCTGAATACCCAATATTTCAGATAAAATTAATTTACCTCTGAAGTGACCTAGAAAATCGAACAGCTTATTCAGTGTTGAAAGTTGAAAATAGAGAGAAATGCAAAGGTGTGTATTGTCTGAAGACGTGCAACAAAGTGACGGATAGAAACATAACATGAATCATAATGAGTCAACCATTCTTCAGCTATCAAGCATGTGTTGACTGCAACACTAAATTCCTCCTCTACTCGCTCCCCTATGTTCAATCTAAAGGCATCTGAGGTTGAAATAAAGATAACTACTGAAATATACAACTAATGTAGAGATATCAAAAAGAGGCTTTTATTTTAAGCAGACGATAACTATTGAAAAACGTGACCCATATAAAGATGTTTAATAAAGAAAGGACTTGTATTTTTTTATAAAACTCTCCTTGGTTTTTTCTTTATCACTGATAAAAAAGTTATATAACATACAAAAAATAAAAATAGGACAATATTTATCAAACTACAATCAAGACAAATATTTAAAATAAAATGTATTTATATTAGTTTACAATTTTTACTATACAAAAAACAAAAAAACAAATGATATACTTACTTGCTTTTGGTGTTGTAGCTAGAAATATAAGTAAACAAAATAGCAATGAAATAAATGTATTGCAAGAAATATATCAAATGTATTTTAAGTTTTAAAATTAACAAAATACATAAAAAAATATTATTGTATATTTTAATATTACATTTGACTTACAGTGAAATAATTAAAAGAAAACATGGTTGACTTCAAAAGAATGAAACACTACAAAGTGGCATTTGAAAGTTAACAATTCATGTGATAGAGTTGCGGGATTGGTTTAGATTGATTTCTTTGTTTCTTTGTAATTGAAACTGTATTGAACTGAATTTCATTATTAATTATAATAATGTGTGCCTCTTTTAGATTTAAAGGAGAGCTGAAGGTATGAATGGTTTAATTTAGACCTACACTGTGTATGGAATCAGATAACCTGGGGTCAAATCTATTGGATTCACTTTAATTGTTATACCATTGGGAAAGGAAGGAATCCATTCCTCCCCTGCTATCAGTAAAAAATAGCAGCTAGAGTTTAATGGCTTTAAATTAATCATTTCCAATATCTAATGTGGTCCAGCAAACAAAAAGAAGTGTTGATATGCCATAAAACAGACAAAGTAAACCTTCAACTTTAAAAATTAAAATGTGCATGTCTATCAAAAAGCTTTAGATGACAAGAAAAATATTTGCTAAAATCAACTGATGAAGGGTTTGAGAGCGTCAGTAGATTTGTAAGATTTCATACATGCTCATTGCTCAAATTTATTAGTCTTTTTATTGATGTCATAGTTGTTCCTGCACAATATTACAAGACTTGATCATTACATAGCATATCACCTATTTATTGGTAATCAGATTAATTTAAAAGAGTCTATACAGATTAGCATTGAGTCAAATCAAATCTATCTTTTTGGCAAAAAATAGTCAAGTGCCACAATCCATGTAAAAAGACAGAAGATATTTATATAGAGTCCAATGGCCACTTTAAACTGTGATATGGTAGACATTGTCATAACCTCCTTTGGCAGGCTGTTCCATGGAGCAGAAACACAGTCAAAGAATGCAGCCTTTCCTCTATTGAGACAAAAGCAGCCATGGCACATTTTTTTTGTGAGTGCCCGCAGAGACCGTAACAATGTGCTGGGGTGAAAACTCCTTGAAAATAAATTTGAATTCCCATCGATGATGTTGTATACCAGAATCAGTTCCCCTTGAATCTGCTACTTTTCAAGTCGGAACAGATTTAGTCTTTGAAGACGTTCTTTGTAGGTAAGCATGGAAAGTCCTGTCACGATTTTGGTTGTGAACTATTGAACACCCTCCAAGTGTACAACATCTTTTTGAAGGATTTTTTTTTGTATGGAATATTCAAGAATGGACCGTACCAGAGTTATGTATGGAAAGTGTCTGCTATTAGGTTGAGAAACGACCTGCCTGGCTTTGTTCACCATCTTCATACAATGATGTGTTGGTTTGAAGGAATTATCCGCAACTGTATCATGGTCCTTTACATTAGTGATGATATTGAGCAGTTGAGATGGAAAACCAATAGCCCAGTGGGCAGTTGGCTGAAAGTTGATAGAAAGATGCCATTTTACAGAGTTCAAAGGTAAACTCTAGCTCGAAGATCAGGACCAAACTTTGTTCATATTATCTTATTGTTGATTCTAATTGATACTAAGTGACACTAGTTTCTGACCAAGGACAGATCCTTGAGACATTCCCCAGCATGCACTTGCGTCTGTTAAAAGATAACCATTCACTTGAACATGAAAGGAACGACTCAATTCATTTTATCATTGAGTGATGAACTTTGTATGAATAGAGCCTTCAAAGTGATTTATCAAGTTAAACACTTTGGAAAACTCCAAAAACAATACGAGCAGCAGATTAGTTTAACAGGATCTTCTAGGTACAAATCCATGTTGTGATGCAGAAATAACATTGAAATCTAGGAGGTGCTTCATGATCGCCTGCTTGAGAATAGTTTCTATGATTTTGCAGATAATAGGGATGAGACTGACAGATCGATAATTGAAAGGCTCCTCCTTGTTACTTTTCTTGAATAAACGACACATGGTGGCTATTCTCCACTCATTCAGCACCACACTTTCCTCAAGTAACAGATCGAAAAGGTTTGCTAAGGTGCGTACTAGGATGGGTGCAAAAACGCGGAGCAGGGCTGAGTGGATGTCGTCAAAACTGCGGCTTCTATCAGAGTTGAGCTACAAGAGGACAATCTACACTCGGCAGAGATAGTCATTGGTATCATGAATGGGATTTCACTGTTAAGTATCAGTGTATCTTCTGTTATTATTGTGGTATAGATTGAGGAAAACATTGATGCAAAGAGGAACCTGAGAGGAGGGATCGGTAATAATACTGCCATCTTTGTCCCTTATTGAGTCGTTTGTTTTGCTGTACATGGGTGTAACTACTTTTCGGATTGACATGCACCTGTTCTGTTGAACGTTTTTCATAGATCGGAAATGCCTTTCATAATACTCACTCTGCCCTATTATTTTGTCCTATAAATGTTGAAGTCTTTCAAAAGTTGATTTGTATTTCTGTAGAATTATGCAATCAAAATTTTATGTGAATTCAGATAACCATTCCAATACCATCTTGGATACAATTCCTGAGTAAGTAAAAGAAATGAAGAAACGGTGGAAACTTACAAGCTGATTGGAAGCAGCCAATGATGGATACAGTTATCCGCATGAGACAATCAGGCTTCACTGCAGTAAAGTGGATTTTGACTGTATCAGCGGTTGTACCAAATGGAATCTGGACAATATCATTTGGTCCATTGTTCTGATTTTAGAGAGAAACAGATGATACATAAATTATTAAATGTATTTAAAGTACATGAAAAATGAAGAAACAAATGGTAGCATTCAGACACAATTAATTTGATAAGTTGTTTGAGAGTTTTTCTTTTAGACATAATTTACCAATATTATTTATTTTATTGTTATTTTAACTGGAATACATTTTTTGGTAGAAACATTTCTCTGGGTTACATTCAATAAATGATTTTATTTGAAAAGATTATTTTGCACACACTACTTTTGGTTTATGAAAAAACATTTTTTTTTAAATTGCAAGGACTTATGCGAAACCTGCTTCGGAAATCAACATCTTAATCGTAAGCTAAGTACATTGTTGATATTGAATTCTGGGAACCATAATAAATAATGTTATAAATCATTTGATTTATTTATTTATCACTATTCTTTTTAATTATATATATATATATATATATATATATATATATATATATATATATATATATAATTTATTATTATTTCATGTATACAGGTATAATATTATAAGGTGATATAGTATTTTGTGCATAGATTTTCAGTATTTACTTCAACAGTGTTCAACACGTGAGTAGAGTTTAGTAGTAAAGTATGAAAATATATTTATGGCAATCAAGTTACAGAGAGAGAGAGACGAGATGCCCAAGTTTTATTCTCGCAGAGAATCGTCCAGGTAAGTGCACAGATCTTTTGTTGGCCTGATTAAACGCCAACGCCTATGTGTAGCTTAATTGCTATAAATATATTTTCATACTTTACTATATAAATTGTTTGAGACAAATTTAATAACTTTTTGGTATTTTTTTAATTTCAGAACTATTTGAAGTAATTAATAACAGTAAAATGTAACAGATAACTGTTTCTGTGTACTATTGACACGTCTGAGGGCTGGAGACCATGGAGAACCGGAAAGCTTCTGAATATTGAATAAGAGTGATTTGCATCGTTGATTCGCAATGGATTAAAAACTTTGGATAACTTAGCTGCAGTTCAGTGCTCCTTGATTACCTGGAAGGCTGTGAGATGTGAGCTGAAGAATTGCAACAGAGATGTGGAATCAGTGGCTAGCAGAAAGTCTCATAGTAGGCGTTTTGGCTGTGTCTATACAATAAAATTTGTCAAGAAGCTGCAAAAACAGGTGCGGCAATATCTAGGCAAAGCAATACATACTTTGGTGAGAGAGATGGGTGTCAGAGTGGCGATGTTCAAGCAAGTGCTTAATGAGGACATTTGCTACTCTTTATATAAGAATCGCAAGGGTCAACTATTCGTCACCATGGCCGGAAAGAACCACTTTATGGAAACTAAGAAACTCCTCAACGCCCAGTCGAACCTGGGATACTATGGTTTTTCTCAGGACCAGTTGCACAACGTGCAGAACAACAGGTAGCTAACCTACGGACCACACAACGTCCGGCACATAATGATAACCAAGTTCCCTGAAACTGTGATGGTCTTTTGGTGTGTTTCTAGCAAAGACCACGTCATGCCGCCCCATATCTTTAAAAAAGAACTCCGATTCAATTCAGATGGCTATATTGAGTTGCTGTCTACTGTTGTCAAGCACTGGGTAGAGAGGGTAACTATGGGAAAGTCATACATATGGCAGAAGGACTCAACTCCGTATCACCCCTCTGGAAACATTCAGGAATAGCTGTCTGAGAACTTCCACAACTTCACAAGTCTCAACATCTGCCCCATCTCCAATTTTCCATGATCTCATAGACTATTATGTGTGCAGCACAATTGAGAAAGACAGCAACCGTATCACCTGCAACACCAAGTATGAGCTGACTATCAAGATTAAACTAGTGTTCAGACATCTCAAAGGACACTATGAAGAACGTGTGCTCAAGGTTCAGGTCCTGCTTCTTCAAGTGGGTTGTATTTAGCAAACGGCCCTCTAAGAGATGTACTTAGAATTCATCAATTATTGGCCAAGACATGACGTTTTTTCTCTTGTCTTGAACACTTTGTATATATAAATATATAATGAGCAATAGTTACTGGCATTACTCTCGTTGTTTTAAATCTCAGCTTGAGATACTCATCCTGTCTAACCACACTGAATAGCTGTGGTTCGGCAAAACAGTTGTCTGTGAAAGTGTTAGTGGTGCAGTGATTACTGGAATTGACTGTAGACTCGTCATGTAGAGGCTATTGATACACTACTAATACGCTTCTTCAGCTCCATATATAGGTAAAATATTTAGGATAGCCTAGACTTTTTCTTTGTCGTTTAGCCTGTCTTTTCCACATCAGATGTGCACGTTGTCCATGGTGGTACGAACTAAGATCAAAGTATGAACGATAGTATTCTATAGAGAAAATTACTACATAAAATTCTATCATTTATACTAGGTTCAATGTGTGATTGATTGGGGTGATCTTTGACTGAGTCATTTTATGTCCTCCTCAATCTGGCTTTTTCTTGGTTACCCTCAACCAAGATGTGTGTACATCTATTTATCTGACCAGAGCTTCGTTCAATATCTCCAAACCACTAAAGGCGGTTGTAATGCAGAGCTGATTTTAGTCTGGGAACATTCAGCCTTAATAGCGGGAAGTTAGAACTAACTCTGTGATCAAGACACACATCACAAATCCACCGAATCATAGCCATCATTCTTCTGCACCATCAGAGAGGTTGGATTAGTGGGAGGCCAGCATTCACTTGCATGGAACAAGTGATAGTTTACAAGATGTTGAAATGGGAAGAAGCTCACAAAACTTGCTCAATGCAGTCTGTAGACGTTAGATCAAACGTAATTTATATCACTCAGCAGTACAAGTCATAACACTAACATAACAAAGTCAGTTCACAAATTCAACTCCTGCACATCGTCCACAGAGAACTCAATACAAAGTCTGCCTTCAGTACCAGCACTTCCACAGAAATAGTCGTCAATGGGGATCTCACAGCCGACTGCACCTCTTGTGAACTTAATGTGCAGAATGCAAAGTTGCTACCAACACCAGATCTGCAAACACCAGAAGGAGACTTCTTAAAATCTTTCAGAGTATGCGTTGGGGCCAATGATTATGACTTTCATCTTGTTGACCTGAAGGCCTTTAAACTCCATGTTCGTTTTCTACAGATTGAACTTAGCATACAGTTCTTCCTCCAATTCAGCAATGATTACCAAATCATTGACATACCACAGTTCTCAGAGGCATCTTGTACAGAATTCTCAAACCTTATTCGAGCAGCTAGTCAGGGAGAAGGTAAACTCAGAAAATTTCACTTGTAACCATATAGGTCCTTGAAATGTAGCACCTATGCATATATGGACTTCTTTGTAGAGGGAAAACTGTTTTCCATTATAATCATATTCATCTATGAGTGTATTCTGATAATCATATGCCAATCTGTCATTTCTGAGTCACACACACACATACATATATATATATATATATATATATATATATATATATATATATATATATATATATATATATATATATATATATGTTATTGTTTTTACTGGCGATAGTAACAACGTTTTTTAAAGATCAAAAAACATATCAAGTCTTCAGGAAATAGTTCAAAGTTGCAGGTAAAATTAAGGTCAATGATCAATAGTTTATATCAATCAGAGCTTTTTTTATATTAATAGTATATATTTCAAAAGTTCAAAACATATTAATGATGATTTAAAATATCTTTAACATGCTTCGAGAAACAATATTCAACTATGTCACTTTTCATAAACGCACTTTTCTAAAAATAAATTTATTAGTAAAAGTACATTTAAGTAAAGATATGAATGATTTTCTTCATCAGTATATTTCAAAATTTATCAATGTTCAAATACTGGCTAGATCGATAGTTTTCTTGGATGATACCATTAAAAAATGCAATATATTATTGCCTGGATTAGATACCTATCAGACATTTTGTGAATTGATATTTAATTTTTATAAATACACACTATTGTTTTATGAAATTATTAATTCTCATGAAAAAGTCGATTTAAACTAGATAAGGTAGGATCGGACATTTTATGTGATCATGCCTCTATTGGATATTGTTGGAATTTAAGAGTGGCTTTGAATAACATATCGATTGAAAAAAATAAAAAATGAATAAAAACTGATTTATTAAAAAAGTTCGTTTGACCAACTTTTTAAAATCTATATTATTTTTTAAAAGAATCTGTTTAATTCTGTGATTTTCTCCTAACTCGGAATTGTTCTTTGAAGATCAATGATATGCCAATATAATGTTACTAGTGTTTGAAAATTGATAAATTTAAAAATATGCAAATGAAGAAAATCATTTACATTCTGTATAATTACTTAATAGAATTTCACTAATAAAAATGCTTTTTTTTTAGAAATATACTGTTATGGAAAGTGACATGATTGAGTATTTATTTAGGAGTAGGTTTCAGATATTTGAAATCATAATTAATATGTTTTGAATTTTGTAAATATACACTACACACACACACACATATATATATATATATATATATATATATATATATATATATATATATATATATATATATATATATATATATATATAGCGTAGTTCTTACCTTAATTCGTATCATCTTTCTTGTATTACCTCCAAGAAGATAAACATCATATTTTCCAACATCTCTTGCTTTCGGTAATTGTACGGTGGCTCCATAAATAAGAGCATCTCCCACAAAGATGCTGACTGTCCTTTTCTTATCTCCAGATTCAGGTGCCCATCCTTGTCCACCTGGTCGGATAGCAGCTTTATGTTCTTCATTACTGGACACATCAATATCCCAGTTTCTTACTAAAGTAGAATCAGCCAGGCCATCTTGTTTTACACACAAAGAGGCTGAAACAAGAAAAGAAAATTTGCATGATAAAATTTAGACACTTTAATCCAATGGATATTGTTTTAAGCAGAACAACACAAAAGTAAATAAAAAAGCAAAAATTATTGTGAATAATTAAAGGCTTACCTGTTTCTGTTGAAGGCTTGGGTGGTGTTGTTGCTGAAATGTATATAATTTATGCAATAAAATAATCTTGTATTGCCAACAAACTATTTGAACATACATGTTTAAGATTTTTTCATAATTGTTGTTAGCCATCAAATTTTTCTACTAAAAATCCAATGAAACAATAAAATAAACTATCAGATTATATTCATGTTAATTACTGAACTATGATGTCTCTTATCTAAATCGTTAATTCACAATTTTCATAATGTAACGATATGTACTATTCTAAATGCATGTAACTATATAATTATATGAGAATTATGCAAAAGATTAATTCAGGATATCTCAGAGAAAAAGAATTTATTGTTGAAGTAACCTAGCAAATGAAACAACTTATTCAGTGTTGGTAGTTGAAAACTGAGAGAAATGCATGGGTGTCCATTGTCCAGAGGCGTGCAAAAAATTGACCAATAGAAAAAGAACACGGATCATGAAGAATCAACCTCTTTTCAGCCATTAGCATATGTTGACTGTGACACTTAATTCCATCTACTCTCTCCCCGATATTAAGCCTAAAGGAATCTGAGGTTGAAGTAGACAATAACTAATAAAATATACAACTAATGTAGAGATGACAAAAATAGCCTTTTATTTTAAACAGTCAATAACTATGGAAAAGCAAGACCCATATAAAGATGTTTAATAAAGAAAAAACTTGTATTTTTTATAAAACTCTCCTTGCTTATTTCTTCATCACTGATAAAAAAAAGTTATATAACATGCATTCTATATACTAAAATAGGCCAATATTTATCAAATTACAATCAAGACAAATATTGAAAATTAAATGTATTTATATTACTTTACAATTTCACTTAAAAAAAATTCAATGATATACTTACTTGCTTTTGGTGTTGTAGCTAGAAAAATAAGTTAAAAAAATAAAAATAAAATTAATTTCTTGCAAGAAATCTATTAAATTTATTTTCGGTTTTGAAATTATTTTGTGCATTTTAAAATTAACAAAATGCAAAAAATATTAACTTATATTTTAATATTACATTCGACTAATAATGATTCTAATATATGTAAAACATGAAATAATGAAAAGAAAACGTGATTGACTTCAAAAAAATTAAACACTACAAAGTGGAATTGGAAAGTTAACAATTCATATGACAGAGTTGCTGGATTGATTTAGATTGGTTTCTTTGTTTATCATGTTTCTTTATAATTGCAACTGTATTGAACTGAATTGCACTATTGATTTTAATAATTTTTTCTATTTCAAACTTAAAGGAGGGCTGGAGCATGAGTGGTTTAATTTTGACCTACACTGTGTATGGAATCAGATAACCTGGGTTCAAATCTATTGCATTCACTTAAATTATTATACCATTGGGAAAAGCATCAATCCATTCCTCCCCTGCTATCGAAAAAAAAACAGCAGCTACTATTTAATGGCTTTAGATGAAGCATTTCCAATATGTATTTTCCAGTATTACCCCCAAAAAGTGTTGATATGACATAAAACAGATAAAGGAAACATTCAACTTTAAAAATTAAAATGTGCATGTTTATCAAAAAGCTGTATATGACCAGAAGAATATTTGCTAAAACCAAATGATGTTTGAAAGTGTCAGTAGATTTGCTTAGCTTCACGCAACATTTTATACAGGCTAATTGTTGGAATTTATTTTATTTCTTTAAAGATGGCATAATTGTTCCAGAACAATATTACCAGAAAATGCGCAGTGGCTATGGAGTGTCCTATGTTAAATACGATGGTATTAAAATGGAAAATCCATTAAGATATTGCAAAACTAGATAAAATTTCCAGTATTTTGCGAAAAAAAAATCAGGTCAATATCTCTATGCATTAAAAAAACATTTCAAGTTACGGAAATTCACTAAAAGTTTCCACAATCTTGTATATTTACCTGGATATTTACATAGAAATTTTATAAAATTCAAATTTTATCAAAAGCACCATGAAAATCATTTTTTAGTCTGTTGAATTGGTTTGTGCATTTTTTTGTAAGTCATTCTAGCAACCTCAAATACATCGTCCAACACTATTTTCTTAGTATCCATACTTTTTTAGGGTTTTGAAGACAAAAGTTTTGACTGAAAAATGCCCATTTTACATAAATTTTTCCTAGAAAAAATCATACTTAGTGTAAAATATTTCCAAAATTGATGTAGTCCACATACCAAACTATAGTATTTTTATATGCTTTTCAAAACACTAGGGTTTGGTATGTAGAATAGTCCGGTTTACAAGCTATAAACTGACTAAGTGATAATGGACATTAATTCATTTATGGATCCCTTAACATCCTAGAAGTGGTTTATGATCATGATATGTATGAATTCCAAACTTTTTTATTAGTTCAAAAGAATCAATGCTGTAAATTTAAAAGAAGATATTACGTCGTAAATTGCAAGAGTGCAATACCGTTCAGTATTTGATCAAAATAACTTATTTTTTACAAGAGTAACCCTCATAATTTGATGTCAATATACATCAGATAATTGAAAAGAAAGGGGATATCTGACACAAACACTATTTCTGTGTCTTCATAATTCACCTAACATTGAGATTTATTCACTAGTATTACTATTCTTGCACATAGCTGGTATTCACCCATACCCGACTGAAATAGCAAATATAAGAACTTGGGAGCATAGCCATTCATGGGACCAGATTTGTGAATTTATCACTTATGGACCCTTCCAATGATGACAAATTATTAAATACATACATGGTAACACTAACTCCAGAATATGATTTTATGTGAAAATGATTGGGAGATTAAACATTGTAAAGTATGGACGATATCCTTTTTCTGTCGTTCATCTGTTTACAACTGAAAAACCAGATGGCCGCTTGCATCGATCTTACTTATACTCATACCACAGGGGAGGGGAGATAACTCTCGTTGACTCTTTCAACACAGAAGTAGATAACTCCTTTTACCTATACAAACATAAGACCCAAATGTACAGTATTTCAGGTGAATAACCCACTGTGCAATGTTTACATAGCATACCACATATTGATTGGCAATTAGAGGGATTCAAAAGGTTCAATATGAATTAAATGGATTTGTATTTTTGTAGAAGAATGCAATTCAAATAAGTGAAGTCAGATAATCATTCCAATACCATCTTGGATACAATTCCTGACAGTAACACATCACTCAATAAGTCTCGGACCTGTCTAATAAAGCAGCAACTTTTAATCTTTTTCTAGGGTGATACACTGATTCCAATGCTTCTCTACCATTGAACATCTTTAGTGATGGAACATGCCTCTCATAATACCTGTTCTGCTCTATTATGTTGTCTTATAAATTTTGAAGGCTTTCAAAAGTGGATTTGTATTTCTGTAGAATTGTGCAATCCAAGTAAGTAAAATCAGATAATCATTCCAATACCATATTGGACACGATTCTTGACAGTAAGTAAAAGAAATGAAGAAATGGTGGAAACTTACAAGCTGATTGGAAGCAGCCAATGATGGATACAGTTATTCGCATGAGGCAATCAGGCTTCACTGCAGTAAAGTGGATTTTGACTGTATCAGCGGTTGTACCAAATGGAATCCGGACAATATCATTTGGTCCATTGTTCTGATTTTAGAGAGAAACAGATGATACATAAATTATCAAATGTATTTAAAGTACAAGAAAAAGAAAGAAACAAACGGTAGCATTCAGACACAATTAATTTGATAACTTGTTTGAGAGTTTTTCTTTAAGACATAATTTACCAATATTATTCATTTTATTGTTATACTAGTTCGAATACTTTTTTTGGTAGAAACGTTTCTCTGGGTAACATTCAATAAATGATTTTATTTGAAAAGATTATTTTGCACACACTATTTTTGGTTTATGAAAAAAAATTTTTTTTAAATTGCAAGGACTTATGCGAAACCTGCTTCGGAAATCAACCTCTGAATCGTAAGCTAAGTACATTGTTGATATTGAATTCTGGGAACCATAATAAATAATGTTATAAATCATTTTTGTCAAAAGAATTATTCCAGTTAATATAGCAATAAAATGAATAATATTGGTAAATTATGTCTTAAAGAAAAACTCTAAAACATAATTTACCAATATTATTCATTTTATTGCTATATTAACTGGAATAATTCTTTTGACAAAAACACTTTTTGTGGGTAACAAACAATGTTCTTGCTGAGTATTGAAACTCGACTGTCAGATCACTTCCAAATGTGATCATCAGTCAGGATTCTTACCTATGTGCCAACGAAATCTGCCCCTGAAATAAGAAAGATCAATTTTTTGTGTACACTCATGCTACCGATTGCTTAGAGAATTCTATTCTATATAGAAGATTAATGCTTTATTGTATTGGAAACCATTATTTCTCCTACCAATAGATGGGGAGCATATGTATATATAGTCATCCACAGACAGTTGTTTTGCTGTATTACAACTCTTCAGAGTGGTTAGACGTGTCCAGTTTCTTCACACTAGAAATTTGAAACCCGATCATCAGATCACTTCCAACTATGATAATCAGTCAGGACTATTTCTGCACGATCAAAAACTCACACAAAGACAGCTGTCTAAATCCGAAGTGAAGTACATTTTATTATCATTTATTATTATCTTTTTCCCTTATTCTCTCTCTCTCTCTCTCTCTCTCTCTCTCTCTCTCTCTCTCTCTCTCTCTCTCTCTCTCTCTCTCTCTCTCCATATATATATATGGAAGGGGCTGTTGTTATTGGCATGGACTGTTCGGTTTTAAAACTCAGCTTGTCAAACTGCTCTGAATAGTTGTGATACAGCCCAACAGTTGCCTGTGAAAATGGGAGTGGTGCAGTGATTACTGGCATGGACTATGGTCTTGTCATCTCAAGGCTAAATTGCAAGATTATGAGTTAAATAGTTAGGATAGGCTAGTCCCTCAAACCTTATTCAGACAACTAGTCTAGAAGGTAAACTCAAAATTGTCACCTCCGGGTTAATGTTTTCATTAGCCAATGGCTGAGATTCTCTTAAACAAAGGTTTGGCTGCCATTTGCTTGATATCTTTTTCTTTTGTTTTGCTTTGTATAGATGTGATGTATACCTTTTGAGAATGTGTTTAATTAACAAGCGACTAATTTTAACACATGCTTGGTTAGAACAGTCTCATTTCTATTTATTTTATTATTTGTTGCTATTTTAGTTGTTGGTTTATTTAATTTTTTATTTATTTAATTTTTATTATGTAGTGTTATCCTAAAATAAAGTTTATTCTGTGTATACAGTTGTTTGCTATTTCACCTCTACAGTTTAGTAGGTTTTTGTGAATCTTTAAAGTTTAGCATTTAAAACTTCTCATTCAAATATAATCTACACAGGTCATCTAAATATCTACATGTACTGGCCCATCGTACTATTTTCCACTCGATTATTCGCGTACGTCCACTTTCTTTGAGGTCGCTAGTGCTATTTTGAGTCAGCGTCTTTTGTTATTGAATGTGCTTTTATGGTTATGATACCTGATTTTAAAATCTAGGGATGGCTTACTCACATAGTAGTTCTTGTTATTCGGGATTTCCTTGGCAAATATTGTTGCTTGGTAAACAATGCTTTCGGGTTAGGCAGTTATTTTATAGTGGATAAAGTGCACGAGTTCTACAGTTACAGCTTTTCTCTTCATTATTAACTTTCTTATTTCTAGTTGAGTTATTGCCATGAGGATTTAAATATACACATATATATATATATAGTTAAATATGTCATTTTTCTTTGTTCTTTCTTTCTTTTCTCGTTGCAGGGATTGGTGTGTGATTCTTACCTTTAATCGTATCATCTGTCCTGTATTACCTCCAAGAAGATAAACATCATATTTTCCAACATCTTTTGCTTTCGGTAATTGTATGGTGGCTCCATAAATGAGAGCATCACCCACAAAGATGCTGACTGTCTTTTTCTTATCTCCAGATTCAGGTGCCCATCCTTGTCCACCTGGTCGGATAGCAGCTTTATGTTCTTCATTACTGGACACATCAATATCCCAGTTTCTTACCAAGGAAGAATCAGCCAGGCCATCTTGTTTTACACACAAAGAGGCTGAAACAAGATGATATACATTTTTATTATTTATAGCCTAGTGTTCCCGTATTGCCCAAAATTATGGCATATTTTTCATTGTTTCACAAATTACTTAACATATCTTTATAATTAAAATCACTTGAAAAAAACAAACTATTCTCATCTTGTTCGCAAGTAATACTAATATTTCAAGTTAGTTGCTGCTTAGTGTGATGTTACTAGGTAAATAGGCAGATACAAATAGCAACTTTTCACTTGAAACTATACTGAATTAACTCATTTATCTTCTATATATGCAAAAGTCAATGTTTGTCTGTGTATTATAGAAATTGATATGTCACTAGAGTCAATTATTGGTTAGGTCCATAAAATGAAGGAAATATATTAAAACTTTAACAAACGAAATTAATTTTTAAAAAATACATTTACTATTGTTGTGATTTAGACTCTATTCTTCACCCCAACCTCCGGACAACACTAAGCACTGTGTTAGTGTTAGTATATATATATATATATATATATACACATATACACATATATATACATATATATATATACATATACACATACATATATATATACATATACACATACATATATATACATACATATATATATGTACATATATATATATATATATATATATATATATATATATATATATATATATATACATATACATATATATACATATATATACATATATACATATACATATATATACATATACATATATATACATATGCATACATATACATATATATATATATATATATATATATATATATATATATACATATACATATATATACATATATATACATATATATACATATATATATATATATACATATACATATATATACATATACATATATATACATATGCATACATATACATATATATACATATACATATATATACATATGCATACATATACATATATATATATATATATATATATATATATATATATATATATATATATATGTAAATATGAAGGTGAGAATTCCGAGGCAGGAGCAATGCAATGTTGAAAACCAGAAGGTGGAATAAGAATGAACAAAAATTAATGACAAGAGACGGTAAATCTCAGATCAATTCATTTATATTTCAAAATTTAAATATAAAGACAGTAAATTGTAAAATTGGTGGGCTTACTGTTAAATATTTAAAGGTCCGGAATATATATATATATATATATATATACACAAATTATTTATTTAAAAAACTATACGTTACATATTTCAGAGGTGTACCGTGGTTTCATCTAGATGGACTGACTTTTTTAACTTTTAAAAGTTTCTATAGCCCATAAGGAATCTTCAGCGACTCGAAATGAAAACAATAAAGAGGAATGGTGTTTCCTCTCTGTTGTTTTTATTTTGAGTTGCTGAAGATTCCTTATAGGGTATAGACGACTTTTAAAAGTTAAAAAAGTCAGTCTATCTGGATGAAACCGCCGTACGCCTCTGAAATATGTAACGTATAGTTCTTTAAATAAATAATTTGTATTCAACTCGCACTTTTTGCGATCGAGCACTTTATTGATTTCTTTTCAACATAACTTGATGCACTATATATATATATATATATATATATATATATATATATATATATATATTAAATTCCCGAAACAGTTTTTCATGGTAAACAACTGATGACCCCTTAAATAATGTTAGATGCAAACTAATATAATAACTGTAAAAATTAAATTGACTTACATGAGTGATTTTCCACTGAACGACTTGTGACTTACGGTTTTAAAAAAAAAATTTTTTTTTTATATAGTTTTAATGGTTGAGAAACTTCCGAGACTATATATATATATATATATATATATATATATATATATATATATATATATATATGTATTGAAACAGAAACACAATGCATATTATAATATTAGAGATGATATAAGATTTATTTTTTCAGAAAAATTATGAAAATAAATATGAAATAATGAATTAATGCTGACTAACCTGTTTCAGTTGAAGGTTTTAGTGTTGTCGTAGCTGAAAAAAGATAGATAAAAGCAGTAGACATTTCTTATCTCATTAATATTCCATATAAATTGTTATCTATTAATAATGGAGTTTATGTATCTGTCTGTCTGTCTGAAGCCGAAACTCCATCAGAGTACTATAACTCTATATAATAAGTCCGCCAGCTTCATTATATACTATTAAAAAAAACCGACATAAACATTATGCGCATTTCCCAATTGACATAATCAATTGCTTTTGAACTTCTAATAAATTAATATTCGCAAACATACACTCATGATTGTTCTCTTCAGATTTCCAGATGTATTTACGCTATTTTGCTCGCTAATAATCTTACTTATAAATTATAATTATTTCTTTTATTATTTATTTATAAAATGAGTTACGTGGTTATTTCCTCTACGTCCAACTGATTGAACAGCGTACCTCCCTCTGAACGGACGCGTTCCTACACGTCCAACTGATTAAACAGCGTACCTCCCTCTGAACGGGCGCGTTAATACTTTACTGATTTATTTTATTAAAACGTTCTGAGTTTGTTTATTTTCATAATCTTATTAGCCATTATGTTTTAAAACACAAATTTATTGAATCAAATTGTTTAATTAAAATAATAATTGATAAACACACACATATTATAAAGAATTCAGTTTAGCTAAACTTTTTTTTCGAAAGTTACCGCGTGTCCTGCAGTAAAAGAGTACCGATTTTTTAATTGATAATTTTCAGATACACTGAAAATTAGTGTTGGTTGTATTTAGTTTTTAAAATTTATTGAATGAAAATGTTTAATTAAAATAATAATTGATTTAAAAATTACTATTTAAAAAAACAAACACACACATTATAATGAATTACATACTAGCATCATTTCTGACGCAGCAGCCTAGCAAAAATATGCGACCGGAGGGAGCATATATTTACTAGTTTTATTAATTCATTTCAATCTGAATCCATTTTGATATTTTAAATAAAGTGTGTAAATTAAATAGTTTAATAAAAAGTTAATGAAGAAATTCTTAGTACATGCGTATTTAGATGTAAAGATGTCATGTAAAATTATATCAAATGTTTTCTCATTTTTAATAAAAATAAATAAAATCTCATACTTACTTGTTGCAGCTGGTGTAGTTGCTATAAGAATTTAAAATATATATAAATAGATATAGGGTAAACATTAGAATTTATTTCAGAAAATATATTATGTACGGCAATATATTATGTATTACATTGCGTTTTAGGTGACACATTTAATTTTGATGAAACAATTAATTTAGTCAGCGGGGCTGGGAATAAACATAGGAAATCGCAAAGAGAAAACTGAGATTTATATAAGAGTCAAATCCACGCTTCTGAAACCAGGACCACCTGTTGTGGGTGTCTCTTAACTGTTTGGCTAATAAGTCTAGCAGTCAGTGAAGACTGAATTTATACATATTTCCATTTTGTGATTAATTTGTGTTTATGTTTTTATTATCATTGTCAACCACAATCTCCTCGAATTTGCATCAAGTGGCTAATAGCACAGTAGAGAGATTGTGGCAAGATGACCATGGCCCCAAAGAAGGGTTGAGAGGGTTGAAAGAATAAAATCGAGTAATATATGCTTCTAAAACCACAGATAACTATCAATTGTATCTTTTGTTAAAATCCCAGTTAAGAAAGGAACAATGGATATATGACACAGTATATTATCATAGCTCAAACCAGTTTGTACTTGTTATAAAAAGAACTGAGGTTGGAAGGTCAGGAAACAGCACTAAAAGATGAGCAGCTGTGGGGAAAAAAGGTTACTGAGATAAATAAAAATAATGATCTTGTTTTTTTTAGTTAAAAAATGGAAAAAAAACAAATGGCTAAAAAATACGTCCACTGTTGTCATAAAAGAGTTAAGGCCAACCCGGTGAGTGATAGACGGTTGAATGGCGGATAAGCAATGGTAGATATATGAGTGCAGAGTGAGGAATAGAGGGAAAACGAGTTAGGGGGGCAGGGCAGTGCCGGATTGCCTTGCTGGATTCTCATCTCAATATAATCAGCTGCATTTTGTAACTGAAAGACTCCCTTCTGACTGCCCGGGGAATTTGTACCAGTTTGGAATGTGATTGAAATTCGAGATAGAGTCTTTAAGTTGCCGAATAAGCTCTCTTCTGCATAACAACTTGCCCGAAGTTTCGACTAGAGTTAATGAAAAACCCAGATTAACACAGGGCACCCATCTAAAGACACAGGGATCCGACATACAAAAGTGATGTATTCATGTTCAGCCGAGTTTTTTCTCCAAAAATATATTTCCTTTTTCTACTAAACAAGTAGCCGAGTTGACTTGATTTTATATCTGTATGAGGTGTGCTCCCCTTGTCTAGGTTGAGGCCAATCCTATTGCCATATCGGTCCGGGCATTTGATTGTAATCACAGCACGGGAGGAGTTAAGAATCGACCAAAAAAACATGATTCAACATCACCAGTCTTTATCAGCAGGGAAACAATATTCTACTCAACAACTCAACATTTCGGTGCCCCGAGACACAAGATGACGGCCAGGTTCGGTGGCATAACATCAACCTGAGGTCTGGTGTAGCGCTACAGATGAGTTATGTACAAATTCAGGCTTCACTGACCGCTAGACTTGTTAGCCAAGTAGTTAAGAGGCACAGATTCGAATGTTGTACATGATTTTATAATATCAGCTCTATTGGCTAGATTAACTGGTTATTTAAGGGTATTATCTATGCTAATAGAATATTAACAAAATACAGCATGATTATATATATATATATATATATATATATTCAGTTTTGTTATCTTTTTATTTTTGCTGGGGATGAGGCATGCTACCGGATGCCAGCCATTCAGCCTCTATTTCAGAAACTGTGAGATCTTTTTATAATTCTAACAGTCCCTTTAAGCGCAATTGTTTGTATCTCTCTTACACTTGGTTTACCGGGTATATTCGCTAGGTAGTTTTTGAAATTCTTTTTCATGAGCCCGGTTGCTCCTATAATTACTGGAATTATGGAGATCTTCATGTCATACATAAGACCTTGGTATTTCGTAATCTTTTCCTTTCCAGCTCTGTTTAAGCCAGCATCATTAGGGACACTGACTTCAACTAGGGTTGCTACTTTCTCCCTCTTATCCTATATCACTATGTCAGGTTTAACAGCTCTGTTTTCTAGGTATGTAGTTGTAAGTATCGCATAGTCATAGTGGATGGTGTATGACTTATTTCCAACAGTTCTTTCTGGTATATGTTACCAGGACTTGCTGCTACACTGAATATTCAACTTTTTACAGATGGTCCAGTGGGGATAGTTACAAACTCCATTGTATATATAATATATATGTGTGTGCGTGTGTTAAATTGACTAGAAATAATTAATGCATTGAAAGTATAAAGGTTTTCATTTTTTAATCCAAGAATTACTAAAAAATTAAAGCCTCATTTATTACGTTGGCAGGTAATATGTGTTCTTTACTAATGACGTTAGCTGAGTTTTCTTTTTAGGGCATTAGTGAATAATGTCACCATTATACAAGTCTTCTGGACTGGAACAATTCATTTTCTAAAGAAAGCGAAATGAAGTACATTTTTCTGACAAATAACAGAAAGTGATAATTGTCAAACATGAATGGCTAGTCAAAATCTAAAATCGATTTGGCAGATACCTGTCCATTTAATCCACCACTCAATAATTCTTGTGCCTGACACATAGATGGTGTCACTAATAAATAAAATCCATCTGATTTTTTTAAAGTTCAAATGGCACGTGTCAAAGTTTGAGCTCAATCGGATTATTACTTTACAGATTGCAGTTATTTAAATGAAGCTACTGTTGCAAATTTTTAAAACAATGGAAAAATCTGAATTCCGTATGTTGATAAAGCATTGCTTTCTGATGAGAAAAATACTGTTCAAGCAAAGCAATGGTTTGATAAGTGTTATTCAGACTCTGCTCCATTAGAAACAATGGCTAAGAGGTGATATGCTGACTTTAAATACGGTCATACAGACACAAATGATGCTGAATGCCAGGTCGCCCAAATTCGGCAGTTGCTCTACAAAACATAAAAAAAGTCCACAAACTCTTCTGGACGATCGTAAATTGAAGTTGCGTGAGATAGCAGAATAGTTGAAAATATCAAAAGGCAATATATTCACCATTTTGCATTAACATTTGTTATTGAGAAAGCTGTGGTCAAAACGGGTGCCGTGTTTGCTCACAGACGATAAAAAAATGTATTAAAGATTCAGAGTATTATTTACAACTATTTTAATCCAACAAAAAGGAGTTTTGTATCAATACTTGCCAATGGATGAAACATGGATCCACATTTCATTCTGGAGTCAAAGCAGCAGTCAGCTGAGTGTACAACAGCAGGTGAAAGCCGTCCAAAGCAACCAAAGACACAAACATCTGATGAATGAAATCGCCCAAAAGCAGCCACAGACTAAGAAATAAAAGGTGCTCTTTCAACAGCACAATGCACCATGTCAGAAGTTGATCGCAACGATGCAAACATACATGAACTGCATTTTGAATAGCTTCCGCACCCACCCTATTCTCCAGATCTAGCCCCCAGCAACTACTTGTTGTTTGCAGACCTCAAAAGATTGCTCCAGAAAAAGAGATTTGGCTTCAATGAGGAAGTGATATCATAAACTGAGCCGTATTTTGAGGTCAAAGACATATCGTTTTAAAAAAAAGGCATCGAATTTTTAGAGAAGCATTGAAATCAGTGTATCATCCTAGAAGGAAACTATGTTAATGAATAAAGTTTAATTTTGTCTAAAAGTTGTTGTTGTTTTATTAGTTAGGCCTGGAACTTATAGAGTGATTTGGCCGATACATTGCTATTTAGCTTTAACTCTGAAAATTTGACCAGATAACTTTATATATTAGAAGATAGAAGCAGCTAAGAATCAGTATAAAGTGTGTGTCTGTTTCGGTTAACATTTTCCGAACACAATATAAATGTATTTGTTTTCTTAATTACCAATTTGAAATTATATGTCAGCTTTCATATTTCGACACGTGTTGAATGTGATACTTTTTTTTTTAATATAGTTCACCCTAAACAAAGCAGCCCGCCCGCTATTGTAGATGTAAGGGGCTATTGAGAATTAGGGTGTAAGTTTTAGGTATCATCCTAAGTTGGGAGCTGTGCAGCGAGATGTCTGTTTACATTAGCTTTAAACTTCTTCAGGTCGGTACAGTCGTGGAAACAGGGAGCAGGGAGGGAGTTCCAGAGTCCGACAGCACAAGGAAAGAAGCTATTGAAGTAGTAGGCTCTCAGACATCTGGGGACCTCCACAGTGAATGGATGAGATTTAGCTGATTGTCGGGTTGGTCTAGTGTATTTACGTCGAGGGGGCACTAGAGCAGCTAGTTCATTGGAGCACAATCCATTGAAGTATTTTTAAAACAAGCACAAGGATGCAACATTGCGGCGATGGGACAGGGTCTGGAGCTTGGTGGATAGTAATGGACCTATTAAGTTGGCCACTCTTTTTTGGACCTTGTCTAAGAGGGAGAGACTAGTAGATGATGCACCAGCCCAGATGTGGTAACAATACTCCATGCATGGTGGCTTTGTAGAGATACAGCATAATGTAATTTCTTTGCTCTCTCTCTCTCTCTCTCTCTCTCTCACAGATATTAAGCTTAAAGTAATCTGGTTGACGTAGATAATAACTAATAAATCATGCAACCCATACAGAGATGTCAAAAAGAGACTTATATTTTAAGCAGGCAATAACTATGGAAAAACGTAAACCATATAAAGATCTTTAATAAAAAAACCCAACTTTTATTTCATAAAACTCTCTTTTGTTTATTTCTGCATCACTAATAAAAAGCTATATAACATGCATTCTATATACTAATTTTTTGGTTTTTCAAAATGTCACTTGACGTGTCTAACCTTCTACAGAGGAGGTAAATTAATATACCAAAATAAGCCAATATTTATCAAACTACAATCAAGACAGAGATTGAAAATTAAATGTATTTATATTTCTTAATAATTTCACTATAAAAAAGCAAAAATTCAATGATATACTTACTTGCTTTTGGTGTTGTAGCTAGAAATATAAGTAAAAAAAATAGCAATGAAATAAATGTATTGCAAGAAATATATCTTTTCGGTTTTGAAATTATTTTGCAGATCATGAAATTAAAAAATCTATAAAAATATTAATTTATATTTTAAATATCACATTCGACTTATCATGATGATAATATAAAACAAGAAATAATTAAAAGAAAAAGTGACTGACTTCAAAAGAATTAAATGCTACAAAGTGGCATTTCTGGATTGGTTTAGGTTGGTTTTTTTATTTATCATGTTTCTTTGTATAGTTTCAATAGTACTGAACTGAATTGAATTATTGATTTTGACAATCTGTGCTCCTTCAACATAATAGGAGGGCTGGGGACAGGAGTCGTTCAATTTAGACCTCCACTGAGTATGTAATCAGATAACCTGGGTTGAAATCTATTTCATTCTACTTAAATTGTTATACCATTTAGAAAGGCATGAATCCACTCTCCCCTTCTATGGAAAACGCAGCAGCTAGTGTTTAATGACTAAGATTTCAATATGTATTTTGTTTCCAGCCTTAACCAAAAAGTGTTGATATGCCATAAAACAGACAAAGGAAACTTTCAACTTTAAAAATTAAAATGTGCACTTATCAAAAAGCTGTATATGACCAGAAGAATATTTGCGTGCGATCAAAATAAGTGAATTCAGATAATCATTCCAATACCATCTTAGACACGATTCCTGACAGTAAGTAAAAGAAATGAAAAAACGGTGTAAACTTACAAGCTGATTGGAAGCAGCCAATGATGGATACAGTTATCCGCATGAGACAATCAGGTTTCACTGCAGTAAAGTGGATTTTGACTGTATCAGCGGTTGTACCAAATGGAATCTGGACAATATCATTTGGTCCATTGTTCTGATTTCAGAGAGAAACAGATGATACATAAATTATCAAACGTATTTAAAGTACAAGAAAAAGGAAGAAACAAACGGTAGCATTCAGACACAATTAATTTGATAAGTTGTTTGAGAGTTTGTCTTTTAGACATAATTTACCAATATTCATTTCATTTTTATTATTAGCTTGACTTGTGTACGGGCGTTGCTCAGACAGAAATAAGGATATCATTGTAGCTCTGCACCCAAAAGCAAAATGAGATTCTACCTCATTTAGACGATTTTGAAAACGTTAGTGTTAAAAATATAAAATATAAAATATATAAATATTTTTATAAGTATTTTTTTAATTTTAAATTAAACTTTCTTAATTTCTTGGAGATGAATTTTGAGTGTGTATGTTTGGTTGGTTTTTTTTTTTTTTTTGCCGAAAATATAAGTTAAAACATGTTATAAATGAAAGAATTACGTAATTTTTTCTGCAAAAATGAATTTTTTATGGTCCTATAGATTATAAATTGACTTTTAATTCTCCTATCACATGCATGTCGCTCGCACAGTTTCTGTTTTTTTTAGGGCCCGGTAATAGTCTCAGGTTCATATTTGCATATATGGCTTGACTTGTACAATGAGACTTGTTTCCATTATAATCATATTCATCGGTGAGAGTATTCTGATAATCACAAGCCCATCTGTCATTCTTGAATCAAATTATATATCTCTACATTAATAATGTCGAGCCATTTGAGATTAACAGCTTTCAAATATACTCAGTCATGTCTACGGGATTGATGTCTGATTGTTAACTAGTTTGCATATTGCTTTGCAAAAAGACATTTCATTAATTAACTATTCAGTTTTTTTGTTTTCTTATTTGAGAATTGTTTTAATTTTACTATATTATACTTTTACATTTTTAAAATAATGGAAGTACCTCTCTATTGTGAAATGCGGAATTACCCCCCTTTGTTTGGTCTATTTGTCACATTTTCAAAGACAACACAAAATCTTTTTACATTATAATCACATAAATTATTAATAGTCCTTGGCAACGCCTGGTAGGGACAGCTAGTATATATATATATATATATATATATATATATATATATATATATATATATACATACATATATATGTGTGTATGTGTGTGTATGTGTTTCTTACCTTAAATCGTATCATCTGTCGTGTATTACCTCCAAGAAGATAAACATCATATTTTCCAACATCTCTTGCTTTCGGTAATTGTATGGTGGCTCCATAAATGAGAGCATCACCCACAAAGATGCTGACTGTCTTTTTTTTATCTCCAGATTCAGGTGCCCATCCTTGTCCACCTGGTCGGATAGCAGCTTTATGTTCTTCATTACTGGACACATCAATATCCCAGTTTCTTACCAAAGAAGAATCAGCGAGGCCATCTTGTTTTACACACAAAGAAGCTGAAAAAATAAAATAAAATTTGCACAAAAAAAAAAAAATCGACATTCCAATGGATATTTTTCAAGCAGAAAAATAAAAAGTAAATAAAAAAGCTTAAATGTTTGTGAATAATTATAGACTTACCTGTTTCTGTTGAAGGCTTGGGTGGTGTTGTTGCTGAAATGTATACAATTTATGCAATAAAATAATCTTGTATTGCCAACAAGGTATTTGAACATGCATGCTTAAGATTTGTTCACAATTGTTTTTAACTATCATATTTTTCTACAAAAATTCAATCTATCAATAACATTAAATGTCTTGGGATTTTTTAACCATTATATTGAATTTAATATCGAAATAGTTAATTTACAATTTTCATAATGTAACTATATGTACAATATATGAATTGAGAATTATACAAACTATTTTTTACTAGAATTGAAAGTTTTTACCATTAGTTCTGTTACAAAATTAATTTATAAATATCCCGGGCAATGCCGGGTGGCAACAGCTAGTATATAATACATTAAATATCTCTTGGTAAAGCTGAATACCAAATATTTCTGATTCAATGAATTTAACTCTGAAGTGACTTAGCAAATGAAACAGCTTATTCAGTGTTGATAGTTGAAAACTGAGAAAATGCATATTGTCTATTGTCAAAAGCATGTAACAAATTGACCAATAGAAAAATAAACCTTTTTTCAATCATCCAGCATGTGTTGACTGCGACACTAAATTCCTCTACTCTCTCCCCGATATTAAGCCTAAATGGATCTGAGATTGAAGTAGACAATAACTAATAAAATATACAACTAATGTAGATATGACAAAAAGAGGAATGTATTTTAAACAGTCAATAACTATGGAAAAGCAAGACCCATATAAAGATGTTTAATAAAGAAAAAAACTTGTATTTTTTATAAAACTCTCCTTGCTTATTTCTTCATCACTGATAAAAAAAGTTATATAACATGCATTCTATATACTAAAATAGGACAATATTTATAAAACTACAATCAAGAAAAATATTGAAAATAAAATGTATTTATATTACTTTACAATTCCACTATATAAAAAGCAAACTTTCAATGATATACTTACTTTCTTTTGGTGTTGTAGCTAGAAATATAAGTAAAAAAAAATTGCCATAAAATAAATGTATCACAAGAAATATATCAAATATATTTTCAGATTCGAAATTATTTTTTTCATTAAAAAATTAACAAAATGCATAAAAAATATTAATTTATATTTTAATTATCACAATCGACTTATAATGATGATAATATAAAACAAGAAATAATTAAAAGAAAAAGTGACTGACTTCAAAAGAATTAAACACTACACAGTGGCATTGGGAAGTTAACAATTCATGTGATTGAGTTGCGGGATTGGTTTAGATTGGTTTCTTTGTTTATCATGTTTTTATTTGTATCTGTATTTGCAACTTTATTAAACTGAATTGAATTATTGATTTTAATAATGTGTGCTCCTTCAACTTTAAAGTAGGGTTGGGAGTATGAGTGGCTTAATTTATACCTATACTGTGTATAGAATTAGATAACCTGGGTTCAAATTTCCTTCATTCACTTACAGTGTTATATTTATTTTTTTATTCACCTCAAACAAGGAATATTTCCACTGAGGCGTAAGGGGTCACTGTGACTAGAGACCATATTTATACTAAGTGATCAGTTGTGCAACAAGTTGTTTGTTCACATTACATTTAAATTTCTGCATGTTGGTACTATTGGGGAAGCATGGACCAGGGAAATAATTCCAAAGGCAGGCTGTCTGAGGAAAGAAGCTATTAGAGTAGAAAGGTTTCCGACATCTGGTGACCTTTACAGTAAAGGGGTGGAATTTTGCTGCTAGTCGTGGTTGTCCAAGGTGTTTATGTGGAGAGGGTACAAGTGTAGTAAGTTCCTCGGAGCACATTCTATGGAAGTACTAGTAAAACAAACGCACGGATGCAACATTGCAGCGATAGTATAGGGGCTGGTGTTTGGTAGATAGGTTAGAAACTCGTTTTGTACCCAGTCAGAGAGGGAGAGATTAGTAGTTGGTGTACCACCCCAGATGTGCCAACAATACACTGTGCATAGGCAAACGGTGGCTTTATATAGATATAGGATACTGGCAAGTGGGAGAAATTTTCTAGACTGGTAGAGAGAGACCTCCTTCTTTGTAGCAGACTTGGCAGTATCTTTTATGTATTTATTTCGATTCATGTTGCCTTTGAATGTTAGGCCAAAGAGTTTTAATGTTGGACTCTCAGGAAGGGTGCAGCCATGACAATTGGTCGTTGGAAAGCTTTCTTAACATTTGCTAAGGGAAAGAAGCTTTGTTTTGAAAGAATTGAATGTAACCATCCATTTTGGCCTAATTCTACTACAGACTGGAGGTCAGTGTTATACTATTGGGAAAGGCATGAACCAACTCTTCCCCTGCTATGGGAAAAACAGCAGCTGGTTGAAAATGAATCATTTCTAATAGGTATTGTGTTTCAATAATAAATTACGAAAGAAGTGTTGATATACCATCAAAAAGACAAGGGAATTTAAAAATTTAAATGTGTATGCTTATCAAAATGCTGTATATGACCAGAAGAATATTTGAGTACAATCCAAATAAGTGAAGTCAAATAACCATTTCAATACAATATTAGATACGATTCTGTACAGTAAGGAAAAGAAATTAAAAAAACGGTGGAAACTTACAAGCTGTTTGGAAGCAGCCAATGATGGATACAGTTATCCATTGCTCAAATTTATTAGTCTTTTTAAAGATGGTATAATTGTTCCAGCACAATAGTACAAGACTTCATGTTTACATAGCATATCACATACTGATTGGTAATTAGAGGAATTCAAAAGGTTCAATACGAATTAGTATTAAATGGATTTTTATTTCTATAGAATTGTGCAATCAAAATAAGTGAACTCAGATAACCATTCCAATACTATCTTAGACACGATTCCTGACAGTAAGTAAAAGAAATGAAAAAACGGTGTAAACTTACAAGCTGATTGGAAGCAGCCAATGATGGATACAGTTATTCGCATGAGGCAATCAGGCTTCACTGCAGTAAAGTGGATTTTGACTGTATCAGCTGTTGTACCAAATGGAATCCGGACAATATCATTTGGTCCATTGTTCTGATTTTAAAGAGAAGGAGATAATGCATAAATTATCAAAGGTATTTAAAGTACAGGAAAAAGGAAGAAACAAACGGTAACATTCAGAAACAATTAATTTGATAACTTGTTTGAGAGTTTTTCTTTAAGGCATAATTTACCAATATTATTTATTTTATTGCTATATTAGCTGGAATATATTTTTTAGTAAAAACATTTATTGTGGATAACATTCAATAAATGATTTTGTATGTGAAGAGTACTATAGCACACATTCTTATTAAGTTTATAAAAAAAAGCCCAAACCCCAAGAAATAGAAAGTAAAAAAAAATTATTTTTATATTTCATACTTGGCTTACATAATTTAACTTTACAATTGAACTGAGAATAATGAATGAAAAATTGTTTAATGTTTTACAATTTTTAGAAATTGAAGATAAAAAGAATTTAATTTAAGAATGCATAAAATGGTTTTTAATCTTCACGATAGTGCTATGACGTCATTAGAGAGAGACAAGCTGACACAAATGATCGTTAAATTATCTAAGTTTCTTTAAGACAAAAAAACATCACAATATATTAATCACTCATAGATAATGTTTAGCCTATGTCAAATACATATATTGTCTCACATAGGAACGCATCAAATTTTCCAACACATTTTAGTAATCCAGTCTATTGGGAGTAATTGCTAGTAAGAATCTTGTGAGGTTGTATGATCAATCTTGAGTGTTTTCAATCTGTGCAATCATTATTTTGTATTTTTTGTTGTTTATTTAGAATATGTAATTTATTGTATTAGTCTTTTATTTTGGCAGGAAAAAGGTGCAGTTTAATCAATTCTCACATACCATCTATCTGATAATAGCGCAATTAAATGCCACATTACAAAAAAATACAATCAGTTGTCATCTGAATAATCCTAACCCCAAACACCAAAATAATACACAGAAATTACTACATGAAATGACTAAAAGTCCTTGAAGCAATCTGCAACATACACAACATCGTATATAAGTTAAATGTTTAGAATAACTAATTAAAAAATAAATTGAACTAAATAAATAAATACAAACTAAAATAAATAAATAAATGACAAATAGATTAAATCACATCTTTTTTCTGCTAAAACAAAAGACTAAAGCAATAAATTAAATATTCTAAATAAACAACAACAAAACACCCTCTGATGACGACCGTGAAGATTTAAATATATACAACAACGATACAACAACCTTCGATACTACATTAACTACCCCAGACACTTGAAAGATTGATCACAGACGCTAGAAAGTAATAAATAGGATAAAAAAAAGGAAAAGAAAACTCTATGGTTTTTAATTAAATTTGTCTTGATAAGAACTTATTGGCAAAATATATATGGCATAATATAATATTATATCATCGGCTGAAGAACAGATACACTTGGTATTCTTAAGCTCAATGGGCCAGATTTACAATGTCTCCATGACAACACAATTCTTAATAGCCGATCGAATTATTGTAATGTTATTTGTAAGAATTTATATATAATCGTATGCCAATCTGTCATTCTTGAATCAAACATGATATGTAGTTTGTGCATGTTTCTTACCTTAAATCGTATCATCTGTCGTGTATTACCTCCAAGAAGATAAACATCATATTTTCCAACATCTTTTGCTTTCGGTAATCGTACAGTGGCTCCATAAATGAGAGCATCACCCACAAAGATGCTGACTGTCTTTTTCTTATCTCCAGATTCAGGTGCCCATCCTTGTCCACCTGGTCGGATAGCAGCTTTATGTTCTTCATTACTGGACACATCAATATCCCAGTTTCTCACCAAGGAAGAATCAGCGAGGCCATCTTGTTTTACACACAAAGAAGCTGAAACAAGAAAAGAAAATTTGCATGATAAAATTTAGACATTTTAATCCAATTGATATTTTTTTAAGCAGCACAACACAAAAGTAAATAAAAAAAGCAACATTTTTTATGAATATTTATAGACGTACCTGTTTCTGTTGAAGGCTTGGGTGGTGTTGTTGCTGAAATGTATATAATTTATGCAATAAAATAATCTTGTATTGCCAACAAACTATTTGAACATACATGTTTAAGATTTTTTCACAATTGTTGTTAGCTATCAAATTTTTCTACTAAAAATCCAATGAAACATAAAAATTAACTATCAGATTAAGTGTCTTGGAAATTCTTAACCATGATATGGTTTATCTAAATAGTTAATTTACAATTTTCATAATGTAACTATATGTATTGGGTTGGCATTTCCCACCGTTTTTTAAAATTCAGAATCTATTGTTTTCAAATTTTGGAATCTATTGTTTTGAGAATTCTATTTTGGAATCATTTTGTAACCTTTTCACACTGTTCACTAGCAAGAATAGACTTATATAGGCTCTTTATTACTCTAATGCTAATTAGGCATAATGAATTGTCAGTATCACTCCATCTTTATTACTCTAATGCTAATTAGGCATAATGAATTGTCAGTATCACTCCATCTTTATTACTCTAATGCTAATTAGGCATAATGAATTGTCAGTATCACTCCATCTTTATTACTCTAATGCTAATTAGGCATAATGAATTGTCAGTATCACTCCATCTTTATTACTCTAATGCTAATTAGGCATAATGAATTGTCAGTATCACTCCATCTTTATTACTCTAATGCTAATTAGGCATAATGAATTGTCAGTATCACTCCATCTTTATTACTCTAATGCTAATTAGGCATAATGAATTGTCAGTATCACTCCATCTTTATTACTCTAATGCTAATTAGGCATAATGAATTGTCAGTATCACTCCATCTTTATTACTCTAATGCTAATTAGGCATAATGAATTGTCAGTATCACTCCATCTTTATTACTCTAATGCTAATTAGGCATAATGAATTGTCAGTATCACTCCATCTTTATTACTCTAATGCTAATTAGGCATAATGAATTGTCAGTATCACTCCATCTTTATTACTCTAATGCTAATTAGGCATAATGAATTGTAAGTATCACTCCATCTTTATTACTCTAATGCTAATTAGGCATAATGAATTGTCAGTATCACTCCATCTTTATTACTCTAATGCTAATTAGGCATAATGAATTGTCAGTATCACTCCATCTTTATTACTCTAATGCTAATTAGGCATAATGAATTGTCAGTATCACTCCATCTTTATTACTCTAATGCTAATTAGGCATAATGAATTGTCAGTATCACTCCATCTTTATTACTCTAATGCTAATTAGGCATAATGAATTGTCAGTATCACTCCATCTTTATTACTCTAATGCTAATTAGGCATAATGAATTGTCAGTATCACTCCATCTTTATTACTCTAATGCTAATTAGGCATAATGAATTGTAAGTATCACTCCATCTTTATTACTCTAATGCTAATTAGGCATAATGAATTGTCAGTATCACTCCATCTTTATTACTCTAATGCTAATTAGGCATAATGAATTGTCAGTATCACTCCATCTTTATTACTCTAATGCTAATTAGGCATAATGAATTGTCAGTATCACTCCATCTTTATTACTCTAATGCTAATTAGGCATAATGAATTGTCAGTATCACTCCATCTTTATTACTCTAATGCTAATTAGGCATAATGAATTGTCAGTATCACTCCATCTTTATTACTCTAATGCTAATTAGGCATAATGAATTGTCAGTATCACTCCATCTTTATTACTCTAATGCTAATTAGGCATAATGAATTGTCAGTATCACTCCATTTCACTGAAATGTAAAGATTTTATGCTCTTAGTAGGCCTTGTACTTCTAGTGATTGTTTCATTTTTGAGATTACTTTGCTCTCTTTTTCTCTCTCTCTCTCTGCCGTATTTCTGGGAGACCTATATCTATCTCGTGCTACGCTGTAACCAAGGTAATCTTCTTGTATCATTTGATCCTCATTCGAATTTTCAAACTTATTTTGGCCCGCTTGATCATGCATGATTTTGTCTTCTGACGTTTCATTCTGTAGAGGCTGTTGTAATAATTCAGTACAGGAAAGAATCATAGAGATTTCTTCATCATTTTGGTCTTTATATTCGTTCTGGGGCCTTTTTTGATCTTCATGGGCTAATACATTGGTAATCTTTTCTCTATTATAGTTGTATCATAGCTGTATTTGCATGATAAATTTTGGATCTGATTCTTTTTGCACCACATTTTTTCACTTGTGGAATAGGGCATTGTTAAAGGAGAACTGATTTGCCTTCCCACTAAAGCTGATCAGCTTTCTAATCTTCTGGTATGTGGTTTTGTGGGTTAGCTTAAAAACTAACCCACAATACCAATATTGTTCTTAATCTGACGATAATTAGGCCAGTATCATTACAGTTTTTGAAAAATTTTATTTAAGTTAATTAATAAAATGGAATATCAAATTAAAAAAATTAACATTTTCGACACCTCCTTCTTTTTTATTTTTTTTATTATTATTATTATTATTTTTTGCTTTTTGATTTCTACCAATTAGGCATTGGAAATCTTGTTGAACGTTCGAAAAAAGTTGTAGACAGCAAAAGAGATTACATTATTGATTAATTAGCTGTTATTCTTTATTACATCTTTTAAATTGAAATAAAAAAAACGGTGGGAACTTAGTTGCCAACTAATACAATTCTAAATGCATATAACAAAATATGAAGTGAGAATTATACAAAATTAGATGTAAACTGAGAGAAATGCATGGTTGTGTATTGTGCAGAGGCGTGCAGCATAGTGACGGATAGAAAAATAACAAGAGTCATGAAGAGACAAATTTCTCAGGCATATTTTGACTGCAACACTAAATTTCTTCTCTCTCCCTGATATTAAGCTTAAAGGAGTCTGAGGTTGAAATAACTACTAAAATATGCAACTCATGTAGAGATGTCAAAAAGAGACTTATACTTTAAGCAGATAATAACTATGGAAAAAAAGTGATCCATAAAAAGATGTTTAATAAAGAAAGAATTCTATTTTATAAAACTCTCCTTATTTCTGTCTTCATCACCGATAAAAAAGATTATGTAACATACATTATACTACTGCGCTGACTATTCAAAACCCATCTTATTTATTTTTGCATTCCAAATATTAGTTTAATGGCTTTTCAAAACCCCACCTGACCTTGTGTCTAACCTTCTGCAGAGGAAGTAAATAAATATACCAAATAGGCCGATATTTATCAAATTACAATCACAACAAATATTGAAAATTAAATGTATTTATGTTAATTTACAATTTCACTATACAAAAAAACAAAAACAAATGATATACTTACTTGCTTTTGGTGTTGTAGCTAGAAATATAAGTAAAAAAAATAGCAATGAAATAAATGTATTTTAAGAAACATATCAAATATATTTTCAGTTTTTAAATTATTTTGTACACCATAAAATTAACAAAATACATTAAAAAATATTAACTTATATTTTAATATCAAATTAGACTTATAATGATAATATAAAACATGAAATAATTTTTTAAAAAAGCAATCGACTTCAAAAGAATTAAATGCTACAAAGTGGTATTGTAAAATTAACAATTCATGTGATAGTGTTGCGGGATTGGTTTAAATTGGTTTCTTTGTTTATCATGTTTCTTTATAATTGCAACTGTATTGAACTTTATCTGTATTTGCAACTGTATTGAACAAAATTGCATTATTTTTATTTACCTCCCCAGTAGGTTAGGCACAAGGCCAGTTTTATCTTACTCCCACAAGGTAAGATGTGACCCAAGGTCGGGTTGGGAAAGTGGGACTTGAAAAGACAGCGCCCGAGAAGGTGAGCACTCTGGCCATTAAAAATTGCCTGGGCAGCCCTATCGGCATTCCCCGGTAGGGGCGCCTCAGGCAGTAAGCAATAAACTTACTCCTCCCCAAAGAGGGGAGGCAAAGCCTGGGAGTGTGGACCTCCTAGAACTGCACAGGACAGACCCATAGACCGGCGTAAATCAAGCCCAGAAGGCCAAGACAATACCAGTCCATGGGGTGCAGTATTATTGATTTTAACAATGTGTGCTCCTTCAAATTTAAAGGAGGGCTGGGGACATGAGCAGTTTAATTTAGACTTACACAGAGTAACATTAACTTATGGTGTTATACCATATGGAAAGGCATGAACCCACCTCATCCCTTGCTATGATAAAAACAGCAGCTTAAAATTCATCATTTTTAATATGTATTTTGTTTCCAGTATTAACCAAAACAGTGTTAATATGCCATAGAACAGACATAGGAAATTTCCAAACACAAAAATTGAAATGTGCACACTTATCAAAAAGCTGTATATGACCAGAAAAATATTTGCTAAACTGAAATGATGAAGCGGTTTGAAAGTGTCAGTAGATTTGCTGAGCTTCATACAAAATTCGATATAGGCACATTGCTTGACTACATTAATCTTTTAAAAGATGGCATAATTATTCCAGCACAATATTACAAGACATCATGTTTACATAGCATATCACATATTGATTGGCAGTTAGAAGGATTCAAAGGGTCTATACAAATTAGTATTAAATGGATTTTTATTCCTGTAGAAGAGTGCAATCCAAGTAAGTGAAGTCAAATAATCATTCCAATACTATATTGGACATGATTCCTGACAGTAAGTAAAAGAAATGAAAAAACGGTGTAAACTTACAAGCTGATTGGAAGCAGCCAATGATGGATACAGTTATTCGCATGAGACAATCAGGCTTCACTGCCGTAAAGTGGATTTTGACTGTATCAGCTGTTGTACCAAATGGAATTCGGACAATATCATTTGGTCCATTGTTCTGATTTTAGAGATAAGGAGATGATACATAAATTATTAAAGGTATTTAAAGTACAGGAAAAAGGAAGAAACAAACAGTAGCATTCAGACACAATTAATTTGATAACTTGTTTGAGAGTTTTTTTTAAAGACATAATTTATCAATACCATTCATTTTATTGCTATATTAACTGGAATAATTTAATCAATGTAAGGGGACATAAAGGTGGTTTTGTTCTGGGAATTAATTTTCTCAGTCCTGGGATGAGTATTCTTCTAGTATATATATATATATATATATATATATATATATATATATATATATATATATATATCGATTATTTTAACATTTACCTCCTTTTTACATAGACCAATCACAAAAGTGAATTTATCTTTATCTTTTTAAGACGATCAATTTCTCTCATTATTTGTTTTTTTTGACGTGGTTGTCTATACATCTGAGGAGACCTAATTAAAGGGGTCGAAATAAGTTATTATGTGTACAACCTTAATGTGTGTATAGTTTTTCTTTTTATAATTCTGTTTTGCTCTGTTTAAATTACATTGAGCTCTGTTATTCAGATTCTCTACACAAAATTGAAATCTACACACTATATATATATATATATATATATGTGGTGTTTAAGCAAAAATCAACACTTGACAAAAGGAAAATGAAATAGGCAATAGATACAAAAGTTGTATATACAGAGATCCAACAGTTCATTTAGCAACAGTTAGAGTTATATACTACATTATTTTTCTATGTAACCGCTGCCGCTGGAGACAACCATTTCATGGCAGACATGAAATAAGTCATATTATTTGGCGACCATGTCTTTTACTATGCCTCCACAATCGCAGCCTTTAGAGAGTCGATTGTGTTGTAGGCGTGTTGTTCTTGGTCTCAACCATACCTTAGAAGAAATAGTCAAGTGGGTTGCAGTTGGGTGAGGAAGACGGACACAAGCTAAGTAACCAGTGGTGAGGAACATTGTTGAACAGCTATACTTGGGTCGTCTTGGCGTGGTGCGCAGGAGTAGAATCCTGCTGGAAGATGTAGGGGTGATCTCGTCCATCCAGAGCTTCACCACGCTTCTCAGCCATCCTGGTATTTCTTGGTGGTGACTCTCGGGCCCTTTTGAAAGAAGAACAGAGGCATAACGTCCCTCTCACTGGAGATAATGCCAAGGCTCATGACGGAGGAGAGAAACTGTGTATGCTTCATGATGGAAACCCTCTTCGATGTCTTTGCAGATCCACCTGTCATTCTGCCTGTTGCTTGTCTGGTCTTGGTCAAAATTCTTTTCATTAGAGAAGGACCTTAACTTTCTGGCAGACCCACGCTTGAGCTCATTCAACAAAGCCACCGCCTTGACCTTCCTTGACTCCTTTGAGGCATTTATGATGAGCATGGAGTGAGACTTCTACTAGGAGGAGTAACTAATGTCCTTCTTGATCATTCGGCAGATTGTCGACTTGTAACAGTGTAACTTGAGTCAGTTACGATCTTGGCGTAGCTTTAACTTCGGATTTTGCTGCAACATACTCTGCCACAGACCATCAGTTGAAGAATAGATTCACTTTGCATTCTTGGGTCAAGATTTCCAGTGTCTCTGTAAAATCGCAGGTTTGATGGCTGGTTGATTATTGCAGTCTTAATTGTAAGAAAAGAGTATATATATATATATATATATATATATATATATATATATAGTCATCCATAGACAGCTGTTTCACTTATCCCAGCACTTCAGTGTGGCTAGGCATGGCAAGTGCCTTTCATGCTGGGATTCGAAACCTGCACCAAAAGTACGAGCGATTATAGCACATATCTATATTTTGTATACATTTATTCTACCAAATTGTATTCCAAATTGAAAAATAATGCTTTACACTTATTTAAAATGTTATTTTCAATATCAGAGAGCTCAACCCAAAAGAGGGAAGCATATATATATATATATATATATATATATATATATATATATCATACTTGGAAAGAAATTCCTAAAAATTGTTTCTTACCTTAAATCGTATCATCTTTTCTCCAAGAAGATAAACATCATATTTTCCAACATCTCTTGCTTTCGGTAATTGTACGGTGGCTCCATAAATGAGAGCATCACCAACAAAGATGCTGACTGTCTTTTTCTTATCTTCAGATTCGGGTGCCCATCCTTGTCCACCTGGTCGGATAGCAGCTTTATGTTCTTCATTACTGGACACATCAATATCCCAGTTTCTTATCAAGGAAGAATCAGCCAGGCCATCTTGTTTTACACACAAAGAGGCTGAAACAAGAAAAGAAAATTTGCACGATAAAATTTAGACATTTTAATCCAATGGATATTTTTTAAGCAGAACAACACAAAAGTAAATAAAAAAGCTTAAATTTTTGTGAATAATTATAGACTTACCTGTTTCTGTTGAAGGCTTGGGTGGTGTTGTTGCTGAAATGAATATAATTTATACAATAAAATATATCTTGTATTACCAACAAACTATTTGAACATACATGTTTAAGATTTTTTCAGAATAACATTTTTCTACTAAAAATTCAATGAAACAATGGGGTTTAACGTTTTATATGTGTTATATATTAAATGTCTCCGTGTTAGATTTGGTCAAGCTGAATACCTAATATTTCAGAGAAAACGAATTTACCCCCGAAGTGACCTATAAAATGGAACAGCTTATTCAGTGGTTGTGGTTCAAATCTGAGAGAAATGCATGGATGTGCATTGTATAGAGGCACACAACAAAGTGACTGATGGAAAAATAACATCAGACATGAAGAGTTAAACCTTTCTCAGATACCCAGCATGTGTTAACTGTAACACTGAATTCCTGTGTTTTCTTTCCCAAAGCCTAAATGCATCTGAGGTTGAAGTAGACAATAACTACAAAATTATGTAACTCATGTAGAGATGTAAAAAAAGAGACATTTTCTTTTAAACGGACAATAACTATGGAAAAACGCGATCCATATAAAGATGTTTAATAAACAAAGACTTTTATTTCATAAAACTCTCCGTCATCACTGGTAAAAAGGCTATATAACATGTATTCCATATATTAGTTTTCTGGCTTTTCAAAACCCTACCTGAACTTGTGTCTAACCTTCTGCAGTGTAGGTTAATAAATATACTAAAATAGGCCAATATTTATTAAACTACAATCAAGAAAAATATTGAAAATTAAATGTATTTATATCACTTTACAATTTCACTATAAAAAAGCAAAAATTTAATGGTATACTTACTTGCTTTTGGTGTTGTAGCTAGAAATATAAGTAAAAGAATAAAATAAATATATTGCAAGAAATATTTCAAATATATTTTGTACACTTTAAAATTAAAAAATACACATTAAAATATTAACTTATATTTGAATATAACATTCGACTGATAATGATGCTAATATAAAACATGAAATAATTCAAAGAAAAAGCGATCGACTTCAAAAGAATTAAATGCTACAAAGTGGCATTTGAAACTGTGAAAATATATGTATATGCATGTTTTGTTCGTGTGTTCACTGCACTGGCCGTAATCGCTTCCACATCTCGTGCCGGTCCAAAGGTTGTTGTGCGATCTCGTCTCCATGCTGAAACAAAGACTCTCATGCCAAGTACAATCACAACTCCAGTCTATAAACAAATAACAAATTTATTTGTTAGAGGTTACAAATGAAACCTGTCTTCCCCGGTTGAATGGCAGTTGCAAACAAGAACTTTCTATCCCGGTGAAATAAAGTCCAGCACAACCCTTTAGCTAAGAGACCCAGATGGGCCCATTTTCCCCGTGCAGTGCCCAGCTTTTAACTGATCGCCAGCTATCCCAGCAAACCTCAAACTTCCTGTCATGCCCAGTGACCAGGTCTCACCACTCCGATCCCTTGGGGTCCTGTGTCCCTGGTCAGTACTAGACCATCCAAGCTCTTGCCACTTTAAGATTTAAACTTGTGATAACATGTCAGACAGTCTACCCGGGGCGGCTTTATCATAGAGACGTCTGAACATCACTTTTGTGTTCTAACATCATTGTCTGTTTTTATGAGATACTTAATTCACCTCAAAGGGAAACAAACTTCTATGGTGGCCCAAATAAAACCAAAGATGTTTTCACTTTATTTTCTGCTCCCCTCCTTCCTCTGGTCGAGCATCTAACATTTGCATCATATACATCACTAAAGAAAATGCAGCCTACTGCATTTTTACAAAACAATGCTTTATTAACACACGAAATTCCGATTTTTTTTATTGTTTTGAAAATTTACAACAGTAGCAGTTTAGACTCTAAGTAGATTTGCAAAATTTTATAAAGGCACATTGCTCATATTTATTAGTTACTAACTCGAGAATATAAATATATGTGAAAATGATTGGTAGAATGAGCATAGAACCCAAATGGACAGTATATAGACAGAATAGCTCACTGTGCAATGTTTACATAGCATATCACATATTGATTGGAAATTAGAGGGATTCAAAAGGTTCAATATGAATTAGTATTTAAATGGATTCATATTTCTGTAAAAAGGTGCAATTAACGTAAGTGAAGTCAGATAATCATTCAAATACCATCTTGGATACGATTTCTGACAGTAAGTAAAAGAAATGTAAAAATGGTGGAAACTTACAAGCTGATTGGAAGCAGCCAATGATGGATACAGTTATCCGCATGAGACAATCAGGTTTCACTGCAGTAAAGTGGATTTTGACTGTATCAGCGGTTGTACCAAATGGAATCTGGACAATATCATTTGGTCCATTGTTCTGATTTTAGAGAGAAACAGATAATACATAAATTATTAAAGGTATTTAAAATACAGGAAAAAGAAACAAACAAACAGTAACATTCAGACACAATTAATTTGATAACTTGTTTGAGAGCTTCTCTTTTAGACATAATTTATCAATATTATTCATTTTCTGACTATACTAGTTCGAATACATTTTTGTGGGTAATATTCAATAAATGTTTTATTTGCTTTATGAAAGAACAAAAAGGAATCGAAAGTGTAAAGTAAAAAAAAATTATTTTAATATTTCATACTTGGCTTACATAATTGAACTTTACTATTGAACTGAGAATAATGAATGAAAAATAGTTTAATGTTTTACAAAGTTTTCAAAATTGAAGGAAAAAAAATTCAATCTCAGAATACATATAATGTTCTGTAATTCTCACAAGAGTGCTATGACGTCATTAGAGAGAGACAAACAGACACAAGTGCTCCTTAGTATATTCAAGATTACCTCAGTATATTCAAGATTAAAAAAATGATGAAAATAAATTATGATTTATAAATAATCTATGTTAAATCCATATATGGTTCCACTTAGGAAAGCATACATTTTCAAACAGATTTACATTTGGTAGTCTAATCTCATTTAATGTAGTAATACTGCTTCTGTGGATTTTATATATATACAATCTTTCGAGTATCAGGGATAGTTGGTGTAGTAAGGATCCAAGGTTGTTGCATGGTCCATCTCGAGTGTTTTCAATCTTTACAATCGCCATGAAGAAGTATTTTTTGTTATTAATGGTAATGTCGTAACAGAAATGAAATTGTTTTGCCGTATATTGCTGATAGAAACAAAAATAGAATTTTAAAATGCGCAGTATTTTGTCTGTAGACAATGTTTATGAGTCACGTGACTTGAATGAACATCGAAATGAAAAAGTTTTAAGATATTACCTATTTGTCAGATCCAATCAGAATAAAAATTAAAAAATTGTTTAACAGTTATTTATCAACAATGAAAGAAAAAAATGTATTAGTATTACTAATTAATATTATAAGACAAATTTACTGCTGATGGCATAATTGGCGTCCATCTTGCATTTACATTTGTGGCTGAAAGGAAAGATTTGTTTTCCCCCCAAAAATAATCTGAACATGAAAAGTTGCATTTGTAAAGAAATGAAATCTAATGAAAATTCATTGCTCTTAATAACATGCACCAAAGTTCAATGAAAGAAGATGGCCAACGGTTGAGTTTCAATCACGGGTTAAGGCACTAACTGGTCTAGCCACACTGAAGAGCTGTGATGCAGCGAAACAGTCTGTATGTGGATGACTATATATATATATATATATATATATATATATATATATATACTAGCAGGTTGACCCAACGCTTCTCGGGATTGAATGTAGTACTTTTCACTATGCTCAGAAAACCATATTACTTTCTTTGTTTTTACTGCCTCCCCCCCCCCCCCCCCCGCTCCTTACGTTTCGACCCCCTAATATAGTCGGAAGAAGCTGAAATGTTGGAAAACTCTCTAAATTAGTGTCTTATACATATGGTTTGAATTTCATTAAAATCGGATATACGTATTTGAAGTTTTAAGGAATTTCTGTCCCCATGGATCACTTAAAGGTGGGGGGGGGGCACATAGATATTTAGCATATAGGAGGTAACGTAGAGATTCAGGATCACTTCCATTGTCTTTCCCTGAGAATTTTATACATATGATATAGAGCTCATAAAAATAGGATATATTTGAACTTTTAAAGGAGATTAAGCCCCCATAGCTCCCTTAGATTAGGAGGGCACTTAAAAGATTTGGGAACACTTCCATTATCTTACCCATAAAATTTTATACACATGATTTAAATTTCATAAAATAGAATATATTTTAAGTTTTAAGAGGGTTATGCGATCATAACACCTTTAAGGGGGCACATACAGATTCAGGCACACTTCATTGTCTTCGTCGATAAATTTTACATAAGAATACATTTTTAGATTTTATATAGATTCTCTAACCTTTCTTTCTATAAAGAACACACAAACACACATAGAAATTGAGTTTGTATATATATATATATATATATATATATATATATATATAGTGTGCGTGTATATATTTCTTACCTTTAATCGTATCATCTTTCTCGTATCACTTCCAAGAAGATAAACATCATATTTTCCAACATCTCTTGCTTTCGGTAATCGTATGGTGGCTCCATAAATGAGAGCATCACCCACAAAGATGCTGACTGTCTTTTTCTTATCTCCAGATTCAGGTGCCCATCCTTGTCCACCTGGTCGGATAGCAGCTTTATGTTCTTCATTACTGGACACATCAATATCCCAGTTTCTCACCAAGGAAGAATCAGCCAGGCCATCTTGTTTTACACACAAAGAGGCTGAAACAAAATGATATACATTTTTATTATTTATAAACTAGTGTTCCTGTACTGCCCAAAATGATGGCATACTTTTCATTGTTTCACAAATTACCTAAAATATTTTCATAATTAAAGTCACTTGGAAAAAAAATATTCCTGTCTTGTTCACTAAAAGTATTAATACTTTCAGTTAACTGCTGCTGATGTTTTGTGTGATATTGATGGCAAATAGACAGATGCACATATCCTTTTGCTTGAACATATACTGAATTACCTGACTTTATATAGCACATATTTATGCGTACACACACACACACACACACACACACACACACACACACACACACACACACACACATATATATATATATATATATATAGATATATAGTGAAACAGAAAAACAACATATTTCATTATAGGCAATTTTTCTTGAATATATACTCAATTACCCTCTTTAGTATTTATATATATATATATATATATATATATATATATATATATATGTATTGAAACAGCGACATAATGCATATTATTATATTAGAGATTGAATAAGATTTATTTTTTTAGAAGAATTATGAAAATAAATATGAAATAATGAATTAATTCTGACTAACCTGTTTCAGTTGAAGGTTTTAGTGTTGTCGTAGCTGAAAAAAGATAGATAAAAGCAGTAGACATTTCTTATCTCATTAATATTCCATATAAATTGTTATTTTATTAATTCATTTCAATCTGTATCCATTTTGATATTTTAAATAAAGTGTGTGAATTGAATAGTTTAATAAAAAGTTAATGAAGAAATTCTTAGTACATGCATATTTAGATGTAAAGATGTCATATAAAATTATATCAAATGTTTTCTGAATAAATAAAATTTCATACTTACTTGTTGCAGCTGGTGTAGTTGCTATAAGAATTTAAAAGATAGATAGATAGATAGATAGAGGGTAAACATTGGAATTCATTTCAGACAATATATTAATCATCACACTGCTTTTTAGTGTAATTTTGTTAAAATGATTAATTTAGCCAACAGGGTTGGGAATAAACATACAATAATTCCAAAGAGAAAACTGAGACTTGTACAAGAGTGGAGCCTATACTTCTAAAAGGGGGACCACTTGTTGCGGATGTCTCCTAAACCGTTTGACTAATAAGTCTAGCAGTCAGTGAAGGCTGAATTTGTAAATATTTTCACCTTGTGATTAGTCTATGTTTATGTTTTTATTATCATTTTTACACCATAATTTCATTGAATTTGTGTCAATTCAGATTTCTGCTTCACCTGTTGTGAGTGTCACTTTAATCGTTTAGTTAACAAGTTCAGCCTTAACCACTTGTGATTAGTCTATGTTTTTATTTTTATTATCATTGTAAACCATAATTTCATCTAGTGGGCAATCGCAAGGTGGAGAGATGAGTTATATGTACAAATTTCGCTAAACTTATTAGCTAAGCAGTTAAGAGGTACAGGTTCGAATGCTGTACACGTCTTATTTTTGTCTTTATGATTTTATAATCTCAGCTATGTGGGTTAAATTAACTGCTTATTTAAAGGTATTATCTATGCAAACAGAATGTCAAAAAAGTAGCATGATATATATATATATATATATATATATATATAGAGAGAGAGAATATAGAAAGAAAAAATTCACATACACATTGCAACTGTCAGCATTTATAATTTATTTCGACTTCCTAGTCTCTTCAGAATGCTAACGGGACAGCTACATGTTATCTGTCCCGTTAGCGTTCTGAAGAGACTAGGAAGTCGAAATAAATTATAAATGCTGATAGTTGCAATGTGTATGTGGATTTTTTCTTTCTATATTCTATTCTTGCTCTGTTTTCTACATTGAGCTCTCTTATTCGGATTTCTTACCAAAATTAGTCACTTTAACGATATATATATATATATATATATATATATATATATATATATATATATATATATATATAGTTTTGAAAGGTTCATACTTTTTTTAAGCATCTGAATGAAATTTAGTAAAAAAGAAGTGTGGTAAATAAACTACCATCAAAGCTGGTAATAGATGCAATATTTATTTTATTTAAAAGAAAAGACAAAATCGAAACCGATTTTTCTTTCTTTTTTTTTCCTATAAACTGTCATTATTTTTTTTTTTTATAGTTTATAGTTATACATATATTTCGCTAATAATATTAGCCTCATAAGTGTGTTTTAAATTCCAGCTTTGATGGTAGTTTATTTACCACACTTCTTTTTTACTAAATTTCATTCAGATGCTTAAAAAAAGTATGAACCTTTCAAAACTATAACAGTCCACGTGCTGACGTGCTTTCATATGAGAGTGAAAAAAAAAAAACAAACGACATCTCACTCGCCGGCTCACACCAACTGAAGCTGGTTTCCCAATTACATCGGAATTTAAAACACACTTATGAGGCTAATATTATTAGCGAAATATATGTATAACTATAAACTATAAAAAAAAAAAATAATGACAGTTTATATGAAAAAAAAAGAAAGAAAAATCGGTTTCGATTTTGTCTTTTCTTTTAAATAAAATAAATACTGCATCTATTACCAGCTTAGATGGTATTTTATTTACCACACTTCTTTTTTAATATATATATATATATATATATATATATATATATATATATATATATCGATTCTCGGCAGAGCTATATTGATTCTTTTTGTCTTATTTTTTCAAGATTTGCAAGGTATTCATTTCATATTACAATATTAAGTAATTTCTTTCATTGTACTAATTCTTTTATGTTGATTGAGGGGTTTAGGACACGAGCAAACAAGTAAATGTAAATATAACACTGAAAACCGGGTTTTGTACCTTTTATTTATTCTGAAATTAAGACAAAATATAAAAGATTTGAAGGTAAATATGCAATATTAATTTCAATATTTTGTAAAAGGTCAGAAAGATTTACACTTAATAATAATCTTCTGATACTCATTTCTCTCAGGCAATGCAAAACAAAAAATTATTTATAAATAATGCCTGGCAACATTGCGTCGGAACAGCTAGTATGTAGCACATTAAAAGACACGGTGTTAGACTTGATAAAGCTGAATACAGAATATCTTAGAAAAAAAAATATCTCTGGAGACACCTAGGAAATCATCATCATCTAGTCGTGGTGGTGTCACGGATCCTTCTGACTCTTTCACACCATCTCGTTCTATATTCCATCACACCTAGTAGGTCTTTATAGGTGCATTGTGAGTCTTCTGTTAGTTGTTTGATGTAGGTTTTGTGCGGTCTACCCACTGAGCCACATCTCTGTTTTGGCATTCACAGAAGAACATCACTGATAATTTAATCCTTAGCCTCCAGCAATGTCCAGAAAATCTGGTTCTTCTCTCTCTGATCAGGGCTGAAATCTGAGGGAGGTGTCCATAGAGTTGCTCTCTTGTGGGGTGCCGTCTCCAGGAGATGTTATAGCAGCTCTTAGCATTCTTGTGTATACACCATCAATTTTTTATCCAATCTTTTGGTGAAAGTCCAAGTGCTACTTCCATATACGATGGATTTCGTTTCATCTTGGTAGGAAGACTTGATTTCCAGATCGCTTTCATCGTGTCAACTCCTGCCCAGGCCTTGCTGATTCACACCTTCAGTTCACACTCTGTGGATTTTTTCTTGGCAACTTTACTACCAAGATAGGTAAACTCGTCGACACTTTTTAGACAAGTCCTACTTAGGGAAGAGATATTTCCATGTTGGTTCAGGAGAATGTGCTCTGTTTGCTTGTGTCGACAAAAAAGCCCAATGCAATTTGCCATTTCTTCAAGACAGTGTTGTAGGGCTTCTGCCTGTCTAGTTGTGCCAGCAAAAATTGCACTGTCATCAGCATACCCTGCGTCTGTGATTTTCTCTGCTGGATACCTTCTGTCTCTTGCAGATACCAATGTCAAGCCATTTTCTTTTAACTTGTCAACTGACATATGGAGGATGTAGTCAAGGCAAATTATAAATAGATAGGGAGCTATAGTATCACCCTGAAGTGATGTGGAGATGAGAACTCCCATCCACTGGCTCCCCAGGTGGCGGATAGGGGATCTGCCTCTAGATATAAAGGTCAGCTGCAAATACACAAAATAAGCAGTGCCGGACAAAATCATGGGTTGCCCTCTGGCAAGGCATAGCACTCGCAAGCCACCCCACCAGAATTACAGTGAAGCCAAGGGAAGCAGCTTAGTGGATGTGTGCTTCCAGCATATGAACATGTAGATTAGTGGAGCACATTAGTTCAACAAAGAACTACTGCATTGTCTATCGGGGTGGCGTCCGTAGACAAAATACAGCTATCGAAAGATCTATTATGATCTAGGAAATAAAACATCTTATTGAGTGTTGGTGGTTGTAAATTGAGAGAAATGGATGGATGTGCATTGTCCAGATGCTTGCAAGAAATTGACCAATGGAAAAATAATATGTGTCATGAAGAGTTAACATTTTTCAGCCACCCGGCATGTGTTGATTGCAACACCAAATTCATCTACTCTCCCCTCCTCAATATTTAGCCTAAAGGCATCTGAGGTTGAAATAAACAATAACTAATAAAGTATGCAACTCATATAGAGATATCAAAAAGAGGCTTTCATTTTAAGCAGATGATAACTATGGAAAAACGTGAGCCATATAAAGATGTTTAATAAAGAAAGTCTTGTTTTTTTAATAAATATTTCCTTATTTATTTCTTCATTACTGATAAAAAAGATTAAATAACATGTATTCTATATACTAAACTAGGACAATATTTATCAAACTACAATCAAGAAAAATATTGAAAATAAAATGTATTTATATCACTTTACAATTTCACTATAAAAAAGCAAAATTTCAATGATATACTTACTTTCTTTTGGTGTTGTAGCTAGAAATATAAGTTTTAAAAAATAGCAATAAAATAAATATTTTGGAAGAAATGTATCAAATATATTTTTGCTTTTAAACCTATTTTGTACACTTTAAAATTAAAAAATACACATAAAAATATTAACTTATATTTTAATATCAAATTCGATTTATAATGATGATAATATAAAACATGAAATAATGAAAAGAAAAAGCGATTGACTTCAAAAGAATTAAACACTACAAAGTGGCATTTGAAAGTTAACAATTCATGTATAGAGTTGCAGGATTAGTTTAGATTGGTTTCTTTATTTATCATGTTTCTTTATAATTGCAACTGTATTGAACTTTATCTGTATTTGCAACTGTATTGAACTAAATTGCATTATTGATTTTAACAATGTGTACTCTTTCAAATTTAAAGGAGGGCTGGGGACATGAACAGTTTAATTTATACTTACACAGAGTATGGTATTAGATCAACTGGGTTCAAATCTACTACATTCACTTACAGTGTTATACCATAGGGAAAGGCATGAACCCACCTCATCCCATGCTATGATAAAAATAGCAGCTTAAAATTAATCATTTCTAATATGTATTTTGTTTCCAGTATTAACCAAGAAAGGGTTGATATGCCATAAAACAGACAAAAGAAATTTCCAACCACAAAAATTGAAATGTGCACACTTATCAAAAAGCTGTATATGACCAGAAGAATATTTGCTAAACTGAAATGATGAAGTGGTTTGAAAGTGTCAGTAGATTTGCCGAGCTTCATGCAAAATTTCATACAGGCACCATGCTCAAATTTATTAGTCCTTTTAAATATGGCATAATTGTTCCAGCACAATATTACAAGAGTTCATGTTTACATAGCATATCACATACTGATTGGTAATTAGTGCGATTCAAAAAGTTCAATACGAATTAGTATTAAATTGATTTTTATTTCTGCAGAATTGTGCAGTCAAAATAAGTCAAGTCAGATAATCATTCCAATACCATCTTGGACACGATTCCTGACAGTAAGTAAAAGAAATGGAGAAACGGTGGAAACTTACAAGCTGATTGGAAGCAGCCAATGATTGATACAGTTATTCGCATGAGGCAATCAGGCTTCACTGCAGTAAAATGGATTTTGACTGTATCAGCGGTTGTACCAAATGGAATCCGGACAATATCATTTGGTCCATTGTTCTGATTTTAGAGAGAAACAGATAATACATAAATTATCTAACATATTTAAAGTACAGGAAAAATTAAGGAACAAACGGTAGTATTCAGGCACAATTAATTCGATAAATTCTTTGAGAGTTTTTCTTTAAGGCATAATTTACCAATATTATTCATTTACTTTTTATAACTAACTTGACTTGTACACGGGCATCACCCAGATAGAAATAAGGATATTATTAAAAACAAAATGAGATTCTACTTTTTTAGACTATTTTGTAAAATGTTAGTTTTAAAAATAAAAAATATTTTAGACTTTAAGGTGGGGGATCAGCCTCGCATATAAATATTTTTCATAATTATTTTTTTTTAAATCTTGACAGCTTTCCTAATTTCTTGACAATGAATTTTGAGTGTGTATGTTTGGGTGGGGTTTAATCCTTTTTCTGATGAAAATATAAGTTAAAACATGTTATAAATAAAAGAATTACATAATTTTTGCAAAAATGACTTTTAATGGTCCTATAGACTATAAATTGACTTTTAATTATCCCATCACGTTCATGTTGCTCGCACTGTTTCTGTCTTTTTAGGGCCTGGTAAACGCCTCAGGTCCATTTGTTGATAATCATTACTGCCTCGTGGTTTTGAAGTAGGTGATCATTTTAAGTTTAATTTATTTGCAATACTGATTCCTACTGTAAATTCTAAAATATATAGTTGTTTTATTCTTATTTTTACGGTCAGATTTCAGACTGTTTACAATTGTTCTTGAAAATAATGTACCGATTATTTGTTATCCCTCTCCTCGAAACAGACAAAATTATTTTTTTATCATCGATATATTTATTTTTCATCCCCTACATTTATATATATATCTTCCTTCACTCATAACATTTTATTACATTTTGCTCTTAACTAATTTTGCTTTTAAAACTGATGGAGTTATTGTAGCTGTCATAAATAGACCTATTTTCTTCCTTCGAAAAATGTCCCCATTGAGTGAGCTGGTCACACACTGACCAATCAGCCTGCAGGGCGCATGGATTCCTTCTGTCGGCTGAAGAATTACTTCAGACCCTTTGGGAATCATGAGCAGCCAGCAGAGAGATCCCAATAGCAACGAAGAAACACTTCTTTAACTCTCTCTCCTGCGCCTGTCCCTGTCCACTGGACGCTCACAGTTGTTTGCTATTTCACCTCTACAGTTTAGTAGGTTTTGTGGATCTTTAAAGTTTAGCATTTAAAACTTCTCATTCAAATATAATCTACACAAGTCGTATAAATATCTACATGTACTGGCTCATCATACTATTTTCCACTCGATTATTGGCGAACCTCCGCTTTCTTTGAGGTCGCTAGTGCTGTTTTGAGTCAGCGTCTTTTGTTATTGAATATGCTTTTATAGTTGTAATACCTGGTTCTAAAATCTAAGGATGGCTTACTCACGTAGTACTTCTTGTCATTCGGGCTTTCCTTGGCAAATATTGTTGCTTGGTAAACAATGCTTTCGGGTTAGTTATTTTATAGTGGATGAAGTGCACGAGTTCTACAGTTACAGCTATTCTCTTCATATTTAACTCTCTTATTTCTATTTGAGTTATTGCCATGAGGATTTAAATATACATATTAGGGTTTAAATATATATATATATATATATATATATATATATATATATATTGTTAAATATATCATTTCTTTCTTTCTTTCTTTCTTTTCTCGTTGCAAGGGTTGGTGTGTGATTCTTACCTTAAATCGTATCATCTGTTCTGTATTATCTTCAAGAAGATAAACATCATATTTTCCAACATCTCTTGCTTTCGGTAATTGTACGGTGGCTCCATAAATGAGAGCATCACCCACAAAGATGTGGACTGTCTTTTTTTTATCTCCAGTTTCAGGTGTCCATCCTTGTCCACCTGGTCGGATAGCAGCTTTATGTTCTTCATTGCTGGACACATCAAAATCCCAATTTCTTATCAAGGAAGAATCAGCCAGGCCATCTTGTTTTACACACAAAGAGGCTGAAACAAAAAAAGAAAATTTGCATGATAAAATTTAGACATTTTAATCCAATTGATATTTTTTAAGCAGAACAACACAAAAGGAAATAGAAATGTTTGTGAATAATTATAGGCTACCTGTTTCTGTTGAAGGCTTGGGTGGTGTTGTTGCTGAAATGTATATAAAGTATGCAATAAAATAATCTTGTATTGCCAACAAACTATTTGAACATACATGTTTAAGATTTGTTCACAATTGTTATTAGCTATCACATTTTTCTATGAAAAATGCAATGAAACAATGGATTTTATGTTTTATGTAATATATTAAACATCTATGCGTAAGATGAATATCGAATATTTAATAAAAACCTGAAGTGATCTAAGAAAATGGAACAGCTTATTCAGTGTTTGTGGGTTAGATCTTAGAGTAAAGCATGGGTGTGCATTGTCCAGAGGCATGCAACAAAGTGACACATTGAAAAATAACACAAGTCATGAAGAGATAATCGTTATTCCCTCACTTAGGATATGTGAACACTAAATTGTTCTGTTCTCTCGCTGATATTAAGTGTATAGGAATAAAAATAGTTATATAACATGCATTCTATGTATTAAAATAAAATAATATTTATCAAATTACAATCACAACAAATATTTAGAATAAAATGTATTTATATCACTTTACAATTTCACTATAAAAGAAGCAAAAATTCAATGATATACTTACTTGCTTTTGGTGTTGTAGCTAGAAATATAAGTAAAAAAAAATCAAATAAAAATAAATGTACTGCAAAGAAATATATCAAATGTATTTTTTCTTCTAAAATTATGTTGCACACTTTAAATCAACAAAATACATAAAAATATTAACTTATATTTTAATATCACATTCGACTTATAATGATGCTAATATAAAACATGAAATAATTAAAAGAAAAAGCGATCGACTTCAAAAGAATTAAACACTACACTTGAAAGTTAGCAATTCATGTGATTGCTGGTTTAGGTTGTTTTTTTATTTATAATGTTTCTTTGTATAATTGCAACTGTATTGAACTGAATTGAACTATTGATTTAATAATCTGTGCTCTTGCAACTTTAAAGGGGGGCTGGGAGGGTAGGAGTCGTTTAATTTAGACCTATACTGAGTATGGAATCAGATAACCTGGTTTAAAATCTATTGTATTCTACTTAAATTGTTATACCATTTGGGAAAGGCATGAAACGACCCCTCCCCTTTCTATGAAAAAAGCAGCAGTTAGTGTTTAATGGCTTAAAATGTATCATTTCCAATATGTATTGTGCTCCAACTTTAACCAAATAAAGTGTTGATATGCCATAAAACAGACAAAGGAAATGTTCAACTTTAAAAATTATAATGTTCATGCTTATCAAAAAGCTGTTTATTACAAGAATAATATTTGAGTGCATTCCAAATAAGTGAAGTCAGATAATTATTGCAATACCATATTGGACACGATTCCTGACAGTAAGTAAAAGAAATGAAAAAACGGTGGAAACTTACAAGCTGATTGGAAGCAGCCAATGATGGATACAGTTATCCGCATGAGGCAATCAGGCTTCACTGCAGTAAAGTGGATTTTGACTGTATCAGCGGTTGTACCAAATGGAATCTGGACAATATCATTTGGTCCATTGTTCTGATTTTAGAGAGAAACAGATAATACATAAATTATTAAATATATTTAAAGTACAGGAAAAAAGAAGAAACAAATTGTAGCATTCAGACACAATTAATTTGAGAACTTGTTTGAGAGTTTTTCTTTAAGACATGATTTACCAATATTATTTATTTTATTGTTATATTAACTGGAATACATTTTTTGGTAAAAACATTTATTGTGCGTAACATTCAATAAATGATTGTAATTTACCAGAATAATTTAAATTTCCAATCGCCTTCATTGTTTACATATTCTATCCAATAACGCTTTCAGCAAGAGAAACTTTATGATAACCACCATATTTGCTCCATCTACACTCGTCTTTTCTATTGACTAATCTTCCCTATTGATTAGCCAGTGAGATTGTTGCTCTGTTACAGAGAATTGCATCGTAATTCTGTTGTTTGTGTAAGTACACTTTGATTTGACTTACATTACTACTTTATTCAAATTCCGTTGTTATACATCTTGTGTGTTACTTTAAATTCTGTTCTTCTACATCTGGTGTGTTATATCTGATGCGTTACTTCTGGTTATTATTACAAATATAAAACATGACTTCTAAACCTTTCACTTTAATTACATTACACCTTTGACTTCATAATTTATTGTTTAAAATAACGAATCATATTTTCATAAAACAATTTGTTAAAATAAACCCAAATACAAATGAAATTACGTTTTTTTCTCTCATTTTAATCACTTCCATTTCTTTTCAACAAAAATTTGGATTCTATTTTTTTTTAATTTATGAAAATAATAACACTAGTTTTCTAACATTTCTTATTTGACACAGAATAAACATATACTTCATTCGTTTATTTTTTTTCATATATTCATATTACAAAAGCGTTTGATACACATTTTCTTCCTTAAGACAATTCATTTTCGTTTTCTAACAGCTAAACAGTTAATGGGGCAGTTATTATTGTCTGGTTTGAATCTCAGCTTGAGATCCTCACAATGTCAAACCATATTGAATAGCTGTGATATAACATAACAGTTGTCTGTGAGCATGACAGTGGTGCAGTGATTACTGGCATGGACTATGGTCTTGTCATGTCGAGGATATTGCAACACTTTGACTAAACCCTTTCTCACCCCAAACTATGGCTGAAATAGTTAGGATAGTCTAGACTCATAAAAATTATTTAGGCAACCAGTCTAGAAGTTAAACTCAGAAATGTCATCTGCCGTCATATAGATACCTGACATGTAGCAACTGTGCATATATAGGTTGCCTTGTATAGAGAGACGTATTCTCCATTATAATTATATTCATTTGTGAGAATATTCTGATAATCATATGCCTATCTGTCATTCTTGAGTCAATCATATATATATATATATATATATATATATATATATATATATATATATATATATATATATATATATGATGGAAATTATGGGAATAATATTCCAACGTCAGATTTGAAGAAAAAAAATCAATCATCTTGAGAAAGTCTTGAAATAAAGACGAAACGTTAATGAATATATAAATAATTTTGGTTTTTCCTTTTTCATTTTCCATATACATATACATGTGTGTTTCTTACCTTTAATCGTATCATCTTTCTCGTATCACTTCCAAGAAGATAAACATCATATTTTCCAACATCTTTTGCTTTCGGTAATCGTACGGTGGCTCCATAAATGAGAGCATCTCCCACAAAGATGCTGACTGTCTTTTTCTTATCTCCAGATTCAGGTGCCCATCCTTGTCCACCTGGTCGGATAGCAGCTTTATGTTCTTCATTACTGGACACATCAATATCCCAGTTTCTTACCAAGGAAGAATCCGCGAGGCCATCTTGTTTTACGCACAAAGAAGCTGAAACAAGAAAAGAAAATTTGTAAATTTACTTAACAGTCTAATTTTAGAGTGAAAACAAAATCTAAATAAAAAAAGAAAAACACACATTATCAACAAATCTTTCAATGCGTTTTAATTTTGATTTTGTATTTTAGAAACAATTAGTAAATTGATGAGCAACTTTTCAAATTCGGAAAACAATAATTTGTACATTTAGAGATTTTGCGCTTAGAGATAAATTTTGAATTTATTGCAATAAAATATGATCAAAATGATGGAACATCAAAAAATTTGCTGTCCTTATTTTTCTATTCTCAAAAGTATAAATATATATTATGAGATTCTATGATTTTTCAGTTCATGCTGGATTTTCAAAGAATGCAAATCCAGACTTCTTCTTCAATCTTGACCAAATATGACAAACCGAAGAATATTGCCTACCTAGAACTAAACTGACATTCATCTTCATTCACATCGCAGGTCAAAATATAGAGCATGGTTTTGACCATTATCATTTACAGTATGTGTAACTGCTTGGACCTTTGAATTTTTGAATTAAAAAAATATATTTCTATGTATAGGATTCACTCCTAAACTATTAAACCGATCATTATTAATTATGAAATATATTCTAGGCAAAACGGTGAATAACATAGGCACATTATTGCTTTTTTAAAAACTTTACCATTTAAAGAGTGTGCCCCTTAAATCGACCTTCCCCCAATTAAAATAAGTAGGATATGATTTCATATCATCGGATAGGTTATGAAGACAAAAAATACTGATTTTCGTGGGTGTTGTGGCAGCACTCTGTTCAAAAATACATCACTCACTTTCCTACAACCTAAAATAGAATAAAACTTCTAGTATAAATATATATATATATATATATATATATATATATATATATATATATATATATATATATATATATATATATATGTTTGACTTTTTGTTATTTCTTTTACATGAAATCTCCAAATAAAAGCCGAGAATAAAATAAGAGATGCCCGAAGAGGAAAAATAAATAAATAAATGAATAATCAATTGATAAGAAAATGATGATATGTTTAACAATTATTCCTTAAAGAATATATTAAATAATCCTTGAAAGTTAAACTTCAATTAAAACATGAATTTTTATGAATTTATGTTTGAAAGATAAAATATTAAATAAGAAAGTTAGCAGAAATTATTGATTTACCAGTTTCAGTTGATGGTATCAGTGTTGTAGTTGTGGTCGCTGAAAGTTATAAGAAGGATTTATATTTATATACATTTATTTATACAATGTAACAGGTTTTCTAAATTGATATACTATTTATTAATGGTATAAGTTAATCGCATATATTTTATATCATTTATTACTAATTTCATTTTAATATATGTTTATATGATAGATTGTTTCTGGCATTACCAAGACAATGATTAAATAATAAGTAACCTTTGATAAGAATATCGAATGAAAATATAATAGTTACTGAGAAAAATGTCACAATATGAAAGCAGTAAAAATGAAAAATTTAATTCAATAATATGACAGATGTGGTCATAAAATAATAAAATTTAACAAATAGTTGAAACGCTGTTTTGCAAATTTAAAATTAAAATAATAAAAAAGAACAATGAAATTTCTTACTAGTTGGTGCTGGTGTAGTGGCTAAAAAAGTAGAAAAAATATTTGTAGTGTAAATAAACTTGTATGTATATGAAATAAACTATAAATTTGAAAAATGAGGATAATTGTAGGTCGAAATTAATGAATTAAAAAGATAGAAACACAAGGATAACAAGAACGTATACATTTTTCACTCATATTGTAAAACTAACAGAGTACATAGTGGAATTCAAATTTCACTTGAAGAATATTATTATAAAATTACTTGATATTAAGAATGTTTGTAAAATAATGTGATTCTATATGCATGTGATTAGAACTTAAACGAGTTCAGAGACTGAATTGGAAATTGATCTTAAATACAAATGGAACATTCTCTTTCAGTGGGCAATGTAAAAAAGAACAGAGTTTAGAAAAAAAATAACATAGAATGAAATAAGCCATTAAAAAGTGTAAAACAATAACTGATATTGCTATAATTTCTTGTACAGAGAGCAAGTGAAATATGTGAACACATAATTATCTGCTTTTATAGAGCCTTGGACTTACTTATCCATTCCCTTTTCAAATATGTTGTTTTATAACAAGGTTAAGAATTGTTCAATGATAATAGTTGATAGCTTTGTTTCATACTCCATGAATACAGCTAAATTATTGTCAGTCTTCCATGAGACAGAGTTAGAGTTAGGATTAGGGTTACCTGGATACTTTCATTCGTGATGAGTAACTTGAAGATTTTCATGTTCTTAAAGAAGGAAATCATGAATGTTTTAACATAAATTATATTTTGTTCATCTTAACTATGGATATCCATATTTCCTTAACTAAGAGTTGCTTCTGGTTGGACCATCTTCACATGGTTCTAAACACCCCTAATTATTCAGTTGTTACATTATGATCTCACTTTATTAAAAATGTCTCTGCAACTAAAAAAGAAAAATTTAAATCCTTTCTATGTCACATAATCAAACAAACAAATCAGATGTGGATCCATAATTGACTCCCAGCAAATAATATCTAAACTTTAAATATATTATTTCTAATTAATATTTAACAGCTTGTAATCAATAATACTTTCAATTAACATACTCATATGTACAAAAAATATTTTCATTAAATATGAATAAATCTATAAATTGAATATAAAGAGAAATATTCAATAATTGATTTTATTGAAATCTCTTAACTCATAAGAAATATGAATGCAAATACTTACAGGCAGATTCAAAACATCCAATAATGGAAACGGTAACTCGTATCTTACAAGTTGGATTCTGAGGTGTAAAGTGGATCTTGACTGTGTTTGCTGTTGAACCAAATGGAATTATTACAATGTCACTTGGTCCATTGTTCTAAAAATAGAGAATAAAACATAAAATATATTATTTTTGTTAAAAAATATAGAAATATAAGTTTTGTTAATACATAGATTTAATATGGTATCGCCAAGGTAACAGAACTTCTGGACAACCTCAATAGATTCGCCATTCAGATATATTTTACCACATCTGACTACTCATCCATCTCCATTGTCTTACACTTCTTGCACATAAACTGGCTATATTCTCTCAACCTACCAGTAATTCCACTGCACTTCTTGTGTACACAATGCTTACAAGTACCGCAGAAGATTGAATTGCAATCATTTCCCTTTCCACAAGCTGAGCCGGGAAACTTTCCTCTTTTTGGAAGCTTTCGAATGCTACAATCACTGATCATCATTTTGGTCTTGGTAACATTCACTTCCAGACCTTTACTTTCCATAGCATCCCCCAAGTCTTTAACAAGTAGGTCTTCCATTGTTTCACAGGCAAGTACTAAATCATCAGCATACAGCATCTCTTCTGGACAACCCATACAAAACTTCCTGGGCAATGCATCTAAGACACAAATGAAAAGCAACAGATTCAGTACAGAACCCTGATGTACTCCTACTTTAACATTAAAGCTGTCACTAAATATGCTGTTAATTCTAACATGACTTTGAACATTTCTGTACATTGCTTGAACAACCTTCACCAACCACTCATTTGCCCCTTATTTTATGCAAATCCCACCACATTTCCTCTCTTAGTTCTCTGTCAAAAGCTTTCTCCAGACCCACAAAAGCAAAATACAGGTTCTTTTTCTTATTAAGATGCTTCTCTTGCATTTGTGATACTTTGCCCATACATAAAATCAAACTGAATTCCATGTATGCTTATCTGACTTCCTATTTGCTGGTCAATTATTCTCTCAATCACTTTCAGGACCTAATCTATCAACTTTATGCCTCTGCAATTACCTCTATCTGATTTATCAAGTCTGTGATCATCCCAATACCTGTTTCACCTTCAGTCTTCAAAATTTCTGCAACAAAACCTGAGGGTCCTGCAGCCTTACCCTTCTTCATCTTACTCACAGCTTCTCATACTATTTCTTTCTCAATTATTATAGCTGTACCAGATACTACTTCTGCAATTTTTAGATTTTCACAATTTCATGGAAACTCAGCATTCAACAATTTCTTATAGTGGCATTTCTAATTTCTGTTCATTTGTTTCTAGCACTCCATTATCATTTCGAATGCACTTCTCTCCAACAATATCCATATTTGTATTTGCCATCTGTTTAGCTATTCTGAATACTTTATTCTTTTGGTCATCCTTTTGTAGCATATCTGGAAACCTGACTTTCTTGGCTTTGTATATTGTTCTTCTTGCTTCCCTCTTTGTCTCCAGATGGAAGCAAGAAGAACAATATAAAAAGTCAAGAAAAGTATTTATCAAGATAAATAAGAAGAATTATCCAACTAGGTTGAAAAATAAGTTTTATACAATTTTTATACAACATTCTCCCCTGCTAAACCAAATCATACAAGAATAAGAAGAAATAATAATGAAAAGATTAAAGTTAGTCATGTCCATATCGTTGAGGGGTCAGCTTCTGGCTGACGAATAGATTCCTTCATTCACTCCTATAGTCTGTCTCATATGTGATAAGGCAATTTAGTAGGGATTGCATCTGGAGATGATGCTTTATTTGAACAAGGAACTAAGTTCTCAAGTGAGGCTGTCACATATAGAGATGATGTTCCATTTGGACCTGGAGCCATATCTTTAAGGGAGACTCTAGATTTCCTGTAACCAGAATACTTGATATAAGCATATGTTGGGTTTGCCTTCAAAAACTAAATTTCCTCAACCAAGGGGTCAGTCTTGCTAGGCTGAACAAATCAGCATAAGAGGGTCTGAATTAATTAACCACATACAAAGTGATCTTCCATGTTAAGAACGCCTTGGGAATCTGAAGAATCTCTCATAAAGAGTTTCATTGGTTGTTGTTGAGAATAGAAATATAATAGAGTGAAGAGCTTTGGGTAGCATGAATTTTCACTCACTTACTGAGACATGTCGTGACTTAGAAGCACAGCAAAGGGATTTCCAAATTATCCCATTATATCGCTCACTCTGGCCATTTTCAGTAGGATTATATGGGGTAGACTTACTAGATGCAACCCCATGATCAATGAGATAAGTCTTCACCTCATGAGACATGAAAGCTGCTTCTCAGTCTGGGGTGTATGAAGTCAGGCTTGCCACAGATGGAGAAAATGGTGCCCAAATATCTCACTGCTGTTGCAGAAGATATACCTGTGCAAGAGATGGCAAAAGAGAATCTAGAATATTCATCTACAGCTGTGAATATGCATTTACCAATTGTACTTGGTGGAATGAGGCCTTTGAAATAAATACATATTCTTTCCGTTGGTTGGGCAAGTTTAATAAGGGTGTTTTCATTTAGTCTGTGAAATGATGGTTTGGCTTCAGCACATGTACAACTGAGCAAATCCATTTGACATCCTCTACAGAAAATAGCAGGTTCTTTGTTCACCCGAAATTAAGTATTCTGACTCCTTCTGGGTAACACAACTCTTAATGAACATCCTTGAAACTCTATGAAGAAACTGATCTACAGAATGCTCTTCATAATGTGTCAAGGGCTATATTATTTTTGTCGGGTTGGTATTAAATTCGGTAATTGAAATAGGCAAGTTCCAGTCCCCAACCTTGAATCTTGGTTTTAAATGTTATTCTTTTGCAGCTATCCAACATAAAAGCAACAGACTGCTGATCAGTAATAATTGTGAAGTGTCGACACTGCAGTAGATGATAGTAAGCACATAATTACTGGATGTTATTTGACCAACGGTTAAAAGCCTCCAAGTTATGCTGTATCAAGGATCAGAGTCCTTGCTTGATCTTAAGATTCAGAAAGAGTTGGACTTATGTTTTCTAGTAAATGTTAGCATATTTTGGGCAAATACAATCCGTCAATGTAGGCATCTGTCACAAATTCTTCACAGTACTGTTCTGCTGTAACGGCTTTCAATGTGCAGTTATTCTTCAAGTGGAGAGGGTGGTTAGATATTTTGCTGTTTGTTGTTTGTTTTTTTAACCAAGGTCTGCTACCAAAATGTATGAATAAATAATCCAGTATCTTTTTTCCAGTATTTCAGGTATATATATTTGAAGCCTAGTTTTCTTCAACATAACTTCAAATAGAAAAGCAGTTTACATTTCAATCAGCCTTCCCAATAGGTTACATTTGATTGCCCATTTCTCCAGCATAACCTTTGCTATGCAAATTAGTAATGGTTGACACTTTATTCAAACATGCATTTATTCAGGGAGATATAATTCATTAGTTAACGCACTGAGATAATTAAAATCCATTTTAACAAAGAATCTATAAAAACAACAATTTATCTTTTATAATTACCTTATGTCTTTGAACATTTCCTTGTCCACCGAGGAAGACATCAAATGCTCCAACACATTTCGATTTATGCAGATTCAGGCGGGCCCCATAAATGAGAGCATCACCAACGAACAGGCTGACTGTCTTTTTCTTATCTCCAGCTTCAGGTGCCCATCCTTGTCCACCTGGTCGGATAGCAGCTTTATGTTCTTCATTACTGGACACATCAATATCCCAGTTTCTTATCAAAGAAGAATCAGCCAGGCCATCTTGTTTTATGCACAAAGAGGCTGAAACGAAATACATCTAAATGAATAAATGCGAAAGTTTTTTCCATCTATCCGAACTATATTAACATCAAAACAGGTTGTGCTTATTTAATTCAATGATATGACATAAGATTTTGATATACCGTATTTATAATAGACTACAAATACCCACAAACACTGTTTTCTCTTCTTAATTTTCGTATTTATTTTATAAACAGCTTCTAAAAATTAATATTGTGTAATATACAGTTGTAATTTTTTATTGTCATATTTTATTATATATACGCAATATTTTCGTTGATAATAAAACGTCTAATGTTGCTGGGATGCCGAGAACAGATACTACACTTTGAATTATTTATTTGCAGAAAATATTAAAAAATTACATTTAAAACAAATTCGACACAAGGCCATCAAAAGTGTGGGGAAAATGGGTGTTGTTAGTCATCCTTAATCTATAGTGATACCAATGTCTATCCTACACATAACTAAAATCATCTACTATACTTTGATCTAAGCCAAAAGGCCAAGGAACCATAAAAATAATGTTTTTATGGCTAGGCATTTTTAACTGAAACAAGAAAATTTTTTATAAATTTACTTTACGGTCTAATTGTTGTATTTCTGCTGTGCTATAAGATTGATGCTTAAACACTGATGTATAAAAATACATGGTATATGTTTATTGTTGGTTGCTCTGAAAGAGTTATGGGTGTTAGTGAAGAAGGAGAACGTATGCACAGGAATTTGACAGGGTGGTTTTCTTGGGCCCAAATCATCAATCGACTGACGACATCAATTTCGGGTTGATATAATATAACAATTTGTGACACCCACGTCTCCACCTAGAAACGTCCACTGTGGGACTTCACTGCCAATGTAGTCACGCCCCCATGGGGTTTATTCAGCGACGGGGTATTTCTTTTTGCCGCTTATCTTTGCAAGTTCTTTCAATCGACAATTAGTTTATTTTTGACAATCAACTGTATTTGTTTCTCCCGACCATGTGGCTTGACTTCAATCAACAATTATTTAATTTTCGACAATCAATCATGTTATACTGTTTTTTCCAAGCCAGATGCGTATCTATGTCAGGTGCGGCTAATTTTGTCAGATGACCTTTTCGGTACACCTGGCCTGAATATTTAACATAAACATTTTGTTTTTACTCTAAAATTGAGTAAAAAAACAAACACATCATCAACAAAATGTTTTTTGTGTCTTAACCTTGATTCTGTATTTAAAAACATGAACTATTTGTAAATCTTTTCATGACACACACAAGTTTTTTAATTGTTGTTTTATAACAAATCTATACAAAGAATCAGCCTAGCCATCTTATTTTACACACAAAGATGCTGTAAATATATTAAAGTAAGTAATTCCCATTTCCACTGAAACGTTTGTAAAAATTATTGAATAATCTCAAATGATGACTGTACCTGTTTCTGTTGAAGGTATTGGTGTTGGTGTTGCTAGAATATATTTTTAAAAAACAGTGATAAATGGTCAAATATGTTCTGTTATTTTTATTATTATTAATATAAACATTTTCATTAGATTTTAGCATTTTCATGTCTTAAAAATAACATTAAAAAAACAAACTTTATATAGCTGAATTTTGTAACTATAACAAAGAAATTATTTACAAAACCCAGAAAACAGGTAAAATGATGTATTACAAAATAGCTGGTATAATTAGTTCAATATAATTTCAAAATCGAATCAAGACGGCAGATCTTGCACACACAAAGAGCTCAATATTTTTTCACATAGTACTTTATTGTATTCAAATGTATGAAAACGTCCAGGATTTTATAAGTAAATTTCTGATAATTTGATGATTTAATGAACTACAGATAAACCACATTGATTATTATATATATATATATATATATATATATATATATATATATATATATATATAGAGAGAGAGAGAGAGAGAGAGAGAGAGAGAGAGAGAGAGAGAGAGAGACGAACAACACAGGTGAGGTGGATATTTTTTTAATAACAAAATAAGTTTAGCAAAAAAAGTAATCTGAAACAAAACACTACATCTAATATCCTGAACATTTTAGTTCTTGATTTTTAAGGGAAGTGGTGTCTGATCAACTCTGCTGAGAAGCCATTAGATAAAATACTGTTTTGTTTTTAAATTCCCGAAACAGTTTTTCATGGTAAACAACTGATGATCCCTTTAATAATGTGAAGACTAACGTAAATTCTCGGAAGCAAACTAATATAGTGACTGTTAAAAGTTAATTGATTTACAAGCAAAGTAGTTTTCCAACGAAGGACTCTGGACTAAAAGTGTTTTTCTTTCTTGTTTTTTTTTTCATATAGTTTTAATGGTTGAAAAACTTCCAAGACTATATATATATTTCAGGCAAATGTTATTTAATAACACAGAGTGTTTTTGCTTGATGAGACATTTTTATTTTTCAATTTTCGAATAGTTCATTTAGTATTTCAGGCAAATTGGTGCATATAAGTTCTGTGGGTTCTTAGTTTATTTTCCTTTCTTTTTTTGAAAGTACTTTCAATTTTATTCATCAAATCATCATCAAGTGGGGTTAGTCTTGGTATATTTGCAACTATGTCTTTTACCGTTAATTTTTTTTAATGGCTAGTAATTTACGACTTTAAAATGAGCATCTGTAGTGATGAGATGTTGCTTGCGAACGTGATTACATGTAATGTGCATACAAAATTCAAAAGGATTTTGTTTAATGGATAATAAACTCCCCCCCCACACACACACACACGCACACACATAAAATATAATTATATTAATTATTTAAAATTCCCTTGGAAAAAATTCTCAAGAGAAGCTTCCAAAATTAAATTAGTTTTTAACTTGCAAAAAAAATAGAAGCTCAATATCCATTTTATGATAAAATAGAGCTTAGTATACGTATTAAAATAGCTTTCAAGCTAATTCTAAGAGAAAAGGACCATTGCGAATCAGTTTACAATCATTTCGAAATTATTTTAATTCAAACCCAACATTTAAATAATATAAGATTCCAACATATGCAACAATTGAAAAAAAAATGACAGTTTATGAATCCAAATAATCTCTCTTCATAAAATTCATTCAAGAAATATATGTATACACACCTACAGGGACAGACATAAATTAATTGTAACATTATAGTTCCATAGAAAGTTCTTTTGAAATTCAGTTTATCCTCAAAAGATTCAAGTAAATATTGTTGAACAAAGGAAAGCAGGTACTTTTCCACGATGGATGCTTCACAATAGCTTTCAAAGATTTTGTTTGTAAAGATTTTGTTTAAATTTTAAAATGTCTTAGTTTGAAATGTGTATTTACTTGCCTCCCTTCGAGGGTAAAGGTAGACACAGTTTTTAATGTGGAGATATGCAACTCTCCAAGAAGGGACGTTCTGGATGGGACAAAACAGATACCACACTTTGATCCCAACCCAAAGTGTGTGTGTGTGTACAAGAATATATATCTTTGAATGTAAACAAAAACTCAAAATATATAATTTGTTTTCTAGTTACTCACAGTTTCAAACAAAAGTCTCTCATCAAATAAAGCTGGATGAGCGGAGAGTTCATTTTAATGTGAGTGCACCTGTGTTCTAAAAGATGGGAGCCGTGTAGAATCAGGCGATACCTATGGATTATGTTCTTACAACAAAGATTTTGTCTTGTAATTTGACAAAAAATAGACTTTAAATAGAGTCACAGTTGAATTTTGATCTTTTTATTTAAAGGAAACTTCTTATTCTGGTTAGAAAAACCCATCTGGATTGCTGTAAGATAGCCTAAATTAAAGAAACTTTGGGGTTTTGAAATGACATCATGAAGGTTATCAAGAAAAGAAGAATGAACTGGTTTGATGATGATGTTTGAAGAAGTCCTGAAAGCAATTTATATCGAGCATCCAAAGACAAATTTCCTGGTTAAAGATCTTGTGGTAGGCCTCCAAAGCGCTGGACTGATCAGATCCACAGTAATGTAGAGCTTCCTATGCTAATGATGGAAAGACCAACAAAACACCGAATAATATGAAAGGATTGTGTATCTAGAAAGTGGGGATTATGCAATTAAGTAAGTAAAGACTTCTAATTGAAGGAAAATTGAATTTTACAGTCACGTGGGGTTTTCTTATACTACATATGACTGCACATTTAGGTTTATAGAGATAACTTGAATGCCTACTGGAGAGAATTTGAATGCCTACGAGAGAGAACTTGAATGCCTACTAGACACCTACCTCGAGTGTCTAAGGTCTCTCTGTACACGGGTTTGTCAGAACAACCTGACATGAGGATATTTTCTCCTACAAGTACTCCCTGACTAGATATTCAAAATTACAATGTTCGCAGCCCAAATAAGATCCCCTCGGCATGGCTAACCCACACTGGCTTATACGAAGAATGGTGCACCTTCTCCAAGTGGTTGCCTCTAGTAACAGCACTAAGCTGGATACTCCACCAGACCAGATGAATTCTTGTCCTGGAATCCGGTAATACTAAAAGACCACAAGAAAGATATACTATAACATAGTTAACTGGTCAATTGGGGATAAAAAATATTAATGTTCTTCACTTCTTTTCTAACTTAACATCTGATAGGTAAAGAAGAACTTTAATGGAATATTCGAAAATCTATGTATCTCATATAGAGATCAAGTGTTAGTCCCAGGAAGGCGCCCCTTGATTTCTGAGAACTTCGACTGAAGTAAAATGAAACAAAAGTTTATAAGCTAGCTAATTGTTATATGTACTTTTCGATATGATGTTACATTAAGATTAAAGTGGAACACTGTGTTAAGTATTGTTATTATTGCTGTTTTGTATACACATATATAACTTTAAATTAACTAAAATTGAAAAAGAGAAAATGTTAAGTCAAGATATGCAACTTATAAAAAACAGTCTCAGTAAAGTTGTTAGAAACACAAAAGTTAGCTTATTGAAGTTTTAATAAAACCTGATAATGTACTCACGTGTTGGAGCTGGAGTTGTGGCTGCAAAAATCAAATATTTAACAAAATTATTTAAATCTATTTTTAGCATAAAAAATAAAAAAGTTGTTTATTTTCTTTAAAACAAACTTACAAATCGTTCTTTATATGGATTTTAAAGCTTATACATATATAAAGTTATTTTTGACCCTTGAGGGTGTCATGTATTTTCCTATACGTGGAGGATAGATCACATGATAATGAAGTAGTTTCCCATTAATTGATTCAACCACGTGGTTACCAAATATAAAAGGTACATCATGAGGGACTCACCCCCTCTTTCCACAAAACAGAGGAAGATGATTGATTACTTAAACACTATTTTGACCTTCGTTCACCATAAGAATCTCAGCAATCAAGAGGCATATACAATGTTAGCATAAAACAATCCCAATTCTGAGGCACAGGTTCGAATCTTATGAAAGTATATTTATGGCAATTAAGCTACACAGACACCTCTGTGTAGCTTAATTGCCATAGATATATTTTCATAACTTACTACCTCGCTCTACTCACGTTTTGAGCACTGTTGCAGTAAATACTAAAAATCTATACATAATATATTATATCTTCTTATAACATTATATGTGTATATATGAAATAATTATATATATATATATATATATATATATATATATATATATATTGATCCCTTCAATTTTCCGGATTAAAGTCTTAATCTCGGATGAGAATTGGCTGTTGCAACTGCCGTAATTTACATTTTGGTCCAGAGTACTTTCTGACCCATCTGGGTCCAGCTTCAGTGGAATAATGTCAATCAGGTAAAGACCTGGAGTGAGATTTATAATTAATTATGACAGGGAAATTTAAATATAAAATTATATTTATTAGGTATTATAAGCATTTAAGTATATTAGTACTAGTGTTAAAATTAATCTTGTTAATAGCAGGGTTTTCTGTTTTAATGTGTAAAGCTTCTAGTAGGGATCAATACAAAAATATCCAGACAATAATACGTGTCTTAAGGAAAAAATGCTGCCTCGATACACACACACACACACACACACACACACACACACACACACATATATATATATATATATATATATATATATATATATATATATATATATATATATATATATATATATTAATTAAGTTCATCAGATGAACTTAGAACCAATATTTTTTCAAAAGTGCTCAATACAAAGTAGAGCTTTATAAAAGTAGGCTGTTTTATATATATATATATATATATATATATATATATATATATATATATATATATATATATATATATATATATACATATCTCTCTCTCTCTCTCTCTCTATATATATATATATATATATATTTATTAATTAAGTTCATCAGAAGTTCATCAAAAGTGCTCAATACAAAGTAGAGCTTTATAAAAGTAGGCTGTTTTATTTATATATATATATACAGGGTGGGCCAAAATAAGGGTCCTATCTTTAAATTTGAATAAGTTGAATTTGAATAACTTCCACAAAATAAAAGTTAAACTCACCAAACTTTATGTGTGTGTAGACTGACCCTTCCGAGATTTTTTGAAATAAACAAAACAAATTTTAACCGAAAAACACTTCTTAAAACTTACAAAAACTAAAGTATTGTTTTTTACACTGTTTTGAGTTTTTTAAGCAAAATAAATGTTTTCTAAATGAGGGTACGTTCCTTAGGGCTAATACGGCTCATGCTTGCTTCGGAAGGGGTCCTTTACTTATTCTAAAAAAAAAAAAAAAAAATCAATAAATAAAAAAGTTATGAATTTTTAAAAATAGGACCCTTATTTTTGCCCACCCTGTATATATATATATATATATATATATATATATATAAAGTAGGCCCCTGCTATTCGTGGGAATTACGTTCCAGACACACCCGCAAATAGCGAAAATCTGCGAATAGATTTTGATGCCTGAAAGTTAACTAAAAATCAGGTTTTTCTACATTAACATGCTGTTTTTTTTCCATGAAAGCCACCAAATTAGCGTAAATTATCCCCCCCCCCCGCTTGCGAGTTGGTTGATTTTTAAATATTTCAGTTTCGTATAAAATTCGCAAAAATTTGGATTACCAATTCTTTTGTATGAGACATATTTAATATTAATCCTACGGATAATTAGCGTTTTTAATTGCGTTTGTTTGTCATATTGGTCTTAGTTGGACTTAAATGATTATCCTATTTGTAAGTTCTAACGAATTTATGAAGAAAATGTTAAGTCAATGCTTATGCTGAAAATCCGCAAATTTGTGAAACCGCGAATGGTGAGCCCGCAAATAGTGGGGGTCCGCTATATATATATATATATATATATATATATATATATATATATACACACATACACACACAATTTGTTGGAAGAAAAATTGATTAGAGTGCTCAATTACCAGGATAAGAGTCTAGTATATTTATTAAATAAGATATTTACATTTTGGATGGCGTCATAACAGTGGTTTCCTTGCCAAAATATGATAATTCATCGGCAACTTTCGAATTTTCTTTGGAATTACAAATTTCTCTTTGCATAGGTAACAACCACAACCAAAACCAATATCGAACAAGAAAGCATACACGAAAACAGTTTTTATAATTTTTGTCAATATTTGTAATTTTTATTATCTTTATTGACATCTATTCTTTAATCAACGGAATCATCCCAACCTGACTTATGTATCTATAAGGTAAAGTCGAATTTAGTGTCTTGACATTCTCTAACACGATCGAGACTTATCAGGGTAAATCTTGGGGTTAATGAAGTGCATATTTCCAAGTCAATTCTAAAAATTTTTTAAAACATGACCAAAATTACTACCCCTCCACCCAATTTAAAAAATATACCTAAGCTTGACTTTACTCCTCAAAGTGACTATTGATTTGGTACTGTTCCAGATGCCGCACCTAATTTCCGTGACTTAGCGTCGACAACGATCTGGCAGGTCGCGGAAGCGCCCGAGTGTTGCCGAGACGAAAACGCCAAGCGTTAATAGAAGGCTTGCAGACGATAATATAAGACGAATAAATTCAAAGGAAAAATACATAGATAAAAAAAAATAAAAACCGAACAAACTGTAGGGTGGGAGGGGGGATGTCAAATGAACGATTTTCAATCAAATGAGTAGAAAGAAAAAAAAATTGTCAATGTTTTCTTTTAACCACTTTCTTCCATTTATCAAAGAGAGTTTTAAAATGTTGTTTTCTAAACAAGTCCTTGTATGGTAGTTTGGTATGGTAGTTTTGTTTTACGGCATATCAACCCTTTTTGGGTTATTTAATGCCGAATCTGGTCATTATAGTGAAAGTTTTTATGCTTCAAGTTCTTTATATCTTCAAATGTTTAATCAGGGTTTTTGGTTTGGTAGTTTTGTTTTACGGCATATCAACCCTTTTTGGGTTATTTAATGCCGAATCTGGTCTTGTTTTCTTCTCTTTTTTGTTTCTTTCCCCTTTTAATATCTGTTTCTATTTAACCCATAGTTGGGACCCTAACAGGTACTATCACTCCGGGTCAGGGTGGACCTGGGAGCAATGGTAATTAAGAGGAGGTTCCACATTCCCCAAAGTCCGTAAGCCGGATCTCACCATCGGATGTAGTTTAAGGTCATATCCAGGACCGGGAGTAGGGTAGGAAAAATAAAAAAAATAAAAAAGGGGAGGGAGAAAGGGAGAGGGGCTGTTGTTTTTGTTTTTGGTTTTGTAGAACATAATGAAGTTTTACAAACAAAAAAACAAAAAAACAAAAAAAAAACGTCAATGTAGGTGAATTTCGTCTCAGGGAGCCACAGGGCAGCCTGATCTGGTATCACCAGACAAGTCCTTGTGGGTAAAAATAATTTTACATCACTATCTTATTTACTCAACTTAAATTTTATGTAATATATATCTTGACAACTTTTGGCTAGGAGCAAAGTGTAGTATCAGTTTTGATGCTACACTTAGTCTATTCTGTCCTGGGTTAGTGAAGGAGAAATCCTTATAGACTGAAGCAATTTTTTTTTTGTTCCAATCCACAGTGCCCCTTTTTTAGGAGTTGGATTTTCCCCACATTAAAAACTGACCTTATGTCTAACTTTAATCTTGTGGGGAGACAAATAAATAGAAACAATAATCTACAACCAGAAGGAGGATATATTTTCTAGTATACATAATGTAGATAATATTAAAACTGTTTTACTTGGTATTATTTTTGAAAAAAATATCAGTGTTGATTTCATTTTAAATTGATTTTTGTTTACAAAATTTTAATATTGATTTTTATATTAAAAAATATGACAAAATATTAAACAAATATTATGTCGGTATTTTTATAAAAATGCTGATGTTAACAATAAAATTAATGTCAGCAAAACTTGAATAAGATATTTGTTAACATTGTGAGTATAATGAAACATCATGAAGATACAAAGGATACTTACATGCTGATTGGAAGCATCCAATGATGGAGACAGTGATGTGCATTTGACAATTTGGACTTTCTGCAACAAAATGGATCGTGACTGTATCTGCTGTTGTACCAAATGGGATGATTGCAATCTCATCTGCTGCATTGTTCTGCAATTGAATATTTGTTGCAAGAGTTAAAATAAATGGAAAATATAAAAATAAAAAGCTAAAATTGTACCTCAGAAAAACTGAAAGTTAATATTTTTTCTCTATTGTTTCATTTTACTTCAGTCGAAGTTCTCAGAAATCAAGGGGCCCCTTCCTGGAGCTTACACTTGATCTCTATATGAGATATATAGATATTCCATTAAAATTCTACTTTACCTGTCAAATGTTGAGTTAATAAAGAAGTGAAGAACATTAATTTTCCTCTCCCAATTGACCACTTAACTATGTCACAGAATATCTTTCTCTTGGTCTTACCGGATTCCAGGACAAGAATTTTTCTGGTCTGGTGGAGTATCTAGCTTAGTGTTGTTACCTGAGATAAAATCACTAGGAGAAGGTGCACCATTACTTGCACAAGCCAGTGTATTAGCCATATCGAGGGCATCTTATTTGGCCTTTGAATACTATGTTATTTTGAATATTTGGTCAGGGTTGACTTGTAGGGTGAAGTATCCTCATGTCAGGTTGTCCTGACAAACCCTTGTACAGAGAGATCTTAGACACTTGAGGATTGTGTCTAGTTGGTAATTCAAACTCTCTTTTTTCTTTTATACATTTTCAAATGCATTTGAAATGCGCTGGAAAAGTATTTTTTTTTATTATTTAGATAATTATTTTGCTGCATTATTTGAATACCAAAACTACATTTACAAAACAATTAAACTATTAAAAACTATGCAAAATTTACCTTAATTCTATGTCCACCGAGAAAGACATCATATTTTCCTACACATTTAGATTTTGGCAGCCTCACATTGGCCCCATAAATGAAGGCATCACCCACAAAGATGCTGACTGTCTTTTTCTTATCGCCAGATTCAGGTGCCCATCCTTTTCCACCTGGTCGGATAGCAGCTTTATGTTCTTCATTACTGGACACATCAATATCCCAGTTTCTTATCAAAGAGGAATCAGCCAGGCCATCCTGTTTTACACACAAAGAGGCTGGAAAAAAAACAGTATTAGAGAATATTCTACACCTGTTGTTGTTGTTAATAATAATAATAATAATAATAATAATAATAATAATGATAATGATAATGATAATAATAATAATAATAATAAAAATAATGATAATGATAATGATAATAATAATAATAATAATAATAATAATGATAATGATAATAATAATAATAATAATAATAATGATAATGATAATGATAATGATAATAATAATAATAAAAATAATGATAATGATAATAATAATAATAATGATAATGATAATAATAATAATAATAATGATAATGATAATGATAATAATAATAATAATAATAATGATAATGATAATGATAATAATAATGATAATGATAATGATAATGATAATAATAATAATAATAATAATAATGATAATGATAATGATAATAATAATAATAATGATAATGATAATGATAATGATAATGATGATAATGATAATGATAATGATAATAATAATAATAATAATAATAATAATGATAATGATAATGATAATGATAATGATAATAATAATAATAATAATGATAATGATAATGATAATAATAATAATAATAATAATAATAATAATAATAATAATAATGATGATAATAAGCTCAATACTTAATAGCTATAAAATATGCTTATCCATACAAAAGTGAAATACTATTATTTAAATTATTTTGCATGAATACTTTCCAAATACAGTTAAAAATTGTAAAATAACGTTTTTGTATGGATAAGCATATTTTATAGCTATTAAGTATTGAGCTTATTATTGTTTTAATGGCAGTTATAATACATCGTTTTAATAGAGAAAAGAATTAGGAGAATTTAGCTGAGACTTTAAAAATAATTATTTGGATTTCTAAATATGTAACACAGTTTTAAATATTTCTTTTAATGCTGGAAATTTATTAGATTTCAAAGAGTAACATTACTTCACAATTCGATTTTTCCATTATAGAGTAATATATTTTTGGAACAAATCGACGAATTATGTCAAAAATAACACTGGTGTGCATCATTGAATAAACGAGATGAATTCGTAAATAATTCTAAAAGAATGAATTTACAAAGACATTTTTATCTACTTGGTGAAATATTTGACATTGTTGTTTTTTTATATTTTTTCTTACTTATAATTTGAAAAAAGGATCATTGATTAAAATAAGAGATTCATCAATAGACATAATACATAAATAAATTATTATTAAAAGAAAACAACATTAAAAATCATAAACTTCAACGGACTATTTTTGAGATTCCCTTTCTCAGCAGTTACCACATCTAACATGACTTGTACCTACCATTGTTTGGCGGTAGAGACAACATTGACATATGCCTTATTTAAAAAAACAACTCAAACAAATGAAGGGCTTTTACTCTAAAAATACTATGATGAACATAATTGAATATAAAAATATTAAACATAACACACTATCATCTTCGTTTCTTTCGATTATTTTTTCTATATATTTATATATTTTTCAAATTTTATATATATTTACCGGCTGCTACGCATTGTTATATATAACAATATCTTATGCATTGCACAATACTTTCAACAAGCTACACTACATAAATTTATCACTAAAAAACTGACCTTTCAACAGTCTTTAAAAATTTTATTTTAAATTTAAACTTCAATTAAAACATGAATTTCTATGATTTAATATTTGAAAGATAAAACAGAGAAATAATGAATTAAAAGCATGTATTTATTTACCTGTTTCAGTTGATGGTTTTAGTGTTGTTGTTGTTGTTGCTGAAATTTATAAATTAATGGAGAAAATTATGTATATTTATAGACATTAAGTTTCAACAAATATTCAGATTATGTAGCAGATTTGAAAAATTGATGTACTATTTCTTTGAGTTCTAAGGTAATCACATACATTTTACATCATTCGTTACTAATTTCACATTAATTACATTTATTACAGTAACTTTTCCTGGCACGAACATAATAAATATCATTATGATTAAATAATAAGACACTTTTAATAAGAATGGAAACTATTATGGTTACTTAAAAAATAATTAACGAATTAAATATTAAAAGAAAAAAATTATTCAATTATATGACAAATCTGGTCTTGAAAATAAAATAAAGATACATAATTCAAATGTTATTTAACAGAATTTAAGCTGAAATAATTAAAATGAAGAATTAAGTTTCTTACTCATTGGTGCTGGTGTGGTGGCTAAAAAGTAGAAGAGATTGAAAAATATTTTTAATACAAATAAATTTGCATGTATTAACTTGAACTATAGCTATTAAAAAAAACGAATGAATTAAAGATTATATATATATATATATAGTATTAATTTTTATTTATACAAACATCTTCCTCAGACCTTCAGAAAAAAACCCAGTTTTTTTAAAGATCTGAGGAAGCTGGTTCTTGAGCGAGATCGCAGCCGAAACATGTATGCACATATGTAACCAATAATGTTTGTATGAATAAAAATTTATACTAAAATAACAGCTTTACTTGTTGTTAGGAATAACTAAAGAAAAACGGAATTACGTCCCTTGGATCATTAACGAGTTATTGCCCCTTATCGAGTGGCTTACCGAGTGGATGCTGAGAAAATCACGATTCTTGTACAACGTCCAGGATCAGAAGATTTTGTAGAAATTCCTGATGGCACTAAAATCACTGGTCCATTCATCTCAACCACATTTGACAAAGTTATGGCAATCAAGGTGATTTTGGAAGAAAAGGCAGTTGATCAGAATCCAGACTACAAAGTATGGCTGGATATTGAAGCATGTTTCCATTTGCCAACATCTCCAATAACATCATCTACAGAGAAAATTACCACAGCAAGACCTCGACCAACCACCTTCTACATGAAGCAAGCACCAATTCACCATCGAGTTAATTACCCACCAGAGGTGTACCAGCCAGGACCCCACCCGCCTGGTGGTGCAGCAGCAGCAAGGTTCAGGTTCTCGCAATACAACAGTCCTAAGCAGAAATTGCGCACAATGTTGCGTGCTCGTCAGCCATCAACCCAGGGCTACATTCAGCATAACACACGCTCGGTCACTACCGAACCATCCTCAACCCAACGGACAAGCCAAAAGATTTGTAGACACATTCGAAAGAGCACTACTAAAAGCAAGAGGGGAGGGAACAACAGAGGAGATACTACATGCTTTCCTCCTTTCCATATGGAATAACACCAAATGAAGCTGTGAAGAATGGTCTATCACCAGCAGAGGCACTCATTGGACGAAAACTCTGTACCACACTGGACGCTTTACGTCCCCAGCCACAAAGGAAACAACCAAGCCCTAACAAAACAAAAGCATTTTCAGTTGGCACACCAGTGTTTGCTCAGAATTACAGACCTGGCCGGCCAAACTGGGTACCAGGCATCATCCGCAAAATAAATGGACAATTTCTGTATGATGTTCAAGTCGGAAATCAATTCTGGGCATGGCACAAAAACCAGTTGCGTCTCAGATACTCTGTAGGCAACTTAGTGGACAACAGATCAACCATTCCATTTGATTTGTTAATGGACACATTTGAACTGCCATCTACACCACCTCTCATGCAGACAAATTCAGATGAGAATTATCAAAGACCTCCCAGGACTTGGCCAAAGTGCAGTCGCACTAGAGTAAAGCACCTCCAAGTTGACCCCAGGTGCGCTCGATACAGTTAAAGACTAAAACGGGGAGATGTTAGGAATAACTAAAGAAAAACGGAATTATGTCCCTTGGATCATTAACGAGTTATCGCCCCTTATCGAGTGGCTTACCGAGTGGAAAGTAAACATTGACACGGAATCAGACTGGCAGATATTCCATCTCGCGTTACAGCGGCTAAATAACTCATTTCATTCTAATTACACTTTTAATAAATCTGTTAAACCTTTCTGTTGAAAAGTCATCCATTTTGTTTTACGAGTTATTAATTATTATAACCTAAATTACATGGTTTATAAGACTTGTTATTGAGCACTTTTTTTTATAAAAACTGGCGTTTCATTGGATTAACATCTAGGAAACAACAATAATACATGTATATATATATATATATATATATATGGGAAATGAAAAAGGGAAAACCAAGAGATATTTTTTATATATTCATCAACGTTTCGTCTTTATTGTAAGACTTCCTCAGGATGATAATTTTAAGAAAAATGTCATTCAAGTACTTCGAAATATTGGGTTGACATGATGGGTTAATAAGGAAAAGTAGTAGCCGTGGCTACTAAGAGCGCTGGATGAGGGTCCGGGCTGCGAGAAGTCAGTAGTGGCGAATAATGAAATGAATATGGAAAGCTTTGAGTGGATACCATTAAGGCAGCAGTGAAAAAGGGGAGGGGTGAGAGTATTAGTGAATTTGCCTTAGGGTGGGAGAGAGGCGAGGGGGGTGCTGAGGTGTTTGTCGTGGTGAGGTGTGGCATGGATTTTGAGGGACTGGGGAAGGAGGAGGGAAAGGGGAACTCTGTGTCTTTGGTATATAGGTGGTATCATAGTTTTAGAAAAAGATTTGAAGAAATGAAGATAACTTGAAAATAGGCGGGGGGGATAAGAGTATGAAAGAAGTAGTTGAAAGGGTGAGATAGGTGAGAGGAGAGGAGAGATTTTGTTGTGGTCAGGTGTGACATTTTTGGAGGGTAGGAGTAGTGACCAGCTGGCTATGTCAGGAATGTGTGAATATAAGTAAGTTTGAAAGAATGTGTTGAAATGTGCTGTGAACATGACAATAAAGGAAAGGAAAAGAAAAAGAAGAAAAATGATTTTAATTTTGGCGAGAGATAAGTGAAATGTAGTTTTGTTCAGCGAAGCTCGGCGAAGACTACTGGAAACAGCACTAATCACAGCCTCTAATAGCATCAGATAACGAAATGGTTTCTACAATCTATCCCCCTTAATAAGCAAAATTATCCTGATCAAACAAAAACTAAACCTAGATCATGGTTAACGCTTCCTCTCATCGTTCTCAATTGTACTTATATACAACTCCCCGCATACACACTCACGTACTAACTCCTCCTCACATACATATTCATTCAAAACTACTTAACCACAAATAACAGCCTTACCAATGAACACAATCCAGACATCCTCACAAATATTAGATATTTAAACCCCTTTTGCCCTCAATCTAATCTCAAACCATCAACACATCCTGAACAAAACTACATTTCACTTATCTCTCACCAAAATTAAAATCATTTTTCTTCTTTTCGCAATGTGTGACTCGTTTCTTTATCTACAGAGACAAACGAAGAAGAAAATCAAGCTCAGAGATAAATACTAGATGACACATGAAGAGTTATAAGGGATGGGGGTGTGAGTACTATGATGCTCATCATCGCACACAATTATCACACTATTCTCACGGTATACATATGCTCTGTATGTCATTCTATCTTAAGCAAAATATGTTAAGTTGTAAAAATATTTTATATATAAATTTTAAAAAAAATAATCAGATTATTTATATAATACTGAGAAGAGGTTTAATGGTTGAAGAACGTCACGAGACAACAGGTAAATACAACTAAAACTGGGAGAATAGGAAAATAAGAAAGAAAATCAAATCAAAATTGAGCTACTTTTTGTACAAATTGAATTTGGCACAAAAGACTGTATAGTGAGTAACATGTTATAGTATGGAACTTCCTCCTCCTCCATCATCATCATCATCATCATCATCATCATCACCACCACCACCACCACCACCAGTTTTAATGTCTGTTTTACATGCTGGCATGTGTTCTATACCCAGAACAAATCTTTGCTCAAACACCACCAAATGAAACACTAACTTTCCAGAAATGCCAACGAATTCAAACAGGTCTGAAGAAAACAGATATTATAACTACTGATCTTAAGGTCATTTTTATAGACCAAAGATATTGAGAATAACTCAATTCAAATTTCCCAATGAGCCTGCTTTTCAACAATCAGATGCAATGGTTTTCTGCCACTAAAAAGAACCACCTAGATGAGGTAATGGTAAAAATAACACCTGTGTTTGACAGCATGGGTCATAATTTGCTGCCACTGATAGAAAAGGTCCGGATATGATTAACTACCAAATTATTTAGCAAGTCTTTTGGTTTACGACAAACACACAATTTGGACTCACTTCTGGGATTGTACTGATAAGTTTTTACCACAAATCATAAGAAAATATTAATGCAAATACTTACAGGCAGATTCAAAACATCCAATAATGGAAACGGTAACACGTATCTTACAAGTTGGATTCTGAGGTGTAAAGTGGATCTTGACTGTGTTTGCTGTTGAACCAAATGGAATTATTACAATGTCACTTGGTCCATTGTTCTAAAAATAGAGAATAAAACATAAAATATATCATTTTTTGTTTTAAAATATAGAAATATTTATTGACAAGTTCTGTTTAATAATATAAATAACATATTTAGGAATAACTGTCCATTTATAAATTTTGATTTAAAACCTTGAAATGGTTTTGAAATCATTTAAATTGATTGCAGTTGATTCGATATCGATATATCTTTAGTTGTTTTCAGGCACTAAACATAACTTTTGTAAAACCACATAAATACTAATAAATACTTTATGAAGACAGTTGACTATTGTGCAATGACTTTGAGATTTTCCGGTCAATCAGTTCTGAAACTAGACTCGATAGAATCTTTTTTATCATCAACATTGGACTCAAGAATTGAAAAAGTTAAACAAGCAATATCTAATTAGGTTGCGAAAAAAGTATATAAAGTTGTTCCAAACATGAGATGAAGTAGGATTACTATACGATGGGTGTGTAAAAATGAAAATGTATCAAGTTTATTATTGTCAGCCTCGTTACCTGAGTTTTCAATATTATTGAAAATGGAATTATTTTATTTCTCTGTTTCATATTTTGGTGGGACGTTATCGCCTGTAATTAAATTTTCACAGCAACTAAAGAAAAGAAGAATATTTTCGAATTTGAAGAAATGACAATTTATTTAGATGTAGATGTCGCCTTCTCTTCTGCTAGCAGTGGAAAACGTTCCGGGCTATGGACATCTGGAGCCCTTAACCACCTTAATTTACAATCGATCTTAAGTTGTTCTTTACATGTGCTGTTCATTCTCAAACTTCCAACGAACTGGCCTACCTCTCTCACTCCCTCTCTCTTTGAGCCATGTGATGTCACATCTGCTTCTGGCTACGCAGGTTGAAGTGACGTTTAAATGCATATTTGCTTACCCCGGTTTCCTCTGTACATGTCAACGTTGGCCTCCAAATCCAAATCACTAAATGAATACTAGCAAATGTACCCTTTACTATTTAACAGCACTATCTCGATATAAAATTAGGTATGTGTATATGTTCATATATTATTATGCACAAGATACACTCCTAAACAAATTAACCAATCATTATCAATTTCAGTTGCTTTGGAGTATTTTAAAGGGTTTTTAGGGGGCACAACCTCCCATTTGAAAATTCAAATATTTCAGATTTGCATTGAATTTGGTCCATAGTCATTAGACACCAGTTATGCAAGATTCCCTGAATTTCAATTTCTTCTTAAGACCCCCTAAGTTTAAGCCTTAAATTTTACACATTTTCTATAATCAAAATCATCTAATTTATTCAAGGGTGGGGGTGTAATTTTATCATGGAAAGAGCGTTCATTAGTTAACACATTGGAAAAAAAAAAACTACATTCAACAAATAATTCATAAAAACAACAATTCTTCTTTACCTTATGTCTTTGAACATTTCCTTGTCCACCGAGGAAGACATCAAATGCTCCAACACATTTAGATTTATGCAGATTCAGGCGGGCCCCATAAATTAGAGCATCATCAACAAAGAGGCTGACTGTCTTTTTCTTATCTCCAGCTTCAGGTGTCCATCCTTTTCCACCTGGTCGGATAGCAGCCTTCTCTTCTTCATTACTGGACACATCAATATCCCAGTTTCTTATCAAAGAAGAATCAGCCAAGCCATCTTGTTTTATACACAAAGAGGCTGAAATAAGAAAAGTATTTGTAAATTTACTTAACGGTCTAATTTTAGAGTGAAAACAAAAGGAAATAGAATAAGGTAATTTGTGTTGATATTAAAAACATTCAAATGAAACAAACAAAAGCTTTTATAACTCAGATATTAATTAGATATCTTACCTGTTTCTGTTGAAGCCATTGGTGGTGTTGCTAAAATAAATAAAACCCAACACAATTAGTATTTTTAGTAAAATCTACTGAAAATAGAAAAAAAAGAAGAAAAAAAAGTCAATTCTTAGGGATGATAAAAAAGCTAAAATCTCTGTGGGTTTCCTAACCCGGGTGCAACTACCCCAAACTGCCCTGAGGGGTGAGAATATCAAGAAAACAGAAACAATAACAAAAGGATTGTACAAATGATTTAATTGGATGAATTGTTATTGCTAAATAGTAATAATATATATTTTGTAGAAAATGTTTGATTAGTGAAATATCACTTCAGTCAGTTATGTAAACAAACTGGAGTTGTTTCATTTTTTAAGCTACAGATTACATTTATCATTTCAGATTTGCGATTCCATGATTACTATAAAATTGGTTTCCCTATTCAAAGGAGGCATCTATCATCTACTACTCTTAAGGGTTTTCAATTAGTGAGAAATTGTAGGAGAGAGATAGAAATAGTGGATTACAGTGAAAAACAGAGGCCACGATTAGTAGAAATAAGCTATTTCTTATTTAAAGAACTCACATGTCATCCGACCACTCACACTCATCCAACCAGTTGTAATTTATGGTGCTGAATGTTAGCCAGCCACAAAGGAGCTGGAAGACCGTCTCAGTGTCATGGAAACGAGGATGCTGCGTTTGATATTAGGCGGCAGCAGCAGCAGCAGCAGCAGCAGCAGCAGCAGCAGCAGCAGTGTCGTCGTCATCATCATCATCATCATCATTGGTTTAACGTCCATTTTACATACTGGCATGTGTTGGACTTCGAAACTAACCTATCTCTAGGCAGGTATCCTCATTTATCACTCTTTCTCTCAAGTTCATTTTTATCACTTTCTCCCATGTTTCCCTTGGTCTTCTTCTGTGGGCTGACTCTGCTACCTCAATTGTTCTACATCTACTAACCCAGGAACTCTCATCCATTCTTTCAACAGTCTCCTGTTATGCACACATCTCACTATACTGTCCAGATTTTATCTCCCTCTGAGCTCATCAGACTAAGCTTGTCTTTAAGACTCACATTACACACCCATCGTATCATTTTCATATCATTTCTCTCTATGCAACACATGTCCTCAACCCTCACTGGCCAGGTTTCACTTCCATACATCATCACACTGTGTACACATGCTTGATATACTCTTCCCTTGGTCGACAGTGGTAACTCTCTGCTGGTTTGTAAAGGCAGAAGTTCTCTGAACTTAATCAATCCACTCCTAACCCTGTGCTCCAAGATAACAAAACTTCTGGACAACCTCAATAACTTTGTCATGCAGATATACTTTCTCCAAATCTGAGTTTTCATCCATCTTCATTGTCTTACACTTCTTGCATATAAACTGGTTATCCTCTCTCAAGCTACCAGTAATTCAACTGCACTTTTTGTGTATCCAATGCTTACAAGTAACATAAAGGGAAACTTTCCTCATTTTGGGGAGATTTCCAACACTACAACCACTGATTATAACTTTGGTCTTGGTAACATTCACTTCCAGACCTTTACTTTCCATAGCATTCCTTCAAGTCTTTAACAAATAAGTCTTCCATTGTTTCACAGGCAAGTACTAAATCATCAGCATACAGCATATTTTTTTAACAACCAGTACGAAACTCCCTGGACAATGCATCTAAGACACAAATGAAAAGCAATGGACTCAGCACAGAACCCTGATATACTCCTACTTTAACATTAAAGCTGTCACTAAATGTGCTGTTAATTCTAACATGACTTTGAGTATTTCTGTACATTGTTTGATGAACCTTCACCAACCATTCATTTGCCCCTAGTTTATGCAAAGCCCACCACATTTGCTCTCTTGTCAAAAGCTTTCCTGATCGACAAAAGCAAAATACAAGTTATTGTTATCATTATTAAGTCCTTATCTTGCATTTGTCTCAGGATAAATATAGCACCAGTGGTACTTTGCCCAGGCATAAAACCAAACTGCATTACATCTATGCTTATATTATTTCTTATTTGCTGCTCTCAATCACTTTTAGCACCTGATCCATTAACTTTAAGCCTCTGTAATTATCTCTTTACCCTTGTAACATTTCACAATTGTACTAAGTTCACAGTCTTTTTGGATAACCTCTTCTTTTATGATCTTATTTGTCAATTTCGTGATCATCTCAATGCCTGTTTCACCTGCAGCCTTTAACATTTCTGCAACAACGCCTGAGGGTCCTGCAGCCTTACCCATCTTCATCTTACAGCTTCCTGTATCAATTTCTCAATTCTTATAGCTGGACAGAATACTGCTTCTGCAACTTGTAGATTTTCACAATTCCATAGAAACTCAGTATTCAACAATTTCTCGTAGTGGTATTTCCAAGTATCACTCTTGTCCTGTTCATTTGTTGTTAACACTCCATTATCATTTCAAATGCACTGCATATTCATATTTGTCTTTGTCTGTTTAGATGTCCTGAATTCTTTTGGTCATCCTTTTGTAGTATATCTGAAAACCTGGCTTTCTCATCATCCTTCTTTGCTTTGTATATTGTTCTTTTTGCTTCCCTCTTTACCTCCAGATACACATCCTTATTCACTTAACTTTTATTGCAGTGTTTAATTTTAAACATCGAAATGTTGAATTGTAATTCCAACATGGGTTTGTGGTGTGTTTGTATGCTTGGTCAGCATCTGCACCGTATATTTTATCTTACAAGCAATATTTGAAACAAAGACAAGGCAAAGATAATATGATTGAATTATCACATTTATTGAAGACGAGGTCGAATGAGTCAATTCCTAGATTGATGTGAGCTTTGAATGAGAGTCTGTCAAGTGTGTGTATGTGTGTGTGTAAAACGTTGGAAAAGTTAATTTTATATACCATTTTGAGTTTTGTGTATAACAGAAAAGAACACATGTGGACTGGAGAGCCACGAGTGATGATTGAGTTTATACAAGTCTATGCAGTAGGTCAGGCAAGGCAAAAAAGAGGAAAATATTTTGTGATTCTGGTTTTATAGCCAAGATATTAATGCCCTCTCATGTTATCACCATCTGGTGTATGCATGTCTTTGTGAGTGTATGAATTGCTTCAGGTTAAATTTGGACCAGAACTCATACGTTCGTGTGAATAGCCATTCAAAATAATCTGGATATGTATCATTCTGCCTGAAATAATGTCAGAGTAAAAATATACCCATGCCAGGGACTGAATTTCTTACAGAAAAAAAAACCTAGTTCCACACAGCACCGGAATTCCACTTGAAGTTTAAATAGAAATAACTTTGGGCTAAGCAAAAGACACTACATTTATTTTGAAAAAGTGTCAGTGAACATTTTGTATCTTACCTTGTGAGTTTGTGAATTTTAGTGAAAAGTATTTTTGTTAAAATCATTTATTACTAGCAGGACCCGTGTAAATTACACGAAATGATGTTTATAAAATTAATTATCTTGTTCCTAACCTATACATGTTTGAATAAAATATGATAAGATTTGGACTGGTATATTTTTTTTTTTTTAAATGAACAATACATGAACCAATTTACAAAACTTCTTTATATACAATATTTCTAGTGAAGGTAATATTTCGACGACTAAACCTTACTTTGTAAATGTTTTCGATTAAATTAAATTTGGCTCCAATTCATGAATACTTATTTACTCCTCTCCAGGAGTTAGGCACAAGGCCAGTTTTATCTTACTCCCACAAGTAAGATGTGACCCAAAGTCGGGTCGGGAAAGTGGGGTTTGAAAAGCCAGCGCTCGAGAAGGTGAGCCTGGGCAGCCCCGTTGGCATTCCCCGGTAGGGGCACCTCAGGCAGTAAGCAATAAACTTACTCCTCCCCAAAGAGGGAAGGTGAAGCCTGGGAGGGTGGACCTCCTAGAACTGCACAGGAGAGACCCATAGACCGGCGTAAATCAAGCCTCGAAGGCCAAGACAATACCAGTCTATGGAGTGCAGTATCCATCGGAACAGATACTACACTTTGATCTTAGCCAAAAGGCCAAGCCAATTCATGAGTAGCATACAAAGATTCGGAAGGTCATTGCTTTTGATGTAAGCATGACACACAAAATCACACATGCTATTGTATTAATATGTGTCTTCCCGGTCGTCCCCTCCCTACCTCTCTTCACCTTCCCCTCGAAATGTAGAAAAAACATCTTAGAGGTTGGTTGGGATCGAACTATAAACCAGTTGGACCGAAGTCAAAAATACTACGTCACTAACCGTTGCGCCAAAGGGAAATACTTGAAAATGTTTCGAAAATTAGGAGAGTTGAATGTTTTTCAAAATCTAGGTGCGGCACGCATGCGCAGAGCTTTTGCCGGAAGCGTGACACACGAACACACACGTTATCGTATTAATATATAGACAAGGATTCACCCTTTTCTACTTTTCTAAATTTGTTTGTCAAAACATTTAGTATGAGTCTTTGTTTTTTCTCATTTTTGTTTTGTTTGTTCAAAATAGTTTTATTTTTGTAAGCATTTGTATTTGTCAATTGGTGCATTTTTTGTTTGTATTTTGTGATGCCTGCATTAGGAAAGATATGCAATTTTTGTGTAAAATAAACGTTTCTATTTCAAATAAGACCATTTTACTTCCTATTCCTATCTTAATCCCATTTCCTTTTATTTTGTGGGCTACTTCAAATTTAACAGAAAAAATATAAATTTCTGACAATATTGCAACTAGAAATTTTTTTTTTTTACAGATTTCTACTTCTTCTCTTTGAATATTATAATCATATTTAATAACAATATCCTTCTTACTTCCCAAACATTTATTCAAATACTTACTTGTTGGAGCTGGAGTTGTGGCTATAAAAAATGAAAATAATATAATATTTATAAAAATATGAAGTGAATAAAAGCATTTTCTTAACAAAAAAATACAGATTCTGTTTCTATAAACTAGAAAGGAAATGAAAGGTTAAAATTACAAATAAAATAAAACGTCAGTCAGTCTGTTAGTTTGTCCACTATAAGAAACTACTTCATCAATTTCAATAAAACTTGTCATGCATGTAGGATATGATACCGAATCGACATTGATTTTATGATAATAATGTGGCATCTACACTTGTACTGAACACAGTAACTCAGCAACAATTACTTTTAAAACACACACACACACACATTCCAGATGATCGTTTGTTCTTATGAATTGGATAAACAATTCTGTGAATTTTACTGTGTTTATATAATAATGTTCAAGATTCTCTGCATACTTTCCTGTACATATTCTGTACAAAATAGTCTTAAAATTGGTCTTAAAATTTATCCGGTCCTTGTGCACTGTCACATGTCTTTTTTTTCCTGCTGCCATATGTTGTTACAAAACTAGTATGTGCCTGCTAGTCTTTGAGAGAGACATTTATCATAATCAATTTGTGATTGTCTTCGGTCATAGGATCTTAAATGACTTGCAAGTCCAGTTCTGGATGAAAAGAACTTTCCCAAAGATTATACAAATATGCCTGGATATAAATAATATTGTATTGAGTTCAGGAGTTGTTTCCTGAGTACTTGATTCAGAATGAAATGTCTGATTCTTTCTTGTTCAAAGTCATTACAACTATCAAAAATCATTTTCCATCATGCTGACTGATTCTTTGTCGACTTTTCACAGCTCATCACACTGATACCAATACACCATTGTACTTTATGACAAAATTCAAATATCTTCGTGGCTTATTTGAGCACTCCATATAAAAGATGTTTAGGTAAACGATTGTCATCCATTCTAACTAAATGTGAAGCCTATTTCATTTGATTTTCAATAACTGATATATATATATATATATATATATATATATATAACAACAATTTATAATAGATGCCTTGCCGAATCTTGCTTCCTTGATAGCTGAAAAATTGCCTCTGTGGTACCAGTGTTCAAAAGTTATGATGAAAGAACGAACCCACAAAATTATCGTTCCATCAGTATCCTCCAGTTCTTCGCTAAACTCTTTTAGTCACTAATCAATTGAGCATTAGTCCACCACCCAGTTAATGCTAAACTTTTTTCTGACCATCAGTATGAATTTAGGCAAGTTGATTCAATAAAGTACTCAGTTTAAATTTCCCAGAAGGTTTACCGATTGTGGCAAAATGCATGTGAAGAAGGCTGAAGAGTACAACAGCCAAAATGTTGAGAACAAGATAACAACCAAGATGAGGATAACAGTCTGAAGCATGTAAATCATGCATGTATCAGCCGTCGTTCATTATTTTCAAGTCATACAGATTACTATGAACGTTTTTTGCTGATATGTCATAAACCGTCCCAATGGGTGTTCAAACGTTGTCCATTTCATTCATCATTTTCAATTCTCTCGTAATATTCTTTATCATTCAACTGACAATCCATCCATCTCATTAACCCTTAATCTTGAGTAGCTTTTGGCCTTGATAAGTGGTGACCTATTAGTAAAAAAGTTCATGCTTGAGACCTAAGCTAATAAAAATGATGTGAATATGAGAATGAAGGTACTTACATGCTGATTGAAAACATCCTATGATGGATAGAGATACTCGCATTTTACAATTTGGACTTTGTACAACGAAATGAACCGTGACTGTATCTGCTGTTGTACCAAATGGGATGCTTAAAATGTCAGATGGTCCATTGTTCTAAAGGAAAAACAACAAACAAAAGTTAACATAAAATTATATTGAAATTTGAAAGACTCTTGTTAAAATTTGAAGCAATAATAAAATACTGGCATAGCTATTTCATCAATAATGACAACAGCAATATTCCAAATAAAAAAAAGATTAACATATTTTATAATAACACATGTTTCTTCATTGCAAATAAATACGGATATTATTTGTATGAAACTAGACATTTTTTCCATAAGTATTAAAAATAAACGTTTTGAAAATGAATAATTTAAATGAAAAAAAGCCGCCCAAATAATGTATTATAGTCTAGCTCCTGTGAAGGGCTGTTAAAACTTTATTGAAGCCTTCAAATGACACTTTTTGCCAAATTTGGTTCAATTCTTACCAATATTTTGGAGGCTATAAGTGTTGTTGTTGTTTATTATTATTATTATTATTATTATTATTATTATTATTATTATTATTATTATTATTATTATTATTATCATCATCATCATCATCCAACCATTTGTCTACCAGTAAGACACCAACACTGTTGGTTGGCAGAACAAATATATATATATATATATATATATGTTATATTATGGAGGGAGCCCCATATTTTTGGAAACGATTAAGTTAGCTAGTATCAATTATGGCTTGGGTCAGTTGAGACAATAAGTGCGGGTTAAGCTGACATATACTGGAAGGGATTGTTATGAGTGAATCATTTTTGTCAAACCATAACAAAGTGACAAATTCAGCACCGACACAGGGAATCTCGGGTCAGAGAAGGTCAGATATGGAACGATTGTGAATGTTGTGCCTAATTGGTCGACGCGAGGCAAGTGTCTGTTGCGTCATTTGTTTTTCTCGAAAACTAGAGATTTTGAAAAGAGAACACTTTGGAAGTGAGAGCGATAAGTCCATGATGTAGCCGCTCATCCTATGGTCTGGACCTCGGATGAGATCCGACAAATATCCTCATGCATCCGTCGCACCCCACAATGAAAAGTATGAATGAGACGAATGGACGAGACAAATGGATGGAAATCCCTCCACAACCAAAACAGATGAATAAAACTATTGAATCTCTCTCTGAGAAAATCTGTCTCCGAGTTTTGTACCCTGCCTGAAAATAAAGTTTGTCAATAGAACCAAGACCACCAGAATCGATCACGGCCAGAGATGCAATGAAATCCACGGCGCAGATAGCGATCACAACCAGTGGACAAAGAAAATAATAAGGTAACTTTTTGTGTATAACATTTTCGGGTCCTAATTTGATAAACTGAAAGAGTTAAAAAAGAAAGAAAAAGTGTACCATGCTTAAAAAGAAATGTTTAAAAAGAAAAGTGTTTGATGTAGTTTAAAGAACAAACAAAGAAAAGTAAAAGCGGTTAATTATTCATGCATCTGTGAAAGATATTTAGACAGATGTATCGATTTTATGAGACGAGCCTTGGTCGGCGCTTCCGAAAAACTTTTGTATTATTCCAAGGAACTTTTCGTGTTATTTCGACTTTCGTGGCTGTGATGTTGCGGAAAGTGTTGGCCTCGAGGCCTCGCCAGTTCAAACGATAATAATGAATAGGTGTAACGTATATTATATATATACGATAGATAAAAAAAAACAAGAACGTAATGTAACAATTGTCTGTTTTGGTGCCGTAATGTAACATATATATATATATATATATATATATATATATACAAATATTTATTTATCACTCCTACATTACCATCAAAACGGGTTACTGTGATTTAAATCAATAATACAACATCAATTCCTCCTTCGGCCCACTGAACTATTTTTAAAATGGCCCGAATTCTCAATATTAATTCCGAATAAGTGCGCTCCACTTACGATTTGAACTCAACATCTCACTATTGGATTTACTTCATTCTTGAATTCTTTTCCATGCTGCCTTCATGAAAACCCTCCTTTTCCATCTGTACACCTCATCAACGGACAATTACCAACTGGACTTTCCCCATATCTTTTTTACACAAACTTTTTTTCACTCTCCATTACTTAATAATTTTTCAAATTTTAAATTTTGGCTTTTCCACCGCCAACTTATCTATCTATGTAATTCCTCTGATGATAAGATTTTGATCTTTGAAAAGCCTTGGCTTAAGGAAAGAATAATAAACATAATTTTATTACTGAGTATACCTTGCATTGAACAATCGAAATTGAAATAAATTTGTCATTCGTACATGTTTATATCTCTTATTTCATCTATCTTTATAATTGCTCTATCTCGTATATTGAGTTTAAATTATTTCACTATAGGTTCTATCTACTAAAAGTACACTTTTAGTTTCATATTTGATATATATATATATATATATATATATATATATATATATATATCGATCCCATGCGACTGCCTACAACCACCACTCCTGCACTGACGAGGGCAAAAAGCCCGAAACGATATCGTCTGTAGGTAATAAACACTTTAATATTTAATAAAATATTTATAGTTAACAGCCCCTTTAAAGATGTAATTGTCTTGAAAGTAGAGCATCGTGAAGTTGAAATAAGTTTGTTGTCATTTGCAACAAAGCAAGTTCCACGCAAATGTTAAACACTGTTGACAATAAAATCGTTTTCTCCTGCCTCCCAAGGTAAGTGTATCTCAATTTCAACAACTGTCTGTGTTGATTGTCGGTAGCCATGTGGTCCCGATCGTTTATCTAGTAATTCTAGCCTGAGTTGATGAACTGCGTTTGATCCCATGCGACTGCCTACAACCACCACTCCTGCATTGATAAGGGCAAAAAGCCCGAAACAATAACGTCCGTAGGTAATAAACACTTTAATATTTAATAAAATATATATATATATATATATATATATATATATATATATATATATATATATATATATATATATATATGCCTGTACGCTTCGCCGCCGTTAATGTGTTAAAATTATCATTGTTTATAAGCTGTTCAGAACTGGCCTAGCGGTTAGCAACGTTGGACTGGGTTGAAAAATACTTGTAGTCCAGGGTTTCGAATCGTGTGACCGGTGGTGAATAGTCGTACTTCTATGCTGATGAGTCTTGATTGAAAAGAGACGAAACGTATACGTCCATAGATAAAAATAAACAATAACAAAAATATTTTATATATATATATATATATATATATATATATATATATATATATATATTTTGTTTATTTATTCACTATAGGAATGCTTGAAGTTAGAAATTTTAAAATTACTTCATACTTAGATTCTAAAAGGAAGAAGCTAAAGAAAGTAAGAAATATGTGATAAAATTTGCTACAAACTTTCAGGTTTGAAGTTATAACTCTTGAGCAATGTGGGGTTTCTTTGCTAATCTTCAAATTAAAGATTTGAGATTGAATAACCTTGAAAATGCCATAGAAATTAACAAATCAAACCAACTTTGCTCACTCAGTTTCACTTGTAGACTTTTCATACATGATTAAAAAGACAGAATTTCACAGAATAAAAACACAATCAAAACATTGCCTTTATATCACGACTTACCATAATTTATAAAAACAACAATTTGTATTTACCTTATGTCTTTGAACATTTCCTTGTCCACCGAGGAAGACATCAAATGCTCCAACACATTTAGATTTATGCAGATTCAGGCGGGCCCCATAAATGAGAGCATCACCCACAAAGATGCTGACTGTCTTTTTCTTATCTCCAGTTTCAGGTGTCCATCCTTGTCCACCTGGTCGGATAGCAGCTTTATGTTCTTCATTGCTGGACACATCAATATCCCAGTTTCTCACCAAGGAAGAATCAGCCAGGCCATCTTGTTTTACACACAAAGAGGCTGAAACAAGAAACATATTTATTTGTATTAGATCATTTACATATCTTCATCAGAATTGTTATGTCCACAATATTTTGAATGCTTTACAGCCCGTTTGACATAATGGCTAGAGTGTTCGCTAACGAGACAGGAGACTGGGTTTCAGTTCTCGGTCGAGTCATACAAAAGAATTAAAAAATGGTACCTGATGCTTCCTTGCTAAACACTCAGTATTATAAGGTGAGAATCAAGAGTAAAGGAAGTAATCCATGGAAAGGTGTGGCACCCTCCCCTACATCTTAGTTTAGTAACTAATGAAAAGGGACCCTTTGGGTTGCTCATGATCAAACTACTTACATAATGAAATCTTATGAGAAATAGCGCAAAACATTTGCATTAAATTAATGAATTTCTTTCTTTTGGCAAACTAACACTTTTGGGGTTATTTAATGCTGAAACACAATACTTTTTGTAAATGTTTTGGTGCTTCTATAATAAAAAGCCGAAAAAAGTTTTTCTTGTCTTTTAGTGTTGGAGAGGTAAATAAGGGGCAGGTAACTCTTACCACGAATTTTAAACACGATTTTCCAGTAATCAAAACTGATTTACCTCTCCAACACTAAAAGACAAGAAAAACTTTTTTTCGGCTTTTTATAATAGAAACACCAATGTTTTATTGTACACAATTAAATTGAACACAAGTTGCTATTTTATCCGTAGCTGTGGGAAATTGTAAGACCATAACTTTCTCAACAGTATCAGTGTGTAAATGATTACAAAATATCTGATTGGATTTGAATGTAGCATAGTAAATCCCATAGTCAGCGATTGTATGCATTAAGCCAATCACCCTCTTACTAATTGATTCTCAATATCATTGAGACATTAGTTAAGCATAAAAACTATAAAAAATAGCTTTTGAAAAGTAAACGTTATTGACTAACCTGTTTCTGTTGAAGGTTGTGGTGTTGGAGTCAGAGTTGCTGTAAAGAAAATAAGATAAATAGATTTGAAAAGTTTTTAGTGATACAAAGTTTTTAAATTGCCTTTAGATGATATTTCATAAGAATTAAATGGAAAAATATATAATTGTTTGATTAAAAATAAAATATATTCCTGAATAGCTTTTTTTACCTGATAACTTTTCAAAGAAATAGAAACCGGAAATCTTCAAGTGACGTAAAAGAGTTTCATAAGGGCAAACCATCACATTATTAGTTGAATAAGAATTCCTTTTGTTTATGCAATAGTTATATGTCTATAAAGCCACCATGCGTCCATGTATTGCTTATTATTGCCACTTCTGGGGTAGTGCACCAACCTATCACAGTAGCTCCTTACGCTTCAATGGCAATATGCCTTGGTTGGGGAAGGGGAAAGGCTGACTGTTTGCATCAAAAACATAAGTTTTTGCTGCAAATAGTCTTCAAAATGCTGAGGTGAAAAGAAGAAGAGAAATCTCAATAAAGACCTGAACACATTCTTGATTATCCAGTAAGTGCTGACCTATAGCAGAATTATTTTGTTGGTTATTTTGTTGGGAAGAGTGTGTCCCAGAGAGCTACATCATCAACTTCTAAAAGAGCAAGGGTGATTCGCTGTCGAGGAAACTATAGAGGCCTGAAGCTCTTGGAACAAACGATGAAAGTAATAGAGATAGAGTAACAGACAACATCGTTAGACAACAAGTTGACATCGATGCTATGCAATTCGGATTTGTACCAGGTCGAGACACAACAGATGCAATCTTCATTCTATGTTAAATGCAGGAAAAATACATTGGGGCAGACAGTGGACTATACATGGCATTTGTTGACCTAGTAAAGGCTTTTGACAGGGTTCCCCGAGAAGTGCTATGGTGGGCAATGCGTAAGCTTAGAGTGGAGGAGTGGCTTATAAGACGAGTACAATGTATGTACAGGAACGTCAGAAGTAAGGTACGGGTAGATGACATTTACAGCGATGAATTCAGTATAAATGTTGGAGTACATCAAGGATCAATCCTCAGTCCCTTGGTGTTCATTGTTGTTCTTGAAGCTCTCTCCAATGAGTTCCGAACAGGGTGCCCATGGGAATTACTGTATGTCGATGACTTGGTCATAATGGCAGAGACAATGAACGAGCTGGAAGAAAGATTGAAAGTATAGAAGAAAGGCATGGAAGCAAAAGCCAACACTGGAAAAACAAAGGTGATGGTTAGTGGCCCAGAACTCCAGTCTTTGAATGACTCTGATCAATACCCATGTGCAGTATGTAGAAGGGGGAGGGGGAGGAGCAATGCAATACAGCAAAACCACTGCATTTTATGGGTGCACAAAAAGTGTAGCAGAGTGCATGATAGGCTCACACCAAATCCAGACTTCAGATGTAAGAGATGTCTAGGACTTGCATGCCCAATTAAGAACCTCCCTTATACAGAAGTTGAAATAGGCGAGGTGGTAGACTCCTCTTACTACCTCAGATATATGCTGAGTGCTGAAGGTGGCTGCGAACTAAATTCAACCATCAAAGTCAAGACAGCTTGGAGAAAGTTCAGAGAACTTCTTCCAATCTTAACATCCCGAGCCATCCCAATTATTACCAGGGGTAAGGTCTATGATAGTTGCGTAAGAAGCATGATGTTGAATGGCAGTGAGTGTTGGGCTTTCACCCAAGCCTCACTTGCTCGACTCCAGAGAAATGACAGGGCAATGATTAGGTGGATATGCAACAAAAAGCCGGACCAGATCCAGAACATTAGGTCAGACGCTCTACTTGAGAAATTGGCAATTTCAAAACTTGATGTCCTAATAAGGGCAAACTGTCTTCGCTGGTTCGGGCATGTTGAAGAAAGCAAGGGGTATATCAACAAATGCAGAGGCGTAAGACTGGACAGCAAAAAGGAAGCTGGCCACCCTAGGAAGATATGGAAAGAAACCATCAAGCAAGACCATAAACAGTGGCAAATAGAGACAGTCAATCTCCACAATAATGATCACTAGAGACTTAGCATAAGAACAGCCAGACAACATTGAACCTCTTGTCAAAGAGAACATAAATGATAAACCTGGATAGTGAGTGAGTGAGTGATTTTGTTTCGAATTTGGCATGTTTACCTTTTTCAAATTATTCTAACATATTTCTTCAGGATTTAGGATGACGATTTATTATTTACATTTGTTTTCTTCTCACTATTTTCTTTGTCAACATTGATTATAGTAAATGTGAGTTCAACGTTTGTTTCCTTAATGTGTTTTCCTATATATTTTAATAATACGAAATACATGCTAAAATATACCTTAGTTTTGGCATGAGATATGTTTGAAAAATAAAATTCTGTTTTAATTGTTCTAATTAGCCATGATTTATTATAAACTGAACCAGACCCCCATCTTTCTCCCTCTTTTAGCTATGTATGTATTTCTCTCGACCCTCTCACTTTATGTTGATTTAACAACTCTCTTAATGCTCCCGTGGGCATTTAGATAAAGACAATTCTCTTTTTCAGCGTCAGCATCTAATTTGCATACATGTGTCTGCAGACACTAAAAACATGTATGTAAATTAGATAGCAAAATAGTAAGTCTATTTACTTCTATATAATAATAATAATAATAATAATAATAATAATAATAATAATAATAATAATAATAATAATAATGAAGAAGAAGAAGAAGAAGAAGAAGAAGAAGAAGAAGAAGAAGATAAGCATAGAAGTAAAGAAACTTATTATTTTCATTATGCAAGAAATATGTCACAGTTTATGAATTTTCAAATGAAATCAAAATAGAATAAATAGTGTTAGGGACTGTTACCCACATAATCAGACAAAACTCACTCACATTCACTCACTATCCAAGTTTAGTGTCTGTGTTCCCTTTGTCAGGGGTTCGACGTTGTCTGGCGATCTTAATACATCGTCTCCAGTGGTCACAGCCATGGGGGGGGGGGGGTCCACCTTCACCATCTACCACTGTATACGCTCATGGCTGATGGTTTCTCTTCAGGTTTTCTTTGGGTGTCCAGCTTTCTTCTGACCGACCACTTTCAGATTTCTACATGCGTTGATTGGTCCACTGCTTTTTTTAACATGTCCAAACCAACGTAGTCTGTTCGCTCTAAGAATAACGTCCAGCGGTTGGATGGACAATGTCTCAAGCAAGGTTTCTGACCTAACAAACTGGGTCTGGTCTGATTTAACATGGCAGATCCATCTGATTATGGCCCCATCGTTCCGGCGGAGTCTGGCTAGTGAGGACTGGGTGAGTGCCCAACATTTACTACCATACAACATGACACTTCTGATGCAGCTGTCATAGACTTTACCCTGGTGGCAACAGGGATGGCTCTAGATGTTAAGATGGGCAGAAGTTCTCTAAATTTGCTTCTTGCTGTCTTTACCCTGATAGTAAAGCTGAGTAGTAGAAATATAAATAACGATATTTTAAAGAAAGATGATGTGAATAATAGTTAAATATATTTATATCTCTAAGCGGCCCCTCTTTCCATTTCTGACAATATAACTAAGATACTTACTTGTAGGTGCTGGAGTTGTACCTTTAAAAAGAAAAGATAGAAAAGATGATTGAAATTGAACATACAAGTAAGACAAAGTATTTTGTGCCTTCTGTATAAAAGTTTCTTTAACAGTTAAACTAACATAAATTATGGAATCAACAGAGTTCAAAGTCCGTTGCATTCACTTTCACACATATATCTTTAGGGAAAGTAGTAATCGATTTCTTCCTCACAACTATGAGTAAAATTATAAAGTAGATTAAATTCTACTGTCTAGGTAGTAAAGCAGTCAAGGGCATTATTAATCTCACTTAGCTCCATCTCATCCCCATATATAAATATATAATAGGCTTTTGTTCAACAGTTTTTGTTGACTGCAGTAAAATGAGGACACTTTTAAAATGTTCATTTATGCATGGTCACCTTCCTTTTCACAAGTTTCTGGAAGCCATTTTTATTTCTTATCAACAATCTTAGTTATAAATATAAAAAGAAATTGCTTATTCTCTAAATATTTTTACAAACTTTATAAGAAAGTAGAAAGTGGATCTTGGGTTTACATTCGGCAGCCTCGTAACTCTTGCTTCTCTTATTGTGTCCTTTAGTCCTCACATTCAATAAGCGATGTTTCTGATAAAGGAAGAAGAATTGCTGTTTCTAGGTCAGAATTTATCCATTTAAGACTTATCGTTGGCTAGTTTTTGACCTTGAAGTAGTATTTTTTTAGCTCTTTACATCAAGTGGCTTCATGCCTTGTCTGGAGCGATTTCCATAAAAAAAAGAATTTAATATATTTTATATATCTTGTTACTCTCATGTTTAATTCCACTTTAATTCTAACCATACTCCTCCAATGAATGTTAGTTAAACAAAAAAGTATTGGTCTTAGTAGACAATTTAGTAAAATTAACTCACTTTTAGAAGCTACTAGTTGCACCTACCTAGCGCTGCTCAGGATGCAGTAAAGTCATTTAGTTTTTAATTTTTATTTGTTTGCCCATTTTTAAACTTAGGATAGACAAATTCTATTATATTCTTCAATTTAAAACTTTGCTGATTTATATTTTTAGGTGAGTATTTAAAAATGTTTCATATTAGCAATCATCTGGGCTGGACTGAGTAATTTTCGAAATAAATTGTTGCAAAGTACATAATTATATTGCCAATAACATGGTACAACAATAACAAATGAGAATGGCTAGCCAGGAGAAAAGTTTGATTTATCAGCTTAAATCGTATTTGGGTCTGAGTTGGAAAAGCCGACAAGATAATTTTATAGATTAGATTTTTAAATCTTGTATCCATCAACATTTATTCAAGCATTTATTAGTCAAGCATCTTTATTACTACCAGTTTAGATCATTATCTAGATATGCACATAGGTTTAATATATAGAATCTTGTTGGGTTGATACAGCTATAATCATGTTGACATGCTGGTTCCTGTAAGATCACCAAAGTTAAACGGTGTGGGTGTGGGGCATGTTCAGTATTTAGATAAGTGACCATTTGGAAATAGCAGGTGCAGTATGTAAAATCTGGTCTTATTGGTAATCTGTAACTACCAAACAATCTGCACGATTACTAGTAATGACAGACTAATTTCAGATTCATGTTTTGATACAGTCACGCATACCATCATCATATTCAGTTTAATTTACATACTATTTTACATGCTAGCATGTGTTGGGCAGCTTTTAGGCATTGACTTCAAAACTAATCTATTTCTGGACAAGTCTTTATTTATTCCTTTTTCCATCTTTATCATTTCGTCCCATGTTTTCTTTTGTCTTCCCCTATGAACTAATCTTGCTACCTTAACTGTTCTACATCTACTCTCATCCATTTTTTCAATGTAGTCATACCATCAAAGTCTCCCCATCTTCTTATACTGTCCATATTTAATCTCCCTCTACGGTCATTAGATCTAAGCCTGTCTTCAAGACTTACATTACGCATCCAGAATATAATTCTGATATAATTTCTCTCCATGCAACACATGTCCTCAACCCTTACTTCCATACATCATTACAATGAGTACACATTTGACTATTTGACTAACTTACTAAATATTGTTCTACAATAAAGAGAAAGAAAAACAATCAATATAAGCACTTACTTGCTGATTCGAAACAACCAATAATAGAAATGACAACTGCCATTTTACAGTTAGCCTTTGCTGAAGTGAAGTGAAGTTTAACTGTATCTGCTGTGCTGCCAAATGGGACTCTTACAATATCCTCAGCTTCATTGTTCTGAACAAAAAAGAAAAAAGAGCCATAAAATAAGGTTGAAAGCTAAACTATAATATTAGCATTTCTTTGTTGATTTGTCTCTCCATAATGAAGGGTTTCTCTTTAAATGCATCTAAATTTTTTCAATAGCAATTATTACTTGATAGTTCGTTTAGCATTTTCATAAAAAATAAATGTTTGAATAAACAACAAACACTTCTATTCTCGTCAACATCACAGTCTATGAACCATTAAGGTTTCCCTATTAGTGAAAGTCAAACACTCATGTAACTTCCCTGTGGTTGCAAAGTCCAATATGAAAGAGGCAGACACCATGGCCACAGATGTTGCATGTATAAGTCAGTTCAAATGATGTTGCGGTGCTCTTCGCTTGTTTGTCTGTCCTCATTCATGCAGAGTTTTAAAGTTCTACTGCACTCTTATACTTACTTTTAGGAACAGTTTGTATCAATATTTCTTTCATATATATATATATATATATATATATATATATATATATATATATATATATATATATATATATATATATATATATATATAAAGTTAATCCAACAGAAGATATAAGAGACAACTAATATCTTTTAATTAGTGAAACATCCGGATAAAAACTGAAGCTCAATATACTGGATAGAGGATTAATAGCATAATATAAAATGAAATAATAAAATAAGTGGCTATTCAAATTTTATTAGAATTCAAAGTTCAGGCAAAGTATCTTAAAGTCCTTAACTCATGAGTTTTCAAAGATAATTCTTCTCCTCAGAGGACCATTACCGCAGTGACATCACTGCAGGTGATAAAATTACACTTTGAAGATATATAAAAATATATGCAAAAATGCATAAACGTATATAACACATCAAGTATATCAGCCCAAAACATACTTTTGTTAAAGCTATACATCCAAGTCATACAATTTAAAACAAATTCAGGAAAGACATCCAAGAGGTTGATTGAAGATTAATCCAGGTAGTAAGTGACAGTCCAAAAATGAAAGAACTGATTAAATTGAAAAAGTCTATCCAGTCGAGAAATGCGTCCGCAATCGATGCAATAAATGACAGTTAAAAATGCATCCAATGTTTATGTTAAATTAATAAAACGATAAAGGAACCAAATCAACTAAAAAGTTCAGTAAACTCACTTAGTGTTGAAATCATAATGTTCAAAATTCAGGGTTTCAATGATTTGACCGGATTAGTGCAAACCATAATTCGCTGGTTAAATGGAAAATCCGCTAAATCCGATTCGAATAAAATTAAATCAAATTGAGCTGACATATTCGGCCATTTCTTCTTCCGGGTTTGACAAAAGTTATTTCAATGAAAAACTCAAATTTAAAGGTAATCACTCTCCCGCAAGCCAAATAAACAGAACCTCTTCACGCCGATCAGAAGGCAATACTAAAGTCGCTGAATGCCTAATTATTCAAACGACGTTATCAGAGCGGAAGTTATATGTACAAGTTAACAAAGAAATAGTGTCGTCATATATTGACAGATATGTCAAATCAATTTAACTAATACCGAATGTTACTTGTCTGGATCAAATCATAAGTCTAGGTCAACGGGAGAAGGGTGTGTAAATTTAGGTCAAAGCCTCTAATCTCCCTCCCCTCCCAAATAGCTACTTAATTGTCCGCCCTAAGTATAAAAACAAAATTCACAGATCTAGCCCCATCAAATAATTTAGAAGATTTATGAAAGATTTATGAAATTGATAATTATGAAGTTTTATTGAAGTAATTAGAATTTAATAATTTAATAGTTTAATTTAAGATTTAATTTCATCAAATTAAGAAGTTTAATTTAGAATTTAATTTTTCCTAATTATGAAGTTGTAAAAATATTTAGAGTTTAAAAATTTAAATATTTAGATTTTTACAACTTAAAAAATTTAAAGAGATATTTAGGCATTTTCAGAGTCTAAACCTTATAGGCTGGGAGGATTTAATGAACACATCTCCAACACTCACTCAATCAGCTACGATGGGATTGGTGGTGGTCTTTACTGTGCATACTTGATTTTCCTTCTATGCCGACATTTGGAAACTAATTCATTTCTAGAATTGATCAGATTTAAACGTTTAGGTGCAGTGGCCTCTGAATTGCATAGACCGCAAGATCTAGATCCTGGGCTATAAGAGTTTGATTTTTTTAGGATGGATCATTTTATATTGTGTGGAATATTATTGGATCTTAAATTTTTAACTAAAGTGGTCAATGATGTTTTGTTGTTGCCGACATCGTTATTGAAGGAGTAATTATGCATAGATATGCGGGTTTTAATTAAATTTGCTGTAGCCCCAATATAAGTGTGTATCTTAGGATTTACTATTGTTCCTGAGCCATTTATATTCCTATTCACGGGTCTACTTCTATTTACTGTATTTTCATGATGTGGATTAGGTTGGTTAATTGATTGTATATTATTGTTAGCGTTATCGTTAATTACCATTGGAAACTCATTATCGGCTTGCAGAGGTGGAAGATGGATAGTAGAATTATTAGGTATAGAATTATGGTGCAAATTAGTCATACTGTTCAGTTGTGGAGTTTGATTAGGGGCTGCATTTATGTGATCTCTAGGGTTCATTGTAGAATTATTTTGTTTAGTTATGGTACAAGCATACACAATGTCAGAATATGTGCATCTATTATCCAATGGTCAATCACTGGTACACTTGCAGTTTCATGTATTTATGGGATTGGAACAACTAACATTAGATTGGATAGATTTTATTTTTTGCTATTTGCTGAGATTATTATTTGGGCTATGTTAGGCATAGTAGAGTAGGAACTTTTGATTAAGTTTTTATTAAGTATGGAGCTATATTTATGTGGGTATTTAAAGGAGTTTTCTAATATTTTAAAGAATTCCATAGGAATATTGGTTTTAACGTTGTTATTAAAAGGTGAGTTAAACCAAATGTTGTTTTTCCTTCTAAGGCATTTACGTGAATTCATTGTGGGCTATCTATATGTTGCTCATTCTCATCAGGTATGATAGAATGCCTCTGCTGTCTATAGTTATTTACATTTCTTTTGGTCCGGCTCCTATTGCTAGTAGTCATATTGTGTGTAATAATATTTACAGTTATATCATCCTGTTTGTTCTGGTTATAAGTTATTTTTTTAGAATATTCTGAGTTAAGCAAGGCATTGTTATAAAATTGTGCGTTTTGGTTAAAAATGTTTTTATTAGCGGAAAGTTTAGATATTCCATTGGAAACCGACGGGACTATTGAATTGATTATAGCTTTCGGGTGGTTAGATAGTTTGTGTACATAAAAAAAGAGTTAGATTAGGTTTATGGAAGGGGCTATATAATCCGTCATTGAGGTTAATGGTGATATCAAGGAAGTTAGAAGTTTTCCTCTCAGGATCAACAGTTATGGATAGGCCGACATTTCTGAAAAATTCATGCAAGGCTTCAATTGTCTTGCTATACCTTCTAGGCCTCTCATCAGAGACAAATATGGCATCGTCTCTGTATAAGCCCCCTTTTATATTTTTAAACTTATATTTGATTTCATTTAAGAGGAAAATGCCCACTAGGTCAGTTACTTGAGTAGAATCCGAAGACCCCATAGTAATATCGAAGTCATTGGGGGTGTCCTTTCTAGTCCATAACTTGCCCTCGAATTGGAGAATAGATCTTCTGGCCAGAGTAATAAGCTTAATTTCCAAATCAGTAAGGTCTGAATTATTTTTCGCTAAATTTAGAGCTTTATTTAAGAGAATTGGGGAAATAGACTGGTAATAGTTGTCTATGTCAAAAGTTATAAAACTTAATCTATGTTTATCCTTAAGGTTCAAATACATTTCAATTACATTATCTGAAGATTGCCACAACGAAAAGAAAATTTTATTTCTGATGGCTGGAATGACCCTATCTAGAATTTTTTTTTACTGATTATGCCTAGGTCAGATTTTGCTGGGCAAATTAACCGTATTGATGGGTTTTGTTGAAAGTTAGTCTTATGGTCTTTAAGGGAAAATCTAGGTGTGGCTGGCGTTACTACTTCTGCATGTTTAGTTAGATTCATATATGTAAGTAGTGATTTAGCCTCTAAATTTAAATCTATAATCTTATTAGGGGGTGCAATTTTATAGGATTTATGTAACTCATGGTATCGTTTTATTAATTTAACATAAACATTGGATGCATTTTTCACTGTCATTTATTGCATCGATTGCGGACGCATTTCTCGACTGAATAGACTTTTTCAATTTAATCAGTTCTTTCATTTTGGGTCTGTCACTTACTACCTGGTTCAATCTTCAATCAACCTCTTGGATGTCTTTCCTGAATTTGTTTTAAATTGTATGACTTGGATTGTATAGCTTTAACAAAATTATGTTTTGGGCTGATATACTTGATGTGTTATATACTTTTATGCATTTTTGCATATATTTTCAAAGTGTAGTTTTATCACCTGCAGTGATGTCACTGCGGTAATGGTCCTCTGAGGAGAAGAATTATCTTTGAAAACTCATGAGTTAAGGACTTTAAGATACTTTGCCTGAACTTTAGATTCTAATAAAATTTGAATAGCCACTTATTTTATTATTTTATTTCATATATATATATATATATATATATATATATATATATATATATATATATATATATATATATTATCATGTGACGCTAATTCTGGCGTCCAGGAGTTAAAATTGTTAACATCTTTCCTGGAACAGCGTGAAAACGTTCTCTTGGCGTCTAACTGACTCCTCGTGCACGTTTCTCGGTTATCTTTTGAAATTCTCTTCTTTTATCCAGCTTTTTTGTTTATTTGCTTTTTTCACCTGATGACAAAGAATCGAAAACGTTTGTGATACATATGGAACATAAATTAATTTTTTTGATTTTAATATAAAAAAGATCATTAGAAAAATTGAAAAACTATAAAAAGGTATAATTAAACAGAATAATTCTGTCATTTTTAACGATGTTTGTTTAAATGAAAAAATGCAATATATATATATATATATATATATATATATATATATATATATATATATATATATATATATATATAAAATAGGAAACTAAACGTATACTTTTAGTAGATAGAACCTATAGTTTATTATTCTTTCCTTAAGCCAAGGCTTTTCAAAGATTAAAATCTTATCATCAGAGGAATTACATAGATAGATAAGTTGGCAGTGGAAAAGCCAAAATTCAAAATTTGAAAAAATATTAAGTAAACATGTATAAATAAAATTAATTTTTATACATGTATATAAACTGTAAATTCAATAAAATAATTTATACAACTTACCTTAAGATTTTGGACATGTCCATCAATAGCTGTCAAGAAAATGTCAAACTTTTTTATACATTGAGCTTTTAGGAGTCGTATGGAGGCCCCATAAATGAGAGCATCCCCAACAAAAAGTGTAATGGTCTTTTTCTTATCTCCCACTTCAGGTGTCCATCCTCCTGCACCTGGTCGCATGGCAGATTTATGTTCTTCATTACTGGACACTTTAATATCCCAATTTCTTATCAAAGAAGAGTCCATCAAACCATCACTGAAGACGCAGAGAGATTCTAAAATAAAAATAACAATTTTCTTGTATAAATTTTTGTTAATTAATTCCTCATGGGTTTTAGTGAAAGTAGGAATTAATGTTTAAGGAGTTTATTCTGATTTTCGTTTTACACACACACATATATAAAAACATATATATATATATATATATATATATATATATATATATATATTAAAATAAACATAGTTTGGGTATCCGACAATTGTTTCAGAACGTCTTCGGCTCCTGCTCAGGGATATACTGATGAACAAAGATTAGATCCGCCAATACACAATCATAAAAAACAAAACAAAAGACAAAAAACAAACAGACAAATTACATCTAAAAATTTTCAGACAAGAAACCCTTTACACAAGATGACATCTTGACACCTTATTATCGACACTTAAGAAAGTCGGTCAATTCAAACTATAGGCAGGACTGGCTAGAATCAGCCCGTCTCCCCTTCCTTAACGAAGAGGTTCTGAAACAATTGTCGGATACTCAAACTATGTTTATTTTAATATAAAAAGCTCTAATATATATTGACCAATTTTGAAAAGTATTGGTTTTGTTCATTTTGTTAATATTTAAACTTAATTAATTAATTAATTATATATATATATATATATATATATATATATATATAAGTGTAAATTAGTCGTCCAAGGCTATAGCAATGCGATGTGGTTGCCGTGAGATGGAAAAGTGAAAAGAAATAAACGCAGGGAGAGAGTGAAACTCAAAACGATTTATTAATAATTTCACGAAAACTGATTAAATACCAAATAGAAGAGATGCCTCAGACATGGAATTTTCCCCAACACTATCAAGAACATTCACCTACCGTCGTGCTTCTACCTATCCACTCTCCACTCTGCACGCTCGTTCATACATACCTTTTGTATAAAAAAAACCATCAAACACCTCCATTGCAAGCTACACCAACATATCAACGCTATGTCTGATAGCAAATTTCCCCCCCCCCTCACACCTTCCACCCCACATCTCCACATCTGTCAACAAAGCTTTCCACCACTGTTTCCACACGGAAAAAAACAGACTCATACTTAAATTCAACTGGCTCCACCAAAAACAGATCTTACAGCCACTTACCAATTATGGAGCTGTACACGGACCCCCTCTCCATCCTCAAGCTACTACCCAACCACTTATCACTGACCTCACGTGTTCTCTCTCCGCAACAGAAACTGATCTCCTCAGCCTCGGACCCAAATTCTTCGTTACACAAAAACTTAATGACCAAACCCTCCTCGATATTGAAACACAGTTCTGCAGGACAGCGTACCATTTGAAATGGTTATCAGCCTTTGAACCACCCTCCCTGGACCCACTTAACGACTCCACCCCCACCGATCCCCCTAATTTTTCATCCAACCCCTTCCCCGTTTATCAACCTGACCGCCCCCTACACCCTCCTCCTGAAAACCACCCTTTAGACCTAAAGTTGGTAAATCTCAAACATAAGATTTTCTCCATAATACAACGGGAAAAACACCGTATCACACCAAATATCTCCCATTCCCAGCGTCTCACCCTCAAAGGCCTTAAGAAAAAAAACCTGGTCTACCTACCCTCTGACAAAGGCAAGGAATTCTGCATTATCTCCCAAGAATCCTACAATACTCTCGCCCTAGAACACCTCAGCAATACATCCCTTTACACACCCGATAATGACATCTCTGCTACCCGCATACAAACCACTATTAACAACGCTTGGTCCCAAATTTGCTCCAGACGTAATCTCCCCAAGGCTTATAGGCTCAATCTCACCACTAGAAACAGTAGACTCCCCACCTTTTACCATCTTATTAAAACCCACAAAACCAGCAACCACCTACAGATCAGACCTATAGTCTCCAGTACTGAGGGACCTCTTTACAAGATCTCCTGGCTCCTCTCCCACTTACTTAAACCGCTACTCCCCACCTTCCCGGCACACGTCAGCAGCTCTGACCAGGTAATAGATAGACTCAACTTGCTCCAACCCCAACAGCTCCGCGTCAACAACTACATCTTCAGCCTTGACGTAGTCTCCCTTTATACTTCCATTCCCGCACACCCCGCCATTGACCTCATAACTGACCACATCTCCTCTAACAATCTTGACTGTTTTGGGCTTACCCCTACAGACATTCATCAGCTCCTACGTATCATTGTGGATAACACCTACTTTAAGTTCCAACAAGACACATACAAACAAGTCTCTGGCCTACCCATGGGTTCCAGTCTCTCGGCCTCCTCGCCATTTCTTACATGAACAGACTGGAGCAGCAAGCACTTAGCACCTGCCATTCCCATATTTTCTTCTCGAGATACGTCGACGACATTTTGATCCTCACTTCATCCCGAGAGGAAGCTATCTCTATCTTTAATACATTTAATAATTCTGACCCCCACATTAAATTCACCATCGAACATCCCAACACCTCAGGCTCTCTCTCACTTCTAGACTTCAAACTCAGCATTAATGACGACGGATCTCTCCACACCACTTTCTATAGAAAACCCGCCTGCAGGAATCTCTTTATCCACTACAAATCCGCACTACCCCTCAAATCCAAAATTAGTTACGCACAAACTGAAATCACCCGCATACAAGACAAATGCTCCTCTTCTTCCGATAAAACAACACACACCGAAGCCTTCCACCAAACTCTATTGACCAACGGCTTCCCACTAACTACCATATCTAGCCTTAACAACACCAGAAGACGTAGACACCACACTCTCACCAACACTTGCTTCCTTAAACTCCCCTTCTTTAGCGACCGTATCACTTCTGCTATCCGCAATGCCATACGTAGTGAGAACCTTAACATACAACTTTCTCACACAGGCACCTCTCTCCGACAACATTTATCCAAAAAAAGCCACTACACCCCAGACCCCTGCTCTCTAGCTAGTTGCCCCATCCCCAACTCTGGCCTCTGCCTCCGCACATATACAGTATACAACCTGCAATGCTCTAAGTGCCAAAAGTTCTACATCGGTAGTACCGTTAGGCCTCTACACCAACGTATTAAAGAGCATCTAAACACCCACATTTCTTCCTTCCATAAACACTTAATATCATGTGGCAACACACATCGCTCCATTAGTGTCCGCATCCTCAACTCTGTCCGCAATATAGATCAGCTTCGAATTTCGGAAGCTATCCTAATCTCTAAATTTCGCCCTGCCTTGAATAACAGATTCGAGTTGTCATCTCCCTTCATCCTCTGATTCTTACATCCTCACACTCCCGCCTCCTCACACTCCCACCCACAACTTACTTACCTTTTTTTATTTTTTATTTTTTTATTTTTTTATTTTTATTTTTTTTTTATAATCCTCCCCCTTCCCATAATCTCTTCTTATTCCCCCCCCCCCTTCCCCTGCTAATAAAAAAAAAAGAAAAAGGAAAGAAAAAGGAAAGGGGGGGAGAAAAAAAAAAAAAAAAAAAAAAGGTCCCATCCTTGGCTTTTATCCACTTCACAACTCAAATTCCTTCTCATGTTTCCAATCTCATTTCTAAAGTCTGAATATATTATTTAGAATAAGTTATCTCCCTTTGACAGTAAATTTAAATTTAGATTTGAAGAGAATAAATGAAAAAAAAAAATAAATAAATAAATAAATAAATAAATAAAGATTGATGAGTCATGTAAAATGAAACATAATTTAAAAATTGGTATATTACTAAACTAATGTTTATAATGTTTTAACCTTAGTTATATGATTGCTTAATGGAATTTTGACGTTTTCTGCGTTCCTAATCCACTTCACAACTCAAATTCCTTCTCAAGTTTCCAATCTCATTTCTAAAGTCTGAATATATTATTTAGAATAAGTTATCTCCCTTTGACAGTAAATTTAAATTCAGATTTGAAGAGAATAAATGAAAAAAAAATAAATAAATAAATAAATAAATAAATAAAGATTGATGAGTCATGTAAAATGAAACATAATAAAACTTAAAAAATTGGTATATTACTAAACTAATGTTTATAATGTTTTAACCTTAGTTATATGATAGCTTAATGGAATTTTGACGTTTTCTGCGTTCCTACTGCCAATTGTTTTCCCCTGTACTACGATGATCTGACACCGGTTTTTCTTCCCGTTTTTCCGACCCTCTCGGTCTTCTATTGTTGTCTTCTGATAATGAAAGTTGTTCTTTCGAAAATTTAAGATTACCCTTTGCCGATCTGTTACTTACCAAAAAAAAAAAATACTATTTGGTATTTAATCAGTTTTCGTGAAATTATTAATAAATCGTTTTGAGTTTCACTCTCTCCCTGCGTTTATTTCTTTTCACTTTTCCATCTCACGGCAACCACATCGCATTGCTATAGCCTTGGACGACTAATTTACACTTACATTTACCAGCAATGCTTCAAGCAAACTACAATCTCCTTTTATATATATATATATATATATATATATATATATATATATATTGTATGTGTCTGCATTGTCCTTCTGATGTATGATTATTTGAAATGTGGGTGTTAGCAATTAAATTCCTGTCCTGATTGGATAAGTTAAATAAAAAGTATAAATTTAATTTTAAAAAATAAACAAAAAATAATAAGCATATATTACTAAGGATATGAATCTTAACTGTGTAAAGTAGATACAAAAATTAAAAATGGTGATAGTTAATAAAAGAATTGCATTTGAATTTGCATCTCTGGGACATGGTAAAGGTCACTATTTGGTTATTTGACCAACTTAGAAGTGAAGTGCGGCAAAATCTTTTTTTAAACAAAAGGGAGGAAATTCGAGAGGGTAATAAAATCAAGGATTCATTAGTTGGAAGTTAGAGTGGGCATTACTTAATTATAAAAAAATATTATTGAATGTAAACCAATACATTTAGACTGATAATTTCTGTTAAAAATGAAACACACTTTTCTGTGTAGCTTACTTGCCATAAGTATATATATATATCCAAATGAATGAAGAAATAAAGGTTTACAATGAGGAAGAACAACTAAAAGCTTTGAGAGAGAATAAAGGTCTCAATGCCACTAAATAGAAACAATGCCTCGGGAGAAACATTATCATATTGAAAAAAGACTATGTTGTTTACAAAGTGTTCACCCAAATTTTCCTCAAACGGATGCAGAACATACTTGACAGAAACCTACCAAAAGAACAAGCTAATTTCCAACTTGGATTTTCCACTATGAACAACATTAAAGTTGTAAGCCAACTCCACAAGAAAGCTAATGAGCACAGTATATCACTGTGTTTTTCTTTTGTCAACTATGAAAAAGCATTTAACTTCATTGAATTCACCCCTCTGTTCAAAGCTTTGAAAAGTCAAGGAGTTGACAGCGCGTACATCAACTTGTATCAGGACCTTTACGATGGAACCACAGCAACTTTAAAACTCCAACAGGATAGTGAAAAGATCGATATAGAAAAGGTGCCAGACAAGGCGACAACAGTTCACCAAATCTCTTTACATTCTGCCTGCAAGATTCGGTAATCAATAAAATTGATTGGGAAGACAGAGGTATCAATATAAACAGAGAATACCTTGCTCAATTAGAATTTGCCGACGATATCATTGTCACAAGTAACACACCTCAAGAACTAGAAGGGATTCTTAATGACATCCAAATGTGAGTCATTTAGTCACTTAAGATGCACACTGGAAAAACCATGGTCATGTTCAACAAATATGCCACAAAAGCCCCAGTCATAGTGTAAAATGTTGAGGAAGTTGATAACTACATCCACCGAGGGAAGATGGTGAGAAGCGATGCTGATATTATGCCTGAAATCAAACGGCAAATTGTGCTTTTCCAAAGTAGATAATATCATGAAGAGTAGAAAATCCATAATGAGCATTAAACGGGAAGTGTTTAACGAATACACCATTCCTGTTATGACACATGGTAGCGAAACATGGGCACTTAATAATACAGCAATAGAAAAACTAAGAGTGGCACAATGCAAAATGGAATGCATTATGATTGGAATCAGACAGCAACCTGGAGTAAACAACATCATCACCACGATACGAATGGCCAAACAGAGATGGGGAGGACACCATTCGAGATCTACAGACAACAAGTGGACATTTAGAGTTACACAATGAACCCCGAGGCAATGGGAAAAACCAAGAGGAAAGCTAAAAACCTGGTGGAGAGATGACTTCGACAGCCAACTGGGTCTTACGTGGTCATGTCTAACCAGGGACAAGACAAGGTAGAAGGAACCCAGGGAGGGGTTCCTTCTTCAGGAGTGATCAAAAACCCTAATGATGATATATATATATAAAATATTTTTGTCATTCTACTCATATATATATCTATCTATCTATATATATATATATATATATATATGTATATATATATATAAGTAGGATGACAAAAATATTTTTAATATTTTTTATTTCGTTGACAAGTTTGTTTGTAACATGTTAAATTCATTTTCAACAGAAAAAATAAATAAATTAAAAATTTATTAAATAATCCTTCTCTTGAAATTCTGAACGTTGGATTGTAATCAAAGCAGAAATGATGGAACCTTAGTTATAGGGAAGGATAGATAGATGGATATTCAATGAGTTATAATAATAATTTATTACGGTCATTCAATGATTGAGATAATTAATAAGAAACAATGATAAAGAATAGAGATTAAATTAAAAACAAAATTATAATAAATAGAGATAAAAATGTATTCAAATAAATATTTCTCACTTTGTTATTTTCATTCATTTAATTTTACAAAACAGAATAAAATTTGCCTAAATATGAAAAAAAAAAGAACATTGTCTGCATACCTGTTATTGTTGGAGCTGGAGTTGTGGCTATAAAAATATAAAAAAATATAAGTGAATTTTAGTAAGAGTAAAAAAATAAAAATAAATAAATCAAGTACAAAGTAATTCGTTTTAAAAGTAAATGGCAGTTATAACATCTTCCTATAGTTTATAAGTTAAATATTATAGGAATTAAATCCTATAAGTTTCAATGAATTGTATAAATATACAAATCCATTCGAAAACATTAAAAAAGACCTACAAAATATTAAACCAATGACAAACGTCTTGTCAAATATTGCAAACGCAGTAGTAGTAGTAGTATTAGTAGTAGTAATAGTAGTAGAAGCTAACCAGAAATATCTCAAATAACATAATGCTAGAAGCCGATTCTTAAGAAACTGCTGTATATAAGTTAGAATTTTCGGTGCTTCTATAATAAAAAGCCGAAAAAAAGTTTTTCTTGTCTTTTAGTGTCGGAGAGGTAAATAAGGGGCAGGTAACTCTTCACAACAGCTCTAGCTTTCGAACAATATTTTCCTAACCCTAACCCTAAACCCTAACCCTTTTATGTCTAATCGACGTTCTCCTTGCACAGTAGCCACATGTGCAACACCAATTGAAGCCATCTGTTTTGATTACTGGAAAATCGTATTTAAAATTCGTTGTAAGAGTTACCTGCCCCTTATTTACCTCTCCAATACTAAAAGACAAGAAAAACGATGAATCTGGTGCAGCATTCACCCTGGTCAAGTTGAGATGGCTTCCTCTGAAAGTGAAAGTTTCTAAGAAAATTAATTTCACAATCGGTCTGTAGTCACATGTATATCCCAGTCGGGGTTGGGGTTGGGGGAATTACAGCATTGTTAGTTTTCTTTTGAAGTTTTTGCAGGGAGGCATTACCATCCTCCAACATACAGGGCCTGATACTCCCAAATGGTCACCCATCTAGTACTAACCAGGCTCAATGTCATTTAACTTCCGGTGATCCAATGAGAACCAGTGTGTCAACATAATTAGGCAGTATGAACAAAACAGCTTATATTGTCCCTGACTAGCAAACAATGCCACTCACACATACAATGTTGCCATATAAACAGCAGTCAACAAACAGCCTCACATAAGCTCATATATAAAAGGCTAGTGTCAATAAAAAGTCAGTCCTTCTTCATATTTCAATGAAGAACTTTCACTTAATTACAACCAAAATAAAAAGACTATTTTCTTTATTTGAAAACACAAAGACTTTCTGTTATGATTATCTACTAGTTTTTTAGTAATCATATATATATATATATATATATATATATATGATAAACAATGAAAAATGTTCCGACATAATAGAAAATGAAATAAGGAAAACCAAAATATTAATTAAATATCCATCTACATTTCACCTTTATTAGAAGGTTTCATCAGGAGGGAAGATTGAAGAAAAAGAAAGAATACAGCAACAAGTACCAAAGTCTGAAAAATAAATGTGAGGAAGCGCTCAGCAGTTAGAACACTGAGAAATGTGCTACACTCATTTTTCAAACTTTTATCGGTTGTAATGTTCTATGGAACGTTATATATACCGTTGACTTCTGAACACTCACTTTTCAAACTTTTAGCGTCTGTTCTGCCTTGGCACATTTCTCTCTATTCCTACTAACATCTAATAGACATATTACATTCATATTTAAATGATCTATACAAAAATGTTAAATTTCTGGCATGAAAAATGAAGTCCCAATTTAAAAAAAATATATATACACACTTACATGCAGATTGGAAACATCCAACAACGGATACAGTCACGTGCATTCGGCAATTTCCTGATCTAAATTGAATCTTAACTGTATCTGCTGATGTACCAAATGGAATTAACACAATGTCATTTGGACCATTTTTCTGAAAATAATAATTTAATTGAATAAATAACAATGTATGTTATATATGATATAGCAAGATTATGAAGTAATATTGATATAGGGCAACATAATAATTAATTTAATACGAATATATTTAGGCAGAATCTTCTTATAGAAACTTCAGTCAGATATGGTTAGAGAGTAAAGAGGATAGAAATAATAAACAGTTATCGGTTGAATAAATCATGTGATAGGTTAAGTAAAAAGGGTTTTGAAATAGTTAAGCAGTTACAACAAAGTAAGTCTACAAGTGGCTATGCTTCATAGCCACCTGGAAAATTGAATGAACAGTGAAATCTCTTAAGATTGCATGCATATATATATATATATATATATATATATATATATATATATATATATATATATATATATATATATATAGGATCAAATATAAACCAAAAGTAAAACTTTTAGTAGATGGAGCCTATAGTGAAGAGGTTTAGCTCAATATACGAGATAGAGATGCTTCAAGAAGTTATCAATAATGGCCAGCTTTTCTCGTTTCAATTCCATTTAAGTGCGTTTGGATTTACTTATATTTGAACATTTTCTCCACACTGCTCCTACGCAAAAGTTTTTTTTCACTTTCTACAATTCATTGGACATCTTTTCAACGGAAATTTACCACCCGGACAAACCACATATCTTTTTTACGGAACTTCTCTTTCACTGCATTTTTTTTAATAATATTTTTCATATATTTTTCAAATTTTTGAACTTTGGTTTTTTCGAAAGCCAACTTATCTATCTGTATTTCTCCTCTGATGATAAGATCTCGATCTTTGAAAAGCCTTGGCTTAAGGAAAGAATAATAAACACTAGTTTATTACTGAATACACCTTGCATTGAACAATTGAAATTTGAAATAAATTTGGACAATCGTCGCATATTTATCACTCTTTTTTCTTCTATATCTCTCTCTCTCTCTCTCTCTCTCTCTCTCTCTCTATATATATATATATATATATATATATATATATATATATATATATATAGCAAACCCACCAGTTAGTTGATTTGAGTTAATAAATTGATATTCTAAATAATCTACATCCCAAGCCATCCCAATTATTACCAGGGGTAAGGTCAATAATAGCTGTGTAAGAAGCATGATGTTGTATGGCAGTGAGTGTTGGGCCCTCACCAAGGCTTCACTTGCCCAACTCCAGAGAAATAACAGGGCAATGATTAGGTGGATATGCAACGTAAAGTCAGACCAGATCCAGAACATTAGGTCAGACACTCTACTTGAGAAATTGGCAATTCCAAAACTTGATGTCCTAATAAGGGCAAATTGTCTTCGCTGATTCGGGCATATTGAAAGAAGCAAGGAGTATATTGAAATTTGCAGAGACCTAAGACTGGACAGCAAAAAGAAAGCCGGGGACCCTATGAAGACATGAAAAGAAACCATCAGGCAAGACCATAAATAGTGGAAAATGGACACAGTCAATCCCCACAATCATGATCACTGGAGACTTAGCATAAGGACAGCCAGACAATGCCAAACCTTTGTGGAAGGGAACATAAATGATAAACCTGGATAGTGAGTGAGTAATTTATAGTAATCACTTCATCCCAATACAGGTATCAGAAGATTAAATACAAGATGTTGATATTGTCCACATGTGGGAATAAAAATAAAGACACTAAGATTCATAGGAATGAATATCAACGGATATAAAAAAAATACATATCCAAATGGTTGAAAAATTTAATAAAATAACCAATAGGCAAAAGTTGTTATTTTGTTTCAATCAAATTTGCTTGAAGAATTAATCTATATAACCTACCTTGAATCTTTCTATCTCTCCATCGATCCCACTAAGAATAACATCAAATGTTTGAACACATTTACTTTTTGGCAATTTAACAGCGGCACCATAGATGAGAGCATCACCAACAAAGAGACTGACTGTAGATTTCTTATCTCCAGCTTCAGGTGTCCATCCATTTGCACCGGGTCGCATAGCAACTTTATTTTCTTCATTACTGGACACTTGAATATCCCAGTTTCTTATCAAAGAAGAATCAGCCAGGCCATCTTGTTTCACACACCAAGAAGCTATATATAAAAAAGAAACACTCATTATATTTTCACTTCAATATTTAATGTAACAATTCTATTAGAAATGCATTAACTAATAATAATAATTTCTGTACTATGAACAATTCAAGAGTTCTCTATCAAATGTATATTTAATTATATTAAATAGTTGTTATTTACAATATTTGCTTTGGACTTATTAAAAAAGCGTTACTATCCTTTGTCTCCTTAAATAGATTATTTTCCTTTACCTATCATGTCAATGAATTACCTCCTTTGTATTCTAAAATAGTCCCATCTGAGTGAGCAAGACAATTTCCACTTTGGTGGGATGAAGGCGAAATTAGCCTTTACTTGAATCGGATGCATTCAGGGAGCCGTTCTGTTCAGACGTTAAAGGGACTTATTTTCACAATAAGTTGGTTTTTAATTAAGCCACAAACACACTTAGTTTTGCAAAGACGTTTCTTCTATCATAATTTAATACATATATAATCATTGATCATTATCTTGTGTGCTTTCTTTACACTCTATTTTAGCTTATCTTCCCAATGTTCAGCAAACACAAATCACTTCTGACTATTGTCCTCTTCATATATTGCTGCTACGTTTTGGCCAATATGCTCATCAGCTTTCTTCAAGTGCATTATTTGTTTACTGTGATATTTTTGTCATATTTAAATATGATTCTTGTTGATTATTTATCTACCTCATGCACTTAAATATGATAACTTGCAAGTACCATCAACTAAAGCAAATAATCAACAATAATCATATGGAAGAACATCAAATATGTAAATGAACAAGAAATTTGAAGAAGACTGAAATAACCGAAATGCAGTTGAAGTTAGAATTTATCGTTAATGAGGAAAAGGAGAAAAACAATGAAAATAAAATGATGATTGTTCATTCCAAAAATCCAGACCAAAATTAATAAAAACAAAGGCACAGAAAATATTTAATGGCAACTGAATATCAAACTCAACTAATCTTTGTGTATTTAAAATATTAGAGAATATTTCAGGTAAGTCAATACGTTTTGATTGATAGAAACATCCAAATAATTCCTGTTTAATGTTAAAAATAATGCCTGAACTAAATTCTTTTTAAAACATAAATCATGATAAATATTGAGATAATTTGGAGAATTATTAATATCAATCATATTTAAAAAGGGTACTTTCACATAATGTTTGGTTTATATACTGACATTTAATTCAATTACTAGACTATGAAATCGACTTTGCCAAGTTCGAATCCTACTGTGTTCAATTATGCACCACTACCATATAAATTCAACCATAGTTAAAATAGCAACTTTGTTAAAAAAAAAAAACATTTTTAATAACATCAGTGGATATATACTTTGAACAAATACGTCGTTTATTTGATTAGCATCGTCAACTTTGTAAGAAAAAAAAGTTGTTTTTTTCAAAATCACCAGTAAAAGCAGTGGAATTGCACGTTTAACAAGCACATCGTTTGTTTGATTAGCGTCGTCGACTTTAAAATAAAAATTTTAAAAAATGTTTTTTTTTTAAACATCAGTAAAGGGAAGGTGAAGCACTCTTTAAATTTGGTGGACAATCACAGAGAGATGGTGTCTCAATAAAAAAAAGAAAAAGGTCCCCATCACCTTACTAGGTTTGTGTCGGAAAGGATATCTGGTCTATAAAAATTTTGCCTCAGTTAATGAAATGACTTCCAAAGAAACCTGACCAGAGTTAAGTTTGGAAGTCAATTTCTAAAAGCCGTCCAACACATGCCAGAATGTAAAACGACCGTTAAACTGATGATAGTGATGATGATAGTGATGATGGTGATGATGAGCCATTTATAATGTTTTGGTATTAAATAACCTGAAAAGGGTTGATATGACATAAAACAACCAATGAAACTATTCAATTACTCATCATCATTATCATATTTATTATTAGTAGTTAATTAGTACCATTGCTATTATTATCATTACTATAAAAAGTATGATATACATTGTTTTAATATTATTATTATTGTAATAATCACAGTGATTATGGCTATATGACTTAAGTTAAGCAATGTCGAGCCTAATAGAGTACTTCGTTGAGTGACAGTTAAAGCTGGATGATGAGGGCAAAGCTAGATGCACTTATTATGAAGATGGCATCCTGGGAGGATCAACCGGCATCTGCAATGCCCTATCCTGAACTTGCAATCCAGGTGAGAGTAACACAGTGTGGATCACCTAAACCCAAATTAGCCAATGATGAGCCTCTTACCAGCCTTTAGTCCATTGAGAACAAATGATCGTCTTAGTACTCTGTAAGGGAGTGGAGCTAATGACAATGACAACGATTATCAGTATAACAATTTTACTAATACAAAACAAAAAACTGGCCTAAAAGATAGACATATTGAAAGTAAATCGAATTTTTAGCACATAAATGTTCACTCACCTGTTCCAGCTGTTGTTGTGGCTATAAAGAAGAAAAAATGTATGTATAGAAAAAGATAGATAATGCTTGAATCAGTCTGTTATTACAAAAATATATAAATGGGGATGCATGATTGGCCTAATATATACCGAATATTAAAAGGAATATTAAATCGCCTATGTTTATTTCCATACCCACTGGATCTGAAACCAAAGTTTTCTTCCAGCTATGTATACAATAGCATCAAGTGTTCAAATAATTGGAGGCGACAATAAAGTGGTTACAATAGGTATTTTGTTTAGACACTAAATAACCAAAAAGGGTTGATTTTCTATAAGGCAGACAAACGAAACCAAAATAAAATTTTAAAACAGTTAAGTAAAATTTGTATACATCTGGTGTAAAATTATATTACCAACAAAACTCTTCTGTTCTTAACAGCCCTTTCTTACAGAAGAGACGTTGCTAGTCTTTTTCTACTCTATTGTTATTTCATGGAAAGTGATTGACTCACCTCCAATCTCTGGTTCCTCTTTGTAAAACATTCACAGCAAGAACTTGTCTAGCTACCTCAACTAGAACTTCCCTTTTTCCCCGTGTGCATACTATCAAACTAAATTTCCATAGAAAAAAGTTTCTTTTCAAGGACTTCCTATTTGTAAAAGACATTACTACATGAGTGCTTTCCTGAAGACTACAACATGGTCGTCTTCAAATCCAATATCAATAAACACTTGTCATAAACCGTCCCTATAAGTAATCACATTTTGTTCATTCCATTCATCATTTTCAATCCTCTCATCATTCAACTGGCAATTCATCAAAATAAATTTGAAAAAGGCTATAGTCTGCAATCTTAGTGTGAGTCAAAAAAATGTCAATAGTTGATGTAATTCATTCTTTTCCTAAGGTAGGACAGTGTACAATGCCTTACTTATTATCACTTAATACAAAGTGTAATTGGACCTTGTGTTTACTTTCGTGACGCTCGCTTCCCTTATTTTGTCCTTTAATCCTCATATTCCATGTGCAACGTTTCTGATAAAGTGGGAAGAATTACTGTTTTCTGAGTCGGAATCTATCCATCTAACACTTATCGTTGGTTAGTTTTTTACCTTAAAATAGTATTTTTTTTAGCTCCTTACATCAAGTGGTTTCATGCCTTGTCTAGAGCGATTTCCATTTAAAAAAAAATTACCTCAACATACAATTTGTGCAGTTATACATTACAATACAGTCATATTCGTTTTGCTGGTATCAATCACAAAAACTGAATTTTACATTTATAAATTTGAGTTTTGGGAAATTTATTGGAATTTATTGATGCCCCTCTCACTGATTGGCTGTCTGCCTTGTTCCTTTAGAGCCCTAGGAGTCATGTGAGTCAGCCTATAAAAACCCTTGCACACTGAGTTCCGGCCTCTTTTCCTCCTTTTCCCTTTCCTCTAAACCCAGCAGGCCAACGGCTGACCTCTCAGTGACAAAAGTCCTGGACAACAGTCACTGAGAGCTAACCCACTCCTTTTTCATCTTCCCCGTTACCCACAATCTTCGATCAGGGTTGACTACATCTCGACAAATCTCTAGATGGCAGTTTGGATTTAGCTATCATTCATTCCAAGATTCTCAACCTTGGTTGTTATTGGCCTGACTGTATAATGACAGAAGCCCATGAAGATGTTTCACGCAGAAAAGCCTTTACTTCCATACAAAAAGAGCCAAGATAAGCTGTTACTCGAACATCTTTAACCAGATTAGTTCTCGCGAAACATGTATTCGCAAACATAGCATAATCTGTCTCCTTTTTGTACAATCAGCATTTTCTGTTGTATATATACGACTATCGCTTGCCAAGTAAAATTGTTCTAAAATGATGTACAATTGTTGTGTTCCTTCTCACAAAAGCTGTCATCGTCACATTTCTGTTTCGGTGCTTATCTACACGATTGTTACTACACTCTCACATGCAAGAATTGAACTAAAATATAGATAGATTTTTAATAGTCTTTATTAAAGAGTTAACCAAAACGGAGATGACTAATCTTCTTGTTAGACAAATATGAATCTGAGTGAAATAAAGAGAAACATTTATTTCTCAACTTGTAAGAAAATTCCATTCACTGCACTAAAACGTGTGAGAGAAAATAACAAACAATGTATACTTACATGCTTGAAAACATCCAATAATAGATACAGACACAGACATCTTACAATTATGCCTCTCAGGAGTAAAGTGGATTTTGACTGTGTCTGCTGTTGTGCCAAATGGAAAGCTTACAATGTCACTTGGACCATTGTTCTGAAATAAAGATATCGATATATTAATACTGCTAACTGAAAACTTACTAACAATGAGGAAGATTTTCCGTGATGGAAATCAAAATGCCCTGCTGGATGTCTGGAATTACACTGCTCGACGGTGTCTGTAATGAGGATATTCAAGGGTGCTACAGCATCACACTGATTGAAGGAAAAATAAAAGAATCGCGACTCAGATGGTTTGGACACCATCGCAAAAGAGGAAGAATGATGATGAAATGGACAGACATCCTGCATAGAGATCTTTTCTTTTTTTTTTTTAACTTAGTTCACCCCAAACAAGGAAAGTTGCTACTGTAGATATAAGGGGCTACTGAGAATTAGGGTGAAAGTTTTGGGGGTAATCCTAAATTGGAAGCTATGCAGCGAGATGCCTGTTCACATTAGTTATAAATTTCTGCATGTCGGTACAGTCGGGGAAACAGGGAGCGGGGGGGGAGTTCCAAAGGCCGGCAGCTCCAGGAAAGAAGCTATTAGAGTAGAATACTCTCCGGCATCTGGGGACCTCCACAATGAATGGATGGGATTTAGTTGATTGTCGGGTTGGTTGAGTGTATTTACATCGAGTGTGCACCAGAGCAGTAAGTTCATCGGAGCACAATGCATTGAAATACTTGTAAAACAAGCACAAAGATGCAACATTGCGGCGATGGGCTAGAGCTTGGTGGATAGTGAGGGACCTATCAGATTTGAGACTCTTTTTTGGACCTTGTCTAAGAGGGAGAGACTAGTGGATGATGCACCAGCCCATATGTGGCAACAATACTCCATGCATGGGCAGATGGTGGCTTTGTAGAGATATAGGATAATGTCAGGTGTGAGAAGTTTTCTAGCATGGTAGAGGGAGCCCACTTTCTTTGCAGCAGCCTTGGCAATGTCTGCTATGTATTTGTTCCAATTCATGTTACCTGTGAATGTTAGGCCGAGGAGTTTGAACGTTGGACTCTCAGGTAGGGTGTTATTTGCCATGGCAACCGGTGATTGGAGAGGTATTTTGTAGTTGTTGAAACTGGCCTTCATCCGGACCAAACCTGTGATCATGTCAAGTGGAGACAAAAATCCATCATTGCGGACCATGCCTTAACTCAGAATTAATGGATAAGAAAAAGAAGAATCAAAATTCAACTTTTACACACTATACACAATGCTTCAAGCAAACTACAACATCCTTCTCATATATATATATATATATATGTAAAAATAAAAATGGAATAAAGGATAAGCAAATCAACAACTAGCAAAAATAAACTACATATTGAATAGTTCTACCAAAATATTTCAATTGTTACAATACAATCATCATCAGTTGGTAGCAGAACTTTAATTAAAAACAACAAAGTTTTTAAATTTAAAAACTTTTCTGTTTTTAATTAAAGTTCTGCTACCAACTGATGATGATTGTATTGTAACAATTGAAATATTTTGGTAGAACTATTTAATATGTGTTTTTGAGTTTATTTTTGCTGGTTGTTGATTTGCTTACCCTTTATTCCATTTTTATTTTTACATTTTGTCTGAAACATTGTTTCTTTTATTTCTTCATATATATATATATAAATTCTTTGTGAAATAGTAGGAAAATCCCAGCAGATTGCTCAATTAATTAAGGGAATCAGAATTAAGAGCTTAATATTTGTTTATTAATACAAAAATTCAATACAACATATGGACTAATGGTTTCAAGCACAGAAGGCAAAACCTCTGGTCCATATGTTGTATTTAATTTCTGTATTAATAAACAAATATATATATATATATATGTATGTGTAGAAGTTACATAATTACAATACATATTTATATTATTTATAATATATTTTCTTTTGCACTTGCATGTTCTCACTTGCGGAGTGATTAGTACATGGTTCGGTAAGAACACACTGGCATGTTCTCACTCGTGTAGTTATACGTTGGGCGATAAGAACCCTCTCCACTTGGGCGGTTATTTCCACCCAACCTTTTCGCACCTTTTACGAACAATCAGACTTCAAGCGTCATGCTGACAAGATGCATATTTTCTTCCTCACCTCTCACAAGGACTTGGACGTAAGGCGAGATGAAAGTTCTGTTTTAGACATAGAGGTGACAAGACAATATCTCTCTTCTCGTTTCTAGCAATCTCTCAGCTAGACGAGATGAAACTAACGGACTCAATTCCCTTTCTATAGTACATACATGTCTGTAGACTCAACCTATTTGGTATTCCTGTTTTCATAACTCTTTCCGGACGATGTTTTGTGTTGATGAAACTGTTGAATAAAATTGATTTAAATTGTAGAGAAGAAGTTTGTCCTTTTAACTGAAAACTTGGTGACCCTTTTCTTTATATCAAACAAGGCCAATAGGATGGATACAGACGCAGCAACCCTACAACAAAAGGGCAATGTCCAACAAGTTCTCCCAGGACTCTACATATGTATCACAAGTTAGCTGAAAAAATAAAACCAATAAAGTGTGCGATCATAGGATCTACAAGAGCTAATATGAATTATTTTATTTAACAACTATACATTATAGTGTCTGTTAGGGGTACCCGGGTTTCATCGATCAGATAATGCTGAATTTAGGGTAAAATCCGGCTGGTTAAAGCAGACCGATTTGTTAGCCCCCTTCTGGGTCCGGAAAAAATGGGAAATCTGATTTGACCTGCTGGATTTTACTCTAAATCTAGCATGATCAGATCAATGAAACCCGGGTATTCCCAACAGACACTGTAATGTATAGTTTTTAAATAAAATAATTTTTATATATATATATATATATATATATATATATATATATATATATATATATATATATATATATATCATAAAAAACAATTGTAAGACTCTTGATATCAGTGTCGTGAGCTGGTAACAGGTGGTAGAAACCAATTTGGAGAAGGAAAATGATTTTTGATGATTGTAACACCATCACCTTTGAACAGGTATTATATTTCGAGATGAGCACTCTGAAAACAGTAAATTACTAGATGATTTATATCCTGGGCAAAAATTTGTTTTTCAAAGACAAGTCAGACACTTATGCCAGCTCTGTGACAAAGAATGCAGGTCAGCAGCCATGAAGAAAATACATATAACAGTGCACAAAGTTAAATTTCAAGACTATTAAGGAAACTTTGTATGTGCCATAATTGCAGGTAAATCTGAAAGAATGAAGTTGACATTAAGAGATACTTGCATGCTGCCAGGTGCTTAGAACTAGACTAGTGAGATGGCTTTGTCCAGGATCTAATTGCTGAGTGACTGCCCTGGAGAAATTCTAAGCTATCCAAGAATTTAGTGTCCCAATGGTAAAATACACACCACCAAATTATTATTTCACTTGTTTATGTGATATCAAGCAGCGATTATTTTAACGTGTAATGTCATCAATGACCAAAGAATAAACACATAAAATAATATGAAACTGCAAAGATGCACATACACTGTTTTTTAATACCCTGTCCAGTGGCAAAAGCAGTATCGCCTTAGCCACACCTGATGAGGGCAGAGTAGAACACGTGCTATCACACGTATATTAAAATATATATATTATAATGCGAATGTTTCGGAGTATGAGATTCCAAAATATTCTTTTTAAAAAAACTAATTTTAAAACGATTTTAAAAATTCAGTTTGGATATTTATAAATTTTAAGGTTATTTGTCCATAAGTTACCTTAAGTCTTTGCACATGTCCTTCTTCACCATTACTGAGGAAGACATCATATTTCCCAACACACTTGCTCTTTAGTAACCTCATGTTGGCCCCATAAATAAGAGCATCACCCACAAAGATGCTGACTGTTTTTTTCTTATCTCCAGATTCAGGTGTCCATCCTTGTCCACCTGGTCGGATAGCAGCTTTATGTTCTTCATTACTGGACACAGCAATATCCCAGTTTCTTATCAAGGAAGAATCAGCCAGGCCATCTTGTTTTACACACAAAGAGGCTGAAACAAGAAAATAAATGTATTTATATTCTTTTTATTAAGACACTTTTCGAAGTTGAAAACATAAAGAAAATGCATTTATAGGATTGATCTCTAATATTTTATCAAATTGGCGTAAGCAGAGAAACAGAAACTAAGCAGAAATTCACTTCAACAACAAAAGCTCAAACTGCGGCTATAAAACAACAGTCTAACAAAAAAGTGCTAAAAAGCCAAAAATGTTGATCACATGGGTTGCTTACAACTATGTCGGGCAAACCACTGCTCAAACATATAAAAAAACATCACGCAACGTCAAACTTTCTCTTTTCCTCATTTTCTTTCTACCTCTCAGACGTTTAACAGATAGGACAAGTTTGGCTACTCCTTGCCTTTGGACAAGGGGTGCTAGCGTGTCGGTTGACTATAAAACATACGCGCACCCCCCCCCCCACACACACACACAAAGGTATACACTCCTATCATTCTTCAATGTACGCAACCTCACACTGCTGACAAAGGCACACACACATACAAATGCCTAAACGACGTATCAACCCTATGCTTGCATGCACACAGTCACACGCACACATGTTGTCTACCACACTCAACCACACACTCACGCATACACACGCTGTTTACAAAGGTGCACACACAAATACCTACCAGATAAATCTAAACTCATGCGCACTCATAAATCACAGGCATAAACATTTATCGCTTCTCTAACTGGACACTTGAAATGAACACTTAAGCTAAGGCCCGCACTCCTACACATTTATATTTATTATTGTTTTCAAAGAAAAAATGCGATATATTTTTATGAATAATCATAGACATACCTGTCTCTGTTGAAGGTTTTAGCGTTGCTGAAAATGTAAAATATAATTTGCATAAAAATTATGTTTGTATATATTACAAACTGTTTAAAATTTGCAAAATACGTCTTTTATCAGTGAATAAAATTTGAATGATTTATTGAAGCAGAAGTCCACATAATCATTTGAAATGTTCTATTAATTCTCAAATTACTAGTTTACACGTGCCATCAAAAATGATGGCAAAGTACCAAAATATTTATTGCATCAAAATGAGTTTTTTACCAGAATATAAAATCAAAAATATTTTTATCAGCTTTTTTCAACTTACAGATTTATATATACTAGCAAAATGTTTTGCTAATTATATTAAGTTACAGTGTATATAAATTTTAAGCTGGATAAATAGTAAACTTATTTTTAAACATAGAAAGTGTTTTACATGGATCGTAGAAAACAAAATCTTTAAATTCTCTTTAATATTAGTGTCAATGTTTTTTTTTGTTTAATAAATTTATTGAATCAAATTAAATATTCATCTAAAAGGATTGATGATAATAAAAAATGGGCTTCACCGAGGCCTACATAAACTAAGGCCTTTCAACTGAGTTGAGATTTTCTGGTGATGTCATAGTCCCACTATCAATCAGGACCGGAAGTGAGTCGAGGCCTACATAAACTAGTTTAGGTAGGCCTTGAATGAAGCGTAACTGTAATCAAATACTCAACTCCATCGGATTATTCATTCACTTGGAAATCATATTTAATTGTTCCTGCTATTGTGAATTTATTCCTCTGCCAAGAACACGGCTACCCTCCTAAGGATTATTCATGCACTTGGAAATCATTGTTAACTTTTTCTTTTTAATGATGTCAAGCATTAAAGAGAATTAAAAAAAAAAATCCAACATAGCATCCAAAGATTAAAGCATTACATTATATTATGACGACCGTGATTAAAGTGCGAATTTAAAGTTAAAAAAAATAAATTAGAATTTTATTTTGAGATAAAAAATACAATTTTAAACTAATTAATAAGTTTAAGCCAAAATCCCCTAAAAAAACATGACTATTTTAATTTATTACAATTTTTTACTATATTGTAAAAAAAAACTTTACTTTGCAAAAAAACACACATTTTTAATTTATTTTAATAAATGTTCTATTAATTAATTATTTTGAATTATTGATTTTGTGTTACTTTAATGAATTCGTTATCTTTCATGTTTGATTTATTTTTAAGTTCAAAAAAAATAAAAAAACATCATTTATTATTTTTAGGAAATGAGAGCAAATTATTCCAAAACAAAACAAAAGAAACACATTTTAATTTATTTCAATAAATGTTCTATTAATTAATTATTTTGAATTATTGATATTATTAGATACGTGAAAATATTAGAAAACCGCATCGTATTATTTTTGTAATGTTATTTAATTCGAGAATTTAATTTTTCTTCAAGTTATATTAGTTTTATTAATACGGAATCTAGGGGCTTTTTTTTTCGTAATATATGAGAACTATATTTTAAAAGATTTTTTATTGTTAACATCTATGATGCTTTATTTTCGTTAAAAAAATACATTCACTTTTTTTTAGTACTCAGCGATATAACTTTAGTAAACATGTTTTTTGTTTACATGAAATAATACATTTGCACTGACATTTCTAATAAAGTAATGAGTTAATCATATTTCGTGATCGTTAATTAATAAATACTGAAAATTTAATTAAAATTGGTTGATTTCTTGAATTTTGATGAATTTTTAAGTGAAGGGAGGGGTCAAAATGCCTATAGTCTGACTGTAACTATACATCATGACGTCATTTCTCAGTTAACAGGCCTTAGTTTACATAGTCCTCAGCTTACCCCCCACCTTCCCCAACTTCTCCAATTTTTGTATTTTTCTTCAGATTACTATCGATTGTTAGATTATATATTAAAACAAAATATCAGTTTCTTGGAGTGTGTTGGGATGGATGGGTAATTTTCTATGTATAATGTAAAATGATACTTCTGGATTCTATAAGAAAATTGTCTGTTTGAATGTTCTGAAACACCAGAAAGTAAAATATAGACCGGATGTTGGTGTGACACAAGGCTATAAGTTATTGGTCAGTCTTCATTTTGATTAAGGTTTTGTAAAATGGTAAAATATATGAAAGAAATGTAGAAAGATTTAAGAAAGTTTGATAAAGAAAAAGTTTACAAATATTTTTTTATGTTAGTGTATGAATCTTGAAAGTATAATAATATTGAAAGTATAGAAAAAATAAAATCAACCAAAAGCTAATATTGAAGTTTGCTTTAGGGACTTGTAAATTAAAATCTCAACAGTTTTAGCTCAGAAGTTGTGAACATCTACAGGATCATAGGGGTTGCTAATGTGACATCAGCAGGAAGGAATTAAGTTGGTAAATGTAAATTAGAAAGTTGTCACCAGTTATCAATACGAGTTTGGAATTAAGTAATGAATCGTTAGCAACAGAGAGAAAGAGAGATTGCAAGGAATGTGAGGTTCACTTAAGTGAAAGAAAGAATTGAAAAGTTTAATAGATATATATTGTTTCATGCATATAAGTATGCATACTTATATAAATATATATGTAAATATAAATGATAATTTATTTCATTTCGACTACAAAATTGATTTTGCTTCACGAGAGCAGTTTGAGGGGCTCATGATCCTCAGGTCTTGAAATAACATTATGCCTGTTAAGATAAGTTCAGAATCACAGAAAGTTTTATGAAGGTGACAGAAATTTAAAATAAAAACTAAATATGAATAGAAATAAACAAAAACAAAAATACAAGTAAAAAGAAAAAGAAAAAGAAAAAGGAAATATTAAGAGCTACACAGGACATAGGAAGGAAACAGAAAGAGAGGAAGAAAATGCAGAAATGACTTGGTGAGGGGTGGTCGAAATATGAAAGCATATATTTACGTGTGTTAACGCGTGTCAAAAAGAAACTCTGTCTGGGTCATGCTTTTGCAGAGAGGGCAAGTGACAGATTATCTAATTTGGTAATTTGCCTATATATATGTATATAGATAGATATGCTTATATTCCAGTTCAGGTTCTTGCAGGACAAAACTGTAATACATATTGTGCTATAAGTTACCTCACTTATTGGAAATTACCTCCCTTGTAATAATAACTCTCTACTATATAGATAGCTATAAATAGTTATCTATGTTTATACAAAACTATATTGTACTCTTATGTTTTTATTACAAAAAAAAAAACAATAGCATCAGCAAGAGTCTGTTTGTCCATCCATCCAACATCAGATCACATGGAAACTATTCGACAAAAATCTATGAAATTTCTGTAGGTGTATCTTCAATCTCCAAGAATTGATTTAGGTACATAAGTTTTTGAAAATCGATTACCTAAATAGTTTTTTGGGGGAGGGGGATAAGTTCAAGGTAAGATGGTTTATATTTTTTAGGAAAAAATAATTTGAATTAAAGAAACAAAATTTTCTAAAATTATGTACTTGGGTTTTTCTGTAAACCAATTTAGTATGCTTGTTATTTATTATAAATAAATACAAATTAATCATTATTATAAAAGTTTGATGATAAAGAATCACCTTCAAAACTAATCCTGAATTATGTTTTATATTTTTTTAATTCAATCATAATTTGTAACATAAATATATTCTTAATTTGGTCATATTAAACACAATTTAAAATAAAAAATCTTTTCAAACACTAAAAGACAAATAATTATGAAAAAAAAAATGATACATACAAGTCGTTGTTGTAGCTGAAAAACAAAAAGAATAGTTGCAAGTGATAAGTTTCGTAAAGATTTGGTTTATCTGTTTTATGGTATATCAATCATTTATTGGTTATTTAATGTCAAACACAACCCTCATTGCAAACTATTCTTTGTATACAATTAATTCAATCAAAGTTGTTACTATTTTTGCATAACTGGTGGGAAATTGTGGGTTCATACCTTTTGCAATGGTATTAGTGAACGATATAGATAAGAGAGGAATTTAACTCTGCATAGACAATTCCACAGTTCGAGACGGTACCCATAGGTTAATCATGTACTTCAAAAAATGATCAGTTAAAAGTAATGGAAGATTTTCATCATAAAATGTTATGTATATATTTCTTTTGGTGCTTCTACTGTTTAACCATGACATGTATTAAAAAAAATAGCTAAAGAAATGTATAAACTTTGTCATGTACTTACGTGGTAGCTTAATAGAAGACTGTACACCAAAAATTACGAAAATTCATCCAGTATTTATTAAATAAAAAATAAAAAACGATTTTTATCGGATCTGCCATCTTGTATATTTCAATCACCCGATTTTATCCTGGGTTGCGAAGGGACAAGGGAGATAACTCATATTTTTGGATTTTTTGGTTTTCTGCTAAATTGGTAATTAAAAAATGTAGTTATCTCCCTTATTACAACAACATGTCTAACAATATGTAAAATCGTTTGTTTTTTCTTTTTCTTATAATTTTATAAATACTGGATGAATTTGCGTAATTTTTTCTGTACAATCTTATTTTCAGCTAACACGTAAGTACATAACAAAGTTTATACCTTTCTTTAAATATTTTAATGTCATTGTGAAACAACAGAAGCACCTTTTAAAAAAAAATTCATATTTCTTCTTTTCCATTCTTGTAATGAAAGCCATTACACATAACATAAACCCTTTTAAAACGTTATATAAAAATTGAATCATCGAAAGTCTCAGCAAAAAAAAATAAAATAAAATAAATGATTTTATCATTTAAAATTGCACCATGTTTTTTTTGTTTTTTTCAAATTTCAATATAGATATTCAGGCACGTGTTACTTCAAAGATGCTATCAATTTCCTTATTGAAATTATTTTATTTGTCTGTCGGATATTGAAGTTGGGTATTTCAGCTAGTTTGAAATAATTGTTATTTTACGTTCGTAATATATGGAATTTCTTTTAAAACAGTTCAAGGGCAACCTTAACAAGTGGTTATCTGTCGAGGTCAGAAGGTCAGATATGACAAAATGTGTGAACAGAAAACAGGACATGAGATGAATGTGAATCACGTGAGGAGTGATATTATTGAGAAAGTTAGAAAATATTTTGTAAGTGAAAGTTGGTTGGAGTAGACATATAAAATGATGTCTTATAAATGTGTATTTAAAACAAACCCCAGAACAAGTTGTCAATTTGAAAATCGTCACAGAGCTTTTCTATCAATTTAAATTAACATCGGTTGGGTTTGTTTTGTCCAACAAGAAGAAGCTTTTATTTCTTTTACTATTTCGGTGCTAACAGGTTCCATGCGAGAAAGCCCTCATCATTTCTTCAGAGTTCAGCTTCAAAAATATTAAACCCCACACTTGTTAGACGATCGATCACAACGGTAATATCCGATATAAGTCTTTTGTGCATAACACATAGATTCAGAATTTTAGTTCATAATTTATTAATCTGATAAAAAGCAAAGATACAAGAGGTTTTTAAATACTCACATGCTGACTGGAAACAACCAATGATGGAAACTGAGACCTGAATTTTACAGCTCGGACCCTTAGGGATAAGGTGAATCTTGACTGTGTCTGCTGTCGTACCAAAATTAATGATTGCGATGTCCTCAGGACCATTGTTCTAAGCATAAAAAAAATGTTGACAATATTTCTTAGATGAAGTGTTGTTATTCAAATGTTTTACATGATTCAGATTAGTATCCTTATTGTGATTATTATATACACAATGTTTAAGGTGTTGTATTCTCTGGATATCTTCGCTTCTATTGGACACATGGCCTAGTGGATATAAGCATTCGTTAAGAGATATTCTAAAGTGAATTCTATCAAGAGTTTGTAACTTCAATCTTGGTTAGCTTAAGTTAAGAAAAAAGAATGAACTGATACAAGATATCGAAAAAGGTATGGAATATGGATTGAGAGCAGTTGAACACAGCAGATTAAAGAAAGGGTACAGTGTGAAATTATCTAAAGCTTACTTACTATGATTAACGGCATTTGAAGAAGACCAGTAAGTACAACAGCCGAAAAATTGTGTAAAATAACTGTAAAACGATCAATTTGTATAAATGACTGCAAATATGAATATTGGTAAAACATTATTTTTTATAAAAGGAAATTGTAGTTTGCTTGAAGCATTGCTGGAAATATAAGTGTAAGTTTGAAATCCGAGGCAGGAGCAATGTGAAATATATACCGGAAGGTGGAAAAGATGAACAAAAATAAATGAGAAGAGAAAATAAGAATGGAATCTCAAATCAATTTATTAATATTTCACGTAAAACAGATTAAATACCAGAACAGTAAATAAAAAAGTGGTTACTGTCAGGCAATTAAAAGTTCCGGAATAAGGTAAACTTAAATTTTCGAGAGCGTTCCTCTCATTATCAAAAGACCAAAAAATATGACCGAGTGGTCGAAAAAACAAGGTGGACTGATGGGATCAACTGTTGACGAAATACCGCAGAGAATTGAAAGTAGGTATGCAGAAAAGAATTAAGATAAGCTGATTGGGCATCAATATTTTTATCAATTATTTTTTATATATATATTATTTTATGCTTGTGTTTTGCCTTGTATAATTATATTCACTTTAACCACATGTGCTTTAACTTTAACTTCAATGATAACAACCACAATGAGGATAACAGTTTAAATTATTTAAATATTATCATTCACAAAATGATACAATGCAAATATCAATCTCACATTTCTTAGATTTATCGCTGACTCGTTGGCCGCAGTTAGTGTAAACCTGCCAGTGAGTCTTTCACAAATTTATAATAGTAATTATGTAAATTTTGGTGTTTCACGTGCACACTGAAACTTTCATTCACCTTGTGATTAATTCTAAACTCATTGTAACCGAAAATACTTTGGAAATTTGATTAAAAAAAAAGAGAAATATGAAATGGCGTAACGTGTGAAGGGATAAAAACAAACATAAAATAAATCCCAGACCACATTGGATGGGTACAGTCTTGTTAAAAATAAAGAAACAACACGGTTTTAATTTTTTAAATAGTATTGCACAAGGGTGGGTGGGTAATAAAACAATTAAAGTATTAATTATTATTCAATAATAAACTTCAACTACTTTTTTTTGTAGCAAATACAATTTTTTCATTTGTTTCTTTGTCACTAGTTAATTTTTTGTATTATATAAAGAAATATAGAAGGATATTATGCTTTAATACCCCCCTCAAAAAAAGCATAGATGCTTTTTAATGATGAAAAAGCTTCATCTCTATCTGTCTCTCACTCTCTATGTGTCTGTCTCTTTCTTTCTCTATTTGTCTGTCTCACGTTGAAATCAAGCAGTGAACGACACTGAAGAACCCCCTCCCCACCAAGAAAAGGAAGTTTTCAATAAATTTATAATTTTGAGGTAATTCTATTGTTATAAATTCTCAATTCAATCTATATGATACGACTGAATGAAATGTATGTAGATGTGCATACAAAAAATTAGCCAGAATGTTTGTATATTTCAAGTGTCTATAAAGTTTTATTTTAATATGTATGAAGTGAATTATTGTTAAAAATATGACTACTAAATATTCGTTGTTTCATTTATATTAAATGTTAAAGTTAAATAAATTATCCTTTAGATTGCATAAAGGAAATAAAGTCGAATTTTGTTACGAGAAAAGAAAAATAATGACAGTGTATTTCCATTTCAATCACAGTGTTTTATCATTTTAGTGATTGCAAAAAAAAATAGAAATGTTCTAATGTAAATAAAAGTGAAAAGTCTTTTATTGATGATATAAACAAAGATAGTAGTTTAAAAAGTGAGGTACTTTGTCGGTATAAAATTTGGGTCACATAACTGGAACGGGCCTAGAAATTTTAAAGTTTTAAGGTATTACATATCTGTTAGCGTGATAGATCCTATCAGAATAAAAAAAAAATTGTTTAACACTTATTTATCAACAATGAAAGAAAAAATGTATTAGTATTACTAATTAATATTATGAAACAAATTTACTGCTGATGGCATAATTGGCATCCATCTTGAATTTACATTTGTTGCTGAAAGAGAAGATTTGTTTTCCTCCAATAAATAAAGTTGTATTTGCAAAGAAATTAAATTTAATGAAAAGTCATTGTTCTTAATAACAAACACTTCAATGAGAAAAAAGAAGCTAAGCAGAATCAAATAACGATTTTTATATACAATGCTATTTAGTTCTGGAGTAGGAAATCTGAACCATTTTTACATATGAGAAGATTAGCCGTACCTACCCGACATTGCACAGATTTCATTAGTTGCACATTTTTAAAGTAATTGAGATTAAAATTTAAATTTAAAAAATAGGTGACGAACAAAGTAAAATAAAAAATATAATGTGTCAGTCACGTATAAGCGAGAAATACACACATACACATAAACACGAGGTAGTCACAACAGGTTATTAATATAGAGAAGAGTAGTGAAGAGAAGAAATGATGGAAAAAATGCTCAATAATAAATCAAATAATATAAGATAAGTCACATTTTAAGTTGTAAAGCTTTATCTCCCTTACATTATTTGATTCATTATTTAAGATTGTCGCCATCATAACAATCTTCCTAACTAGAATAATTTATTTTTCAAATGAACTGAAGCTAAAAACATTTTGCTATTGTAAAAACATGCTGGAGGAGGAAAAAAGACAAAATGGTTAGCCAGAATCAAATATCAATGTATAAGATGCAATGATATTTGGATCTAAATTTTAAAATCCAACAAGATAACTTCATATTTTAGATGAAAATTTTCATGCAATTTACTTTGAGTCGTTGAACATTTCCTTGTCCACCTCCAATAAGGAAGACATCATATGTTCCAACACATCTAGATTTCTGTAGCCTGATGTTGGCTCCATAAATGAGGGCATCACCAACAAAGATGCTGACTGTCTTTTTCTTATCTCCAGATTCAGGTGTCCATCCTTTTCCACCTGGTCGGATATCAGCCTTCTCTTCTTCATTACTGGACACATCAATATCCCAGTTTCTTATCAAAGAAGAATCAGCCAGGCCATCTTGTTTTACACACAAAGAGGCTGAAACAAGAAACATATTTATTTGTTGGGCTGCATTTTTCATATAACATATAGAGAACAAAATTAAGTTCATATTCTATTTTTCATAAATATAAAATATATCTGTGATCTTTTAAGAATCATTAGAAACTTACGTGTTTTGTTGAAGGTTATGGTGTTGTCATTTATGAAATGTGTAAAATTATGTTTAAAACATTAAAATTAAATCATAATAACATTAAAAACATTAAAATGAATAATTGCAGCTGTATAGTTCAATAAAATTAAAAAAATATACATAAAACTTTTTAAAAGTGAATAACAGATTCAAACTAAAAAAATATGTTATATACAAATAACTTTAAAATGTTTGCTGAATACCGAAATAAAAAGGAAGGGTTTGCTTAAAACTCATTAATGACATTTTTCTGTATTTTTTCTGATTCAAATATTATTTGTCATATAAGCAAATTGATTTGAAAGAATATTCATATCATACATAGATAAAGTTTTTTTTTTTTAAATGCCTTAGAGAGAAGCAACAGTGATGGCGCATTAAAGGTTTTGAGTTTCTCAGCATCAGATCCCTTCACCCTATTGACTAGTATTAATCAAATACTAGCTTGTGACCCAGTAATTGACTACAAAACCGTATATGTTCATCGAGGGAATATAATGATGGAAAGAGGTTTAATATGTAACGAGCAGAGACTATCCCCACATCTTAAGCAGCATAGAATTTTCAACTGTCATAAAAGCAGTCAGTCATTTGCACTGGTTGAAACGATTGATACCAATCAAGACGACTGAATTTGAAGCTTTGCCTATGTTTTCTGCAAAGTCTGAATCTGAGTGTTTACAAGTTATCTAGGCAGTGCAATTATTAGGGTTAGGGTTATTATTATAGCAGATAAATTTGATTTGAAGCTAATATCGGAGGCAGTTGACAACTACATCTACCTAGGAAAGATGGTGAGAAGTGATGCTGATATCATGCCTGAAATCAAACAGTGAATTGCGCTTGGATGGACAGCCTTTTCCAAAGTAGACAACATCAGGAAGAGTAGAAAGTCCACGATGAACATCAAGCAAAAAGTGTTCAATGAATACGTCATGTCTGTTATGACATATGGTAGCGAAACATGGGCACTTAATAATGCGACAATAGAAAAGCTAAGAGTGGCACAATACAAAATGGAACACATTATGCTAGGCATCAGTTTACATGATAGAAAAAGAAACACCTGGATCAGACAGCAAACTGGAGTAAATGACATCATCACTATCATACGAATGCCAAAACATAGATGAGCAGGTCACCTTTCGAGATGTACACACAACAGGTGGACATATAGAGCGACAGAATGGAACCGAGGCAATGGAAAAGACCTAGAGGAAAGCTAAAGGAGAGATGACCTCGATAGTCAACTAGGTCCTACTTAGCCACGCCTAGCCAGGAATAAAACAAGGTAGAAAGAAACCAAGCAGGGGTTCTTCCACCAGGAGTGAAATAAAAACAGACTCTGATGATGCTGATGATGATCGGAGTTTATCAGTGATAAACACAGCCATTATTGAATGGATTGAAAGAGTTGAGCTCGTCTGTCAGCTGTGTGTGGTAAAGAAAATATAGTGATGTGATTGCATTCTACTAACAACTGACTGAAGAAAGAAAGAGGGATGTTTTATCTATTAAGAAGGCTTTATGTAGAGCATTTGCCCTGAATTAATATGCAATATATGCGCAGTTTGTGGCATATCACTTTTGCCTGAGTAAAACTGTGGAAGTTTTCATGACAGACTTATAGAAACTTTCTACACCATTTTGATGACCTTCATCTATGGTCTCTCTGATCATGTCTGACAGCTTCTATGCCCTTCTGAACTTTTGACCTGAGCAAGATCCATATTGAAAGATGACTCACTCGTACTCATGTTAATTATGGCAGCCATGGAGTCAGTATGCAACAAGAAAGATCAAATGAAAAACACCAGGACAAAGTGCTTTGAATGCGATGTACATAACAACTTGGTCAGGAAGCTCCAGACCTCCAACTTCAGAAGAATGGTGTATGTTGTTTTTCATGTGGCGAGAGCGACAATGTTTCTCCAGACTGTCCAGGGGATGACAACTATGCTTATTCCCTTGGACAAGATGTGAACTCGGCAATGCCAACCATAAGAATAGATGCGCACGGAAAAAGTTGCATTGTACTAATCGAATCCAGGTGCTCCTGTACCATAGTCAGCCAAAACATATGATGGAATCAGCACTGTTAATGTGCTTACCATTAGTGGTGGAATGCAGATGTGTAGAATTGGGTCTGTCTGCCTCTGACTGGAGTATGGGAAGGTGGTTGCGATTGAGGTCTTAGTAATGGTGGAAAACCTTCCTCGGTTTGACTTTTTGATTGGGATTAATGTGATAAAAGCTCTTGGAAAAGTATCTATCTAAAAATCAGGGTAAGTTCAATTTTGAGGTGAACCAGTTTAAGTTTGCATGGCCAAATCGCATTCGTTATCCACGAGGCCGATTTTCAAGCGGAGTTCAATCGGTAATGAAACGAATGAACTGCAGTGTGGAAGCAGGTGGAAGGTAAGGTATCGAGTAAGCGTTAGCTTGCTCCCTATAACAAACATAGGCTTGGAACCTCCCCAGAGGATTGATTCCATTGATGGTTGTCGTTCAATAGAACAAATTTAAAGTGCGCCCTGTAATGGATTACAGAGAGCTCAACCACTATCTAGACGCATACATCATAGACATTGATATTTGTGCCAGCAAACTAATGGAATCGAGACTAATGGAATAAATCACTGTTGTGCTGTTGGATATCCACTCTGCTTATCCCTATGTGTGTGTCATAGAGCAACTCTAGCCCATAAGACTGTTGTTTTCCAAGGCATAAGGTATTTCTTAAGAAGGTTGGGATTTGTTCTGAATGTGGCCTCCCAATTAATGAGGTCTATTGTGGATGCAGTCTTATCACAGGGCGACTAAATCAGGAAGGCTACCTCAGTGTACATCGACAATGTTTATGCAGACGAAAATGTCACATTCATGATCAGTGTTGCTGATCACTTGTGCTTTGAACAAGATAGAAAATTCTGGAGCAACCAAAGGATGAAGTGTAGATACTTGAGTTGGATGTCTGAGGAAGGAACAATGTCCTGCTTTGGAATCACAGAAACTCGTTCCTGGACATCACAGACACTTTTACCAGGAAGAAAGTGTTTTCTCTGTGTGGAACGCTTGTTTGATCTAAGACGGAATTTACCTTGCAGAATTAGATGCTGTCATTAAGTGTGTGTGAACTTGGTTATTCAATGGGAGACCAAGTCTCTACATCTAAAATCTGACTCTGTGTATTCATCAATGATTAACCATTGTATTGATCGATTTATTGTTATCATTTAAAGAGTTATAGAATTGAAGAATCTGATAAGAATATATTGTATATTAAAAATCATTAAAAAAAATGGCTGACCTGTTTCAGTTGATGGCTGTGGTGTTGATGATGGTATTGCTAAAATCACAAATAAAAAAGTAATAGAGGTTTTTTAAAAAATAAAATAATGATTTTGTTTTTTTGTTTTATACTAAAATCACACTATTAAAATTTCAATTACTTATCTAATACCAAAATTTAGCAAAATATAGTCATTATGGAATAGATATAAAAGAAAATCATAGTTTTTCAAAATTATTTATTATTATTATCATTAAGAATATTATAATTCTAAAGATATCTTCTTTTTAAGCTAAACGAAATAGATACATTATATATACATCAAAATGGCTACAAATAACTTTTATTATCATTTTAGGTTCCCCATTGAATAGAGAGCCTAATCAAAATGAACAGCATTTGATTGATAATAAAAGCAAATTTGATGTCGAAATGATTTAAATGATGACAGATAATCTTTCCTGCCACTGATGAGAGTAAACATTGACTATTTTAATATTTGCTTTGTAAACCTTATTTTCAATGTGTTAAAGTGCACCCAGACATCAAAACAGAACATTTTGTATTGCCGTAGTCTCATACAGAGACAAGCCAGTTAGTGACACCCACAATACTATCATAAGTAATATTTTCAATTAAAACACACAAAGACGTTTTGTTTATTATTGAAATACATTGTGACTTTAAGAGTTTCACCCTATTCTTTTCTGATTGCTAAAATACCACTTGATATGAATTCCCTCTGAAGATAACTTTTCCCTTTTAAAAATTTACACAAAAATCTAAAATATTAATCTATTAATCAATCTTTAGTTCAATGAAGTCTTTCTTGAAAACTTATTAATTTAATTATGTACTTACTTGTTGGTGCTGGTGTTGTAGCTATAAAAAGTTAAGAAAATATAAAGGAGCATAATTAGTTCAAATATATATAATATATATATATATATATATATATATATATATATATATATATATATATATATGTTAACAATTAATTTAATAACTTTTATGTAACTATTTAATGCTTAATATTTCTGGTTCTATATAACAAAAAAGCTTTTCATAAAATTTCTGGTTAAATACGGTACTGGATGAGACTTGCATAATGTCTGTCAAAACATTTCAAGGTGAGGCTTTTCTAAAAGACAACTTGAATAATTAAAAAAATAACTCACTTATTGAAATTATATATATATATATATATATATATATATATATATATATATATATATATATATATATATATATATATATGATGAAAATTATAGAAATAATATTCCAACATGATGGAAAATGAAAAAGGAAAATACTAAAATTATTTATATATTCATCAACGTTTCGTCTTTATTTTAAGACTTCCTCAAGATGATAGATTTGAAGAAAAAAAATTAATCATCTTGAGAAAGTCTTGAAATAAAGACGAAATGTTGATGAATATATAAATAATTTTGGTTTTTCCTTTTTCATGACCAGATTAATAGCTTGGTAGTTTACTTTAGGATTTCCCAGTTTTCTATGAATTGCTTGTGATAAAAAAAATTTCAAGATGGTTTGCATAATATTGCAATTACTAGGTTTTCATTAATCTAAGTAACAATACATTTCTATAAAAGTTTTAAAAACTTACTTATTCTCACCTGTGTCACTATACTATAAGAAAAGGCTATAATGAGGAAACACCTATTTAAAATCAACATACAAACAATTGCTCAACAATCTTAAAAATATGAATTGAGAGGAAGGATGCTAACTTTCGTTTTCATTTGATGTGAATTAATTATAATATAAATTTTATATTTTTAATAAAAATATTTGAATAAATGATGCATGGATTATTCAATTTGAAATTTTACTAGGTTTTCAATAGTTTATTAAATGAATCTAATTAATGAAGGTATGGCAATGACAGTACTTACATGCTGATTGGAAACATCCAATAATTGATACAGTAACATGGATTTTACAATTTTTTATTCATTATTTTGTTAAATTTATAATTTTTGAAAGTCTATGTTAATGGTTTTTATCGTTCCAAATTTTCCTGCATTTTCTGTATGATTTGTGATATAGGCTGTACATATGATAAAAGTAATACTTTATTTTGTGTGTTGTTTTCTATTTATTTGTAATGTACTCATTTATTTTAGTTTTCATGTCAATGTAGGGTATTTTAAAATTGTCATTAATAACACTGTCCAACAACCAAAAAATTACTGAGCAGAGAAAGCCCGTTTCTAGGGTAATTTTTTGCGTAGATTTCGAAAATGACACTCATTTTTGCCTATCAGGTCTTAATTTTTTTAAAACGTCATTGAAATCTTTACAATATTAAGTAAATTTGACACTTACACATACAATTAAAAAGTACTTAATATATTTTAAATATATGTTGTTGTTTTTAAATTTTCTGGTAGATATATGACTTAAATACATTAAAATGCTTAAAAGAACTTGTAAAAACAATCAGGATAATTTTTGTTACATTTGTGGATGTGTAACACAAAAGGCTTATAAGCGAAAAATATCAAATTACGTCAAAAAACTTTATAAACTATATTTCGAAATTAAAGTGGGAGATCAAGACAAGAATTGGGCACTACATATATGTTGTTTGTTTTGTTTCCTTGCTCTAACGAAATGGGCAAATGGTTCTGGAAATGGACTCAAATTCGGTGTTCCGATGGTCTGGAGGGAGACGCAAAATCACACTGAAGATTGCCGTTTCTGTCTTATTAAAACACAAGGTAGATATATATTAACTTCATACTTTTAATTAAATTTTAGTTCTACCCTTACTTTAGTACTCATTAGTCTTCTTAATAAAGTAAAATGTTATCCATGTGTAAAAGTAACACATGGATAACATTTCAGCAATCATGAAAATAATTAAAAAATCTATCGAATATCCAAACTTTAGATCAGTGATCCGTCCTGTGCCACATTCTGAAGAAATTTCTGTCCTCCAAGACCAAAGGATGAAAATGTATTGGATTTTTCTGATTCTGAACATTCAGAACCAAAAGGCGCATCTTCATCTAAGCATGATGAAGTTTACAAGACGGAAGATTCAGAATCAGAACCAAGTCTCTTCGTCCAAACCTAGCTAAACGTGAGAGATCTCCATTTATAAAAACATCAGAGTGAAGTGTTAGAAAAGGAATTTTCTGCATAAAGATGATCGAGTAAGCAAGTTCATATTGCATTCTAATGACTTTATGCCTAGGTTTTTTTAAAAAAACAATTTGTCATATTGTAATAACATTCTTGGACTGTTTATTTATTGAATTTGAGCTACGACCCTACTGAATGGAGACTTTATCGATGCATCACTTAACAGTATAAAAGCTGTAATGCTTCCTAATGGAAACACCCTACCATCGATTCCAGTTACCCATTCGGTGGAATTAAGAGAGAATTCTGAAAACTTGGAATTTATTACAAACAGCATGAATGGCAAATCTGCTATGATTTAGAAGTGGTATAAATTTTGATTACATTTCAATTAAGCTTCACAAAATATATGTGCTTCCTATGCAATTGGGAACACCGAGTCAAAAAAAAACATTGCATATGTTCAGAATCGGAACCCTGAGACAGCATGCTAGGCTCCTACAACGTCATTCGAGAACCACTTGTGGAAAAAGAAAAAAATCATTCTCCCTCTTTTGCATATTAAATTAGGTTAATCAAGCAGTTTGTAAAGGCACTAGACAATGATAAACCTGCTTTTAAGTATATGAGAGGAAAATTTCCCAAATTAAGTGATGCAAAAGTAAAAGAATGTGTATTTGTTGGTCCACAGATTAGAAAACAAATGCTTGATGACGCTTTCGATGATAATATGACTAAACTGGAATTAGCAGCATCGGTTAGCTTCAAGAAAGTATGCAATGGTTTCTTGGAAAAGCATAAGTCTGCGCATTATGAAGTTTTAGTGGCTGATTTGATTAAATTGTATCAGAAACTGGGATGTAACATGTCACTTAAGCTCCATTTTCTCCAATCCCATCTTTCTTTTTTTCTGGAGAATTTATCAGATCTAAGCGATGAACACGGTGAATGATTTCACCAAGACTTAGCTGCAATGGAAGCTCCTTACAAGGGAAAGTGGAACCCAGCTATGTTGGGAGACTTTATTTGGAGTCTACAATGTGATGAGCCTGGTAACATGCATAAAAAGAATCCTAAGTACTGTAAAATACATCTCCCAGTTTAGACTTTTTCGTTTATGTCTTTTTCTTACAATTTAAGTTACTTTTACAACTTTTTGAAACATTTTATCTTGTGAAATCGTAAAAATAAATAGTTAAAAAAGTATATTTTCTTTGCAAATCTAAATATAGTTGTATATATTTGAAAAATAATCATTAAAATTTTTAATTAAAATCATTTAAATTAATTAAGTGAAATTTGGTCAAAAATGCACTAATTTACGAAAAATGTTAAATTTTAGTACGCGACCACAAAAAAAGTAGACCTGATAGAGAAGAACGGTTTGCAGATTCGGAATCAGCACACCCAAATTACTAAAAGTCAACTACTCTTCGTCTAATAACACCGACAATTTTTTGAAAGTTTAAATTATTGGACAGTGTAATTAATGAGGATATGATATTGAAGGTACTTACATGCTGATTGGAAACATCCAATAATTGATATGGTAACATGGATTTTACAATTTGGGCTTTGTGCAGTAAAATGGATGGTGACTGTATCTGCTGTTGAACCAAATGGGATGATTGCAAGGTCATCTGGGCCATTGTTCTTGTGAAATATATAGCAAATGTATATGAGTTAGAAAGAAACAAACAATTGACTTTATTTGAAACAGAACAAATGCTAATTACAGAACAACGTGAGCCAATGTGGGGAAGCAATATTGACAGACGAATCTTGGAAAAGAGATGCTAGTAACAAATTGAGTTGGGACCGATCTTTACTAACAGACATTAAAAATAAAGATTCTTATTTTTACAAGTAATAATTCAATATTTTGTGTCCATATAAATAAAATAAATGATAAAATATGAAACCAAAATATGAAATGATACACTAGAAAAGCTTATTAGATGCTCTAATTACATAATTATAGCCGACTGCAGGAGTGTTTCAAATTGGAAAGAAGAAAATATGAAGAAATCATTGTTGAAATATCAGTCAATGAAAGAGACCATAGGGACATGATACTAGTACTATTACTAAGAGGAAAATATCTAGTTGAAGAAACAACTTACAGCCACTCGTTTTTCCCCTGCAACCTCACCACAAACAAATGCAACACACAGATGGCAGAATAAAAGAAGTGAGTAAAGTAGCGCAAACTGATGAACCAATACAATGTTGTGTCTATCACCATCTAGACCTCCGATATCACAAAGAAGTATGGCATATCACGCCTGTTTTCTATTTGTCACAAGTTGACAGAACGACACAACGAGACATGCAAAATATTGTGGCAATTGTGGGAACTGTTAGTCCACTCATTGACACAATTCAGTCAACGTCTATAATTTGACTATTATCTGAAATAATAATATAATTAGTATTCTGCTCATTCTATTGTTTCTGTATTCCAATATTTATTTGCTTTTAGAGAAACAGAAAATTATTTGATAAATTATTTTCTGTTTGCAAAATAACAAATACTAAAATACCGGAATACATAAATAATAGAATGAGCAGAATTCTAATTATATTATTCTGTTATGCTGTCATGGTCAACAACCACTATTCATAGTTTAAAAAATCTGACATTTCAAAGACTACTCTTCATTTCCTGAAATACGATTTTTCTCTAAGTCATCCACCTGACACTATATCTCTACCCGGACTACACCGAGTAGGGACAGCTAATATAATTTTTTTAAATCAAAACAGTCGCGTCGAAGATTTGAAAACGAAATCAAAACTAAAAAGGAAATATTTTCAATAACATCAGATAATTTCAATCCAAACAGTCGCGTCGAAGATTTGAAAACGAAATCAAAACTAAAAAGGAAATATTTTCAATAACATCAGATAATTTCAATCCAAACGGTTGCGTCGAAGATTTGAAAACAAAATCGAAACTAAATGTGTCACTATTTTGTTCATACAAGTGGAATTCTTGTTTTATACTTCACCAACAACATCTTGCTAAGCAACTCACTGGTAATGTATGACATTTGTACATGCTTAAGTGAAAACGACATCAGCCCTAGTTAGATGGGAACGGTGGAGGTCTTGGACTGCCAAAAGTGTTCAAGTTGGTAAAGGATAGGCATCCAGCCGTAAAATTGCCTTAAATACAATGTCTAGTCGAAATACAGCAGGAAAAAAGAAAGGCAGTGCCAGTAACACTAATGCTGCTGGTAGTGTCTTGGGCTTCGTAGATCCCAGGATGCGTGGATCTTCAGGGCCTGGCTATGGCAAATCATACAAACATCCAGAACTTTTTCGCATTGGATCTCTAAATGTTGGAACCATGCGAGGAAAGGCAAATGAGGTGGTGGAGACAATATCCAGAAAGAAGATTGACTTGTGTTGTTTACAAGAGACGAGATGGAGAAATGAAGGTGTGAGAAAAATAGTCGGGAGGGATACCAACTGCAAGTTTTACTGGTCTGGGAATGATAAAGGGACAGGTGGAGTGGGAATATTGGTGGCAGAGAAGTGGTGGGAGAAAGTTTTTGAGGTGAAGCGAATATCCGACAGGATAATATTTGTTTGTCTTGTTGTTGGAAAGTTAGTGTTTGCCATTGTTTGCATCTACGCTCCACAAGTTGGACTCAGCGAGGAAGCAAAGGACAACTTCTACGAGCAGCTGCAGAGCCTAGTGGCGACTGTACCTAAGACTGAGGAACTGTTTGTGTGTGGTGACTGGAATGGACATATTGGTTCCACTCCTTGCAGTTATGAAGAAGTACATGGTGGACATGCTATTGGTATGAGGAATGTTGGAGGAGAAAGACTACTCGAGTTTGCTGTTGCTAATAATCTAGTGATTGGCAACTCGGTGTTCGAAAAGAGGCCTAAACACCTAGTTACATACCAATCTGGAAGAATCATGACCCAGATAGACTACATACTATTCCGGCGCAGCTTCAGGAGACATGTCACAAATGTCAGAGTCAGCCTGGGTGAAGAATGTGTATCTCAACACAATCTGCTATTATGTGATCTCAAGGCAGAAGCTTCCCGCAAATGCAAACACAAGTTTACACCACGCATAAAACTGTGGAAGCTGAAGGATCCAATCATTCAGGCTAAATTTGCTGAGAGATTTGTTTCTTCACATCGGGATACACGGGTAGTGAGTGTTGAAGAGCACTGGGAGAGGCTCAAGGATGGATTGAATGATGCAGCGACGGAGGTGTGTGGAGTGTCATCCAAGCACAATTGGAGGAAACAAACCTGGTGGTGGAATGAGATTGTTGATTAAGCTGTTAGAGAGAAGAGGCGATGCTACAGAGCATGGAAAACAGGAGGTAGTAGGGAAGCATACAATGGAGCCAAGCGTGCTGCTAAAGCTGCTGTACACCACGCTAAGTCAGAGGCCGATAAAGAGATTTTTCTCAAAATAAATCCCAAGTCAAGTGACATTTAGAAGCTCGCAAAACAGATGCGCCATGACAATCAAGATGTCTTGGGTGAAAAACCTATAAGGAACGACTCTGGTGAACTCTCATTGGATGATGAAGCGAAAAAACAGTCATGGAAACAGCACTACGAACGCTTGCTGAGCGTTGAATTTCCATGGAACCCCGATGAGCTGACTTATGAACCTCCTATAGAAGGTCCTAGTACCCCATTACCCAGGAGATGATCACTGAAGCAATCCGTAAAATGGGAGCTGATAAAGCAGCTGGGCCATCTGGTATAGTTGCTGAGATGCTCAAACCAACCGGTGAACTAGGGGCCAGTTTAGTGCATGAACTGATTGAAGCCATCATCAGAGAAGAATGCATACCTAAGGAATGGGAAGACAGCATTATAGTAAGTCTGTACAAAGGTAAAGGCGATGCATTAAACAGAGGTAACTACCGTGGACTCAAGCTCATTGATCAGGTCATGAAAGTCCTGGAAAGAATTGTTGAACAGCTGATCAGACAACAAATACAGATTGCTGATATGCAATTTGGCTTCATGCCCGGTAGGAGCACCACAGATGCAATTTTCATCATATGCCAAGTCATGGAGAAACATCTAGCAGCAAGCAAACCACTGTACATGGCATTTGTAGATTTGGAGAAAGCTTTTGACCGTGTCCCCAGAAGGGTCATCTGGTGGGCCCTGCGAAAGCTGGGTGTTACTGAGTGGTTGGTTCAGGTGATAACGTCTATGTACACCAATGTACGTAGTCGGGTACGAGTCGGTAACAGCTACAGCGACGAATTTGAGGTTAGAGTAGGTGTCCATCAGGGATCTGTCTTAAGTCCCCTTCTATTCATCATTGTACTCGAGGCTCTATCACTGGAATTCCATACTGGCTGCCCGTGGGAACTGCTATATGCCGATGACCTAGCGATCATTGATACTTCACTTCAGTCACTCAAGGAACGTCTGGATAGATGGAAGATCAGCATGGAGGAGAAAGGTCTCAGAGTCAACATGGGTAAAACTAAGGTCATGATCGCAGCTCCAAACCTCAGCTTACTACAGAAAACAGGAAAATACCCGTGTGCTGTATGTCTGAAAGGAACTGGCAGCAACTCAATCATCTGCACTCACTGTTCAGGTTGGGTCCACAAAAGGTGCAGTGGCATAAAGGGCTCTCTCAAAGCAGATCCTCACTTTATGTGCTTTCGTTGCACCGGCACGGCAAGACCAATAGATGGCAGACCACTGACGGAGATGGATACTGGTGACAACAAGCTGGAAGTAGTGACAGACTTTTGTTATCTTGGAGATGTGCTGTCATCAGGTGGAGGCTGTGAACTCGCGGCAGCTACACGTTGCAAGTGTGCCTGGAAAAAATTTAGAGAGCTGCTACCAATCCTGACAAACAAACACCTGCCAACAACTACAAGAGGGCGTGTATACTCCTCATGTGTCAGAAGTGTGCTGTTGTATGGCTCAGAAACTTGGGCTGTCTCTGCTGGCATACTAAAGAAGCTGCACCGTAATGACAGGGCAATGGTCAGATGGATCTGTTTGGTGAGGCCTGAACAGTACGTTTCTTTTGAATCCCTGCTCTCACAGGTCGACTTGAAAAGCCTTACGGACATCATGCGGAAGAACAGACTGCGTTGGTTGGGTCACATTGAGCGTAGCGATGGCTGGATTGCTAAAGTCCAAAAGTTGAATGTGCCAGCAGAGAACATCACCACTGGCAGACCCAAGTTGACTTGGGAGGACGTAGTCAAACGTGATAGGAAGGCCATGGGTATGGATTCCATCAAACCTTGCCAAAGACAGGAGTGGAGAAGAAGACTTAGATTTCGAGACTAGACAATCAGGCCCCACCCTCATCAGAGGATTAATTGTGGCCTGATTCAACAAATAAACCGGTTGATGATGATGATGATGATGATGAATATATATTAGACAGAAATAAAACCGAATGTGTGTGAGGAAAATTATTACGTTGTGGTAGGAACTTTGCCAGGCTAAAAAAAAGGTGCAGGTCTTCAAATCCAATTATTTACATACATGCGTACATATATACATACATTAGGGGAGAATTTGAATGCCTACTAGACACCACCGTCTAGTGTCTACGGTCTTTCTGTACAGGGGTTTGTCAGGACAACCTGATATGAAGATACTTTATCCTATAAGTAAAACCTGACCAAATATTCAAAATAACATAGTATTCAAAGCCCAAATAAGATCCCCTCGACACGGCTATACACTGACTCATAAGAGGAATGGTGCACCTTCTGCTAGTGACAGCAGACTAGATGTATTCTTGTCCTGGAATTCAGAAATACCAGAAAAAGACCACAAGAAAGATAAACTAGAACATAGTTAAGTGATCAATTAGAAGAGAGGGAAATTGGTGTTCTTCACTGCTTTACTAACTCAATGTTTGAGAGGTACAGGAGAACTTTTAATGAACACTCGAATATCTATGTATCTCATATAGAAATCAAATGTTAGCTCCAGGAAGGGGCCCCTTGATTTCTGAGATCTAAATCAAGTGAAATGAAAAAAATAAAAAAAGTGAGAAAACATACATACAAACATACATACAATCAATCAAAAAGTAATAAGAAAATAGTTAGCACAACTACCTTATGTCTTTGGGCATGTTGTCCCCCTCCACTAAGGAATACATCATATTTTTCAACACACTTGTTATTTAGTAACTTCACGTTGGCCCCATAAATTAGAGCATCACCAACAAAGAGGCTGACTGTCTTTTTCTTATCTCCAGATTCAGGTGTCCACCCTTTTCCACCTGGACGGATAGCAGCTTTATGTTCTTCATTACTGGACACATCAATATCCCAGTTTCTTATCAAAGAGGAATCAGCCAGGCCATCCTGTTTTACACACAAAGAGGCTGAAATAAAAGAAACATTTAGACCATGTATGGAGAGAAAAGAGAGATCACCAACTCCTGTGGAATGATGTGTTAAAATAATAGATATAAAGTAACAAGCCCAGGAAACTTTAATAACCAGTGCATATGGAAGGCGACAATGACCTCTTAAGTAGTGATGAACTAATCTGGGAATCAATAATTAAGAAAGAAAAGACAAACAATCCTAAAATTAGAAATAATAATGGCAATAATAATAACAAATAATTATTTAAAATATAAACATAGAAAAGTTTCTTAAACTATAAATATGAGTCACAATATTAGTATAGGTAAATAACACTGTTTAATACAATTTTTCTGTCGCATGTTATTACAATGCATTTTAACTCATTTTAAGGTTCTGAATCATGCATCATTTTTTGCCAATCACATCATGTTTTGAACTATAAAAACTTGCATTTTTGCAGGATATGAAGATTTTGCAAGATATGAAGATTGTACTCAGAATTAAAAAACAGAAAATAATTATTAAGTTGTTAACAACGAGTTACAATATTAAATGTAATACACATAATTATGTAAGAAGTATGAAGATAAGAAAATATGTACAGAAGGTCTATGGCATAAATACTCTCCTCTTTGCTCATCTTTGATGTACATCTCCGGGATCATCTCTCATAAAAATCCATCAATAATCTGCCATCATGCTTGAGTCGCATCTACCTTGGTAATATTCTTCCATTATTTTAATGTCTTGATGAAAGCGTTCACCTTGCTTTTCACTCACATCACACAGGTTCTCTGGAAACTTTTCCAAGTGTCTGTCTAAATAATGTATATTGATACTTATTCTACATCCAAGTGCTTGCAAACTTAATTGGAGCTTCTTTATAATATCTTGGTCATTGTTTCCACAAGAAAATTACACATCACATAATTTGTATTACTTGCAAACTCTTCTGAGAGTGAATTCTGCGACCAAAAATAAATTTCAATGCTGAGATGGCTAGCTGTCTGGGAGTCCCGTCTAAACTGCAACCAGAAGTGAGATTTGATGAAACGGCATCAGCAGTGTGAAAACCATGTAAAAATGTGGAGTTAGGTGGAAACACTGCTACTTCAAGGAAGAGGACAAGCCTCGTTTTCGAATCTCTCATATGCACATTTGTATTTCGAATTGAAGAGTTCATTCTCTTGTTGTCAAGTATAATTCAGATAACTTTAATATGGTTTGAGAGAAATAGCTCTTGAATATACTGAGCCGACATGAGTGTAAAATGAAATTGTTAACGATTTTTGTCAGATTATCTCACTGCTTTCATTTTTTGTATGTAAAGTTGTAAGATTTATCAGAGGGTACGCTTTCTTTCTCTTCACTATCTTACTCTGAACCCACTCTGTCCTACTGCTTCTTTTTAAGCTTTGTCTTCTCCTAACTCTTTCATTTTCTTTCTCCTTCCAACTCATTTAACCTCACTTTACTATTTCTCTTTCTCTTGTGTGTGCACCATTGTTTAGATATCAGTCAAAGTCACAACTGATGAATTCTTAACCTTATATACCTAAATGCACATACGTTTAGTGTATATAAACTAAAAAGATACAAAATGTACTATTTCAATCAAAATAATCTAGATGATTGAAATAGAATTTAATCGATGAAGCACTAAAGAAAAAAAAGATTATATATTTGCCACAACTGACACCATCACAAGCAACAAACAACAGCAACCAAAAGCTGACCTCTCTGAAACACTGTGATTTTTCCTTTTTTCGCTTCACTACCAAAGAAGTTCTTTTTGTTTTATATTCCCTCAAAGTCTTTAATCATTTAAATTAAATTTGCAGATGCTTATGCAAATTTATGATTTAATTGTGCTGTTATGATTGGTTGGTTTGCATTCTATAACAAACATGTTAGATGGGGCAATATACTGTCAGAGTATCCCTACCTAAAAAAATTGCAAAATTTTGTTCTTTGGTGGTATTATGTTAGGATGGGTCTAGTCTACAACATACTAAAAGTTGGACAACATCGGAGTATGGTAAAGTGTCAAATTTCGAAGATAACTTTTTTCGGTTTACAAGTCATCTTCCATTTACATGTGAAGCACTACATTTTGGATTTTTACCGAGGTTTTCAGTGTCAGTCTTTGTCATGAAAAGGTTACCAGTGATGCCAAATCACCCCTTATACCATATCTAGCGGTACCCGTACCCCTAAATCCCTTATTGAACTTACCCAGGTTCACAAACAGGCATATGGGTGAATATTTTTATATGGGTACCAGTGGTGAATTAGTACTTTCTTCAATTAAATCGGGCCCCTAACCTCCGTATATAAATGAAATCGTTCTCTAGGATATAGGATTCCTGAGAAAACAACTGAAAAACACAAAGAGACCACGTTTTACCCAACCCAAAAACAATTCACTAGTCCCCCCAGTCCCCCCCCCAAAAAAAAAATCGATTTTCTTAGTTTTTGCATATTTGGCAAGCCAAAAAACACCTAGAATTATAGCCGGTGGGGCCTATTCGTATTGAGAAAAATTAAACTTTCTTATCATGTGCAATGTAAGAAGGGTGCATTTACAGAACAACTCTGCCTATGTAAACCTGAGAACCATAGAAGACCAAAAGACAGCGATCAGGATGAAGCATTCGAAAGGGTGTGTGTATTTCTGGAGGAAAACGATGAGGAACAGATAACGATATCTGACCTTGTCGCTAAAATGGGAGAATACTTACAAGATAGTAAATCAAAAGTGTATGGAAATCAGTACCTCAAGAAAAAGCTGATAAGTCAATATGAAAACTCTTTATTTGTAACTGAAGGTCATTGTGGTGTCGCAAACATTGTGACATTTATGGAAAAAACCTGGGACATTCTTCGTGAATACTACAATTCACCTCCAACAGACGACGAGGAAGCACAAAAATGAGCAATTCTCAAAATCACAGCGAAACTCATCAAAGCCAGTGGAAGATACGTATCCAACAACAGCCGAACTTAAACCAGCCGCAGCATTAAACTTAATTCCTGAAAGTTTGCGATTCTTGTTACAGCATTTGCTTGTTCGGAAGGATACATCCACAAAGGCTGCTGGCATATGCTGTTGTTCAAGCAGTGCGTCCAAGAGCTGTAATGGCACCTTACAGCTTAATCTCTCGGTGCAAATGCACCACTTCTACAGGTCACGATTCTTGATCGATAGTCTCTCAACCATGGGATTTGTTTCATCATATTCAGAAGTACAAAGGTTTGAAATGAACACGGCATGTTCCCTTGCTTCAAATGTGTTAGGCAGTGACATGGACATTCTTGATCAGTCCCCGTTATTTGTTGGAGACAACGTGGATCACAACATTATAACATAGGATGAAAAGGGTACCTTTCATGTGATGGGCATGATTGCGGCTATCACACCAAGGAAGCAAGTCAGTCATGGCATACCAAGACAAAAACGGTTGACTTGAAACTTGTTGAAATGATGAAGATTGATATCATAGATTACTGCTTCGACAAGGTGAAATCCTACATTTACAATATCAAGGTTCTAAAGCAGGTGCTTAGCGAAGCAGTTTGTAATGATCTGTTGTTCCTGCATGCCTTTACGGGATGCAATTCGGTGTCCAGGGTATTTGGAATAAGAAAGACATTGGGGTTCCAATGAATCGTCAAGAGAGAAAAAACAATGACAGACTGTTCAAAAGTATTCTCTCTACCAAAGCAAAGCCAGGATGCTGTGGAAACCAATGGTTGTAAGGCAATGGTAGCATTGTTCGATGTGGATCAGAAGGACTCCCTGGCATCTATTAGATATAATATGCTCTGCCTGTAAATTTCATTCTTTGCAGACTTATTACCAGGTTATGGAGTGGATAGAATGTAGTGATGAAATGGTGCCATCTGAATCAGGGTTGAAGGTAGAAGACGACAAACTTGTTTCAGTGATGCACTAATTTAGATAATTCATTGCAACAGTTCGGAAGGATGCAATACCCTAAGGTGTACCTGCAGGAGGCATGGACTAGAATGTACCAGTGCATGTGGACATTACCAAGACATAAATTGTGACAATATGAAAAATAATCCAGTGGAAGATGATGATGAGGAGTGAAAAGTTTTGAAAAAGTACTGTGACGTCAGTGAATCAGGGTGGATGCAATAAGGGTAATTGGCGTAGTTTACAGTTTTTAACAGTAAATATGAAATATTATTATTACTCCATTGCTGAGTTTTATCCAAATTTAATTTTAAATAAATGTTAAATAAAATTAAAGACTAATTTAATAATGTTGTTTATATTTTTTTATCTTTTAGTTATTTCAATAAATTGAATCGATGTTTAAAAAAATAAATTGAGAAAAAAATGAATAATTAACTAAATTTTAAAATGTTTTTTTTTTTCTTTGTAAGAAGGAGGTCTTTTCATTTGCTAAATAACACATGTTTTATCTATTAATTTTCTTTTCATCTATTGACATAATGAAAATGTAACATTTTGTATTACATTATAGGATAGAATAATATTGAGATTTAAAGCTTAAATCAATAGAGTATTTTATTCTTGAGATGTTTTTTTATTTTAGTTTTTCAAATTTATTAACAGAAATATCCTTCCACTAGTAGATTTCATAAATCGTAATGATAGGCCTACCTGTTTCTGTCGAAGGTATTGGTGTTGGTGTTGCTGAAATTTAAAAAACAACAACATTTATATATACAAAAAGTTGTAGTTGCTATTTATTTGTTACATTTTTGGAGTGGAGCCCAAGGATATACTCAGCATTGATCGTCCGAAAGTGTGTGTATATATACAGTGACATTTATTGAAGAAATTTTCCGTAAATTTATAGAGAAAAAAATATATAATATATATAAATTTTCGGTAAATTTATAGAGAAAAAAATATATGATATATATAAATTTTCGGTAAATTTATAGAGAAAAAATATATAATATATATAAATTTTCGGTAAAATTATAGAGAAAAAAATATATAATATATATAAATTTTCGGTAAATTTATAGACAAAAAATATATGTATTTTGCTGATGTTGAATACAATACATGTGTGGCACAAGTAGTGTCGAGATCCTCATTTCTCGCAACCCTGAGCCAGACATCACTAAAAAACATTTATATATATAAAAAGTTGTAGCTGCTATCTATTGGTTTGTTCATGAACTCCTCGTAGGGTTTTGGAGATAGACCCTAATAATCATATATATTCTTAAACAACATTACTCAAAGTATTTGGATAAGTATATTCCAATATTGATCAAAGAGGTTGCAACATGATTGCAGAATCGTTGTTTGTGCTTGCCATTCGTAATAAGGAAATAAATATGACATTTTACTTTTATTTTATTTATCACTTGAATAATAGAAATAAAAATATAAAAATAGAAATGTTAATAAGGGGTTCAGCACTTGGAACAGGAATGCACGTGGGTTCTTCATTCATTCCCAGGAAATGCCATGTATGCCTTGATGAGCGTAAAGTCTATAAATTTACCGAAAATTACTTCAATAAATGTAACTGTATATACACACCCTCTCGGACAATCAATGCTGAGTATATGCTTGGCTTCACTCCATGTATGTAATATTATAAAATGTACAAAAAAAGAATAAAAAAGATAATTTGGTGCTATGGGCTGGGTGCAAAAGAATATAGGGGTCCTCATGTAATCCCGGGCAACGCCGTATCTTCTTGCTTATATATATATATATATATATATATATATATAGAGAGAGAGAGAGATAGATAGATAGATAGATAGATAGATAGATAGATAGATAGATAGATAGAAATGAAAAGAGAAATAAAAAATATAAGAATGACAAATCTATTTCATCTTCAGTTGTTCAATGCAAGGAGTGCTCAATAAAAGCATGCTTACTTTTTCTTTCCTTAATCCGGGATTTTCAAAGATTGGAAATCTTATCATCAGAGGAGTTATATAGATAGATAAGTTGGTAGGGAAGTAGCCAAAATTCAAAATTTGAAAAATATGAGAAGATAATAGAAAGTGGATGTAAGTGTGTGAGAAGGTTGTGAAAATGCAAAATATGTTCATATATATATATATATATATATATATATATATATATATATATATATATATATATATATATATATATATATACAGGGTGAGCCAAAAGTAGGTGGACAGCATATATTGAAATGTTTGTTGAAGCGTAAGAGGCAGACTTTAAAGCTGTGTAAATCAAGAAGGAAAACAGTTTGAACACTTGCGTTGATAAATAACATTTAATTTTCATTAATATAATTGTTTTATTACATGTAATTGTACGTATAAGTGATCTCTAAATCAATGTTTTTTACTGTCCACATACTTTTGGCTCACCCGGTATATATATATATATATATATATATATATATATATATACAATTATGAATGTAGATTAATAAATGAATAATAATTAATCTATATATCTATAAAGGGTATGTGTCTGTGTGTTTGTGCATTTGTGTGTGAGTCCAGCTAAAACTAAAAAACTAGAATATTTGTACAAAAAGAAAAACCCAACATATATTAATCTTCAGAACAAGGTTTTGCTGAAATATTAGTGAAAATATTGGCAAACTAATAATATGAAGTCTTAATCCTGAATTTGTATATTGCTGATGCTATTTAAAATACAATACTTGTGTGGCACAAGTAGTGCTGAGGTCCCCTTTTCTCGCAACCCTGGGCCAGACATGACTAAAATATATAGCCAGAGTTTTCTGAATATCAAAATGTCACACTAATATTGTCTCCAGGCCAATTAAAGCAGTGTGATACTATGACTGTCGATCCAACAAAAACATTGTGTCTGTTTTGAAATAACTGAAAGTAAAAGCACCCATTGGTGATGGCGTACGAATGGGCCAAAGGTTAAGCCTGTCAAGGTTCCCTCTGAATGATGATTTGTCAGCGGCATGTGTTTAAGGAAAGGGGTGCTTTTTTTACTGAAAACCTGTGTTTTGATTTTACTGTCTTTCTATTTTTCTGTTTGAAGCTTGCCTCTGTGTGGAAGAGATGTGTAATATCCTGAAAATGTAACTCATGCGTCAGCTTTAGTGGATGAAATAATGGAGCTTGCTGAATAAATATTTTTTTTTAAAAGAAAAGGTAGATATCTTATCTTTATTCAGCATTCTATTTCAGTTTCAAATTCACTGATTCCTGGTCCATTCATATTAAATTTTATTTACTAAAACTCAATATTACGGTTTCACCTTCTTGCTTTTCTCTGTATAGGACACAAAATGGTTGCTATTCTGATGTTTAGGTGCATTCTGAACCTTGTTGCTGGTATTTTGTACGCCCCAACATCAAAATAGTCAATTTTTGTGCTCCTATAGTCTCAGACAGATGCAGGTAAGATGGAGAAATCAGTTAGTGTGATGTAATAATAAAAAACACATAAAATACTTGTTTATTATTGAAATGCATAGAGATTTTAAGATTACAAATTGGCCTATTTACAAAGTAATATGGCACTTTTTATATTGTTTCTTTTTAACACTGATTCAACCTTACTGGAACCTTTTTTAACAGCATATAATTATAAAGAGTATACATACATGCTCACTATTTGGATCTTTGCATGTTTCTTGTACAATATTTTTTATGGTTTGTGCTCGCTAATATCAAAATAGTGAGTTTCATTCAGAGGCAAGAAAGACGGCAACATCTGAATAGAATCATGTAATAAATAAAATTCCAAATTAAAAAAAAAACAATAAAATTACTTGTTTGTTATCAGAAGCACTAAGACTGAGTTATTTACAAAAGAATAAAGTATTATTTGCAGTGTGGTTGTAAAGAAAGTACCGTTTCTTATTTAGTATACATTCATCCATATTCAAATTTTTACACAGGATATAATTATCAAGTCGTATACATACTTGTCGGAGGTGGAGTTGTGGCTAAAAAAATAAGAAAATATAAAAACATTAATAAGAAGTAAGATGGCATTCATTTATCTTTCAGTTCAATTTCTTATCTAAAACAAATTATTTTGTTCTATTACCAATGAGTGTTAAAACATTTTAATAATGAACAAATGAGAGTTTATTTTATAAAACTTTGCTAAGAAATTTGTTTTTATGTTTACTATAATAGAACTTGACATTTTAAAATCAGAAATTTTATATTTGAATGAAAATATCACAAAGCTAAATATTGTGAAAAGAAAGTATTTTAATACTTACATGCTGATTGGAAACATCCAATAATGGAAACAGTGACCAGCATATTACAATTTGGTTTCTCAGGAGTGAAGTGGATCTTCACTGTATCTGCTATTGTACCAAATGGAATGATTGCAATGTCACTTGGTCCATTATTCTATGGATAAAAAAATAATGTTTATATTAATACACACACATTCTCAAAATATATACAACATTTATTAAATTTAAATATAAAATTAAAGTTTACAAAAATTCATAAAAACTTTAATCTACCTTAAGTCTGTGAACATTTCCTTGTCCACCTCCACTGAGGTAGACATCATAACTTCCAACAAATTTAGATTTCAGCAGTCTGATGGTGGCCCCGTAGATTAGGGCATCACCCACAAAGATGCTGACTGTCTTTTTCTTATCTCCAGCTTCAGGTGTCCATCCTTTTCCACCTGGTCGGATAGCAGCTTTATGTTCTTCATTACTGGACACATCAATATCCCAGTTTCTTACTAAAGAAGAATCAGCCAGACCATCTTGTTTTACACACAAAGAAGCTGAAAAAATAAATTAACATTCAGATGAAATTAAAGGTTCATCCTTATCTTTTATGAAAGGTTTACAAATCTGACAATAATATTTTGTATATTAAAAATTATTAAAAGAATTGCTGACCTGTTTCGGTTGATGGTTTTGGTGTTGACGATGGTATTGCTAAAATCACAAATAAAAAAGTGATAAAGATAAAAAAGCAAAACGAATAATGCTTTTCTTTCTCTTATACTTAAAGATCACACACTCTTTTACTTTTAGCTTACATTTAATAAAATATAGCATTTCTGGAAAAAAATCATATTTTCAGTGGATGTATATCAAAATTATTTATTTTAAAATAAAGGATCTTATACTTCTAGAGATTTATTTCATTATTAAATAAAATAGATAAATGATATATACATCAAATTGGCTACAACTAACCTTTATTTAAATTTTTGGTGATTTTGTAAAATTCTCAGAAATAAGGAGTTTTGATGTGAGAATTAAATCTATTGACATGAAGATTAATAAGTCAGAGGCAGGAAAGGCGATACCGAGTGAAAGGTCATTAAATTCACCAACATTTGTCCTGGCTTCAAGGTTGCTTCTCTCATTTGTATATGCAATAATTTACATTTATATCTATTCTAGTAATGTTAGATTGAAAGAAAAATTCCACAAGCAATATATTTATTGTTAGATAGAAAAAGGAACTGAGAAATACCAGATATTCTGATTGGTTAAATGATCAAATGTCAGGAGAGAGGGGCATTTTGAAATAGTAAGCATTTAAATCAGTTGAGCAGGTGGCCTTGAGGACATTTCTGTGTTCTTTTATTTAAAAAAGGGGGCTAAAAAAGAAGAAAGTTGAGATTTCTGTTGTTTTTTTAAAAATTATTTATTCAAAGGAAACTTCTTATTGGAATGAAATTGAATTTACAGTCACATGTGTGTTTTTTTATTATGTTCACACATTTGGGTTTATAATCAGAAGGTTGCGTATTCAGATCACGTTGAGGTCACCACTGAGGTCAATTTGGCTGATGCTTGACAGCGCCAGTTCCCTTATATACATATGTTTAAATACAAGCATTTACCAATGAACACGAAGAACACTGCAAAAACCCTTTCTTCTTTGCGATCCCAACAGGGCTCACTTTGAAATTATGTCCATGAGAATGTGTACAAACAAAGTTTACAAATGATGGGTGGGTGTGTAAGTTGAGAGGAATGTCTTACATACCATATAGTGTGTGTGCAAATGTGAACGTGTTGGTTAATGTCTTCATCAGCAGCCAGACCGAGGGAAAGAGAGAGAGTCTGGTGAGGTGTTATCAGCAGCCGATTCGGATAAAAAAGAGAGAGGGTCTGATGAAGTGCGTTCGTCATAGGCCATACCGGATGAAAAGAGGCTGAATTTCCTGTGCATGATTTTTTTATCATGGAAGGTAGTGCCCTCTACGTAGAGATAATTTGGGGTCTGAAATACCTCCTGGTGAGTGCCTGTGTAAATGTGTGGAGAACGGTATCTAATGCTGCACTATAATAGTTGGATATGATATCACAATATGTTTTAAATGGGAGGCCGTATTAAGTGATGACTGAAATCATTATTGTTATTGTTGTGTATGCACAGTTCTAAATAGAATAACTTAGATGATCATGAAAGAGTATACTGTTTAAGTTGTCTCTGAGTTATCTCCCTTTGAGTTGTCTCTGAGTCATCTTCTTTATATAGGGTAAAGCATTGAGAGTGAGATCCATTAGTTGTTGTTGTTGTTGGAAGACAAGATGGCGATGTGCACGAAGAGTCAAGGGTTTCCTTTCCGAAGTAAGCATGAGCCGTATTAGCCCTAAGAAACGTACCCTCATTAAGAAAACATTATTTTTGCTTAAAAAACTCAAAACAGTGTAAAAAACAATACTTTAGTTTTTGTAAGTTTTAAGAAGTGTTTTTCGGCTAAAATTTGTTTTGTTTATTTCAAAAAATCTCGGAAGGGTCAGTCTACACACACATAAAGTTTGGTGAGTTTAACTTTTATTTTGTGGAAGTTATTCAAATTCAAGTTATTCAAATTTAAAGATAGGACCCTTATTTTGGCCCACCCTGTATAATAGATTGAAGAATACATAATACATATATAACGTTCTTCAGATCCTACTAATTTAATTAAGTACTTACTTGTTGGTGCTGGTGTTGTAGCTAAAAAAAATAAAGCATAGATATACAAGTAATGCAATAACTTTGATGCAACAATATTTAATGCTGAATATATCTGAGTTTTTTTATAACAAAATGCTATTCATAAAATATCTGATAATATTTTGTTAACAGTTTAAAAACTTATTAATTGTCGCCTGTGTCACAATCTTGTAATGAAAGGCTAATTATTTTTACTTAACATAATAAAATTGATTAAAAATCTCAACAATATCATGTACAGAAGGTTCTTTTCATTTTTACAATAAGACATTAGTTTTCATTTGATGTAAATTAATTATAATACAATTTTATAATTTCTTAAAAAATATTTCAATAAATAATACATGATGTTCATTCAAAGTAAACATTACCTTCATAAAACATTAAATCTATGAAAATTTTTTTCAACAATTTATTAAATTATTCCCGTTGAACTATTTTATGCTGAACTAATTTTAAAAAAAGAATTATTTATTATTTGGTAAACTATATTATTTATTAAAGAGACATGCTTTATCTAGAAAGTTCATTATTGAGTTTTATTGCTTCAAAATTTCCCACTAGGTATTCAGCATTAAGATATCTTTTTCTGATATCTGCCAAGTTTCTACTTTCTTAGGACATGCTTTACTGTAAGTAAAATTCCTTATTTAGATTTGTCTACCTTCATAATTAAGTAATTGTGTGTGTAAGATATGGATTAACTTTTTACATTATAGAAATACATATATTGAGTATATAAGATGTTGAGTATGTAAGCACATATATTGCTTATGTAAGCATGTTGTATCATAGAATTATGATACAAATCAGTCAAACAGTGGCTTTGTTGCTGTTGGGTTGAGGTATTGTGTTCACCCTCCCAGGCTTTACCTTCTTTCTAAGAAGCAGTTAGTTTATTGCTAATCGTATGAGGTCCCCTACCAGGGAATGTTAACTGGGCAGCTCAGGAATTTTTTTATCCTAGTGCGCTGACTTCTCTAAACTACGCTTGACCTTATGTGTCTAACCTCTTGACAAAGAGGTAAATAATACATTAAGTGTGTAAGTGTGTGTTAGTCATGGATGACTGATGTGTAATCAAGTTAAAATGACTTCTTCTTTTCAAGTTCTTCTGACATTTGTTGTCAATTTTCCTTGATTGATTTTTATTTAAAATATTTCATTTCGTGTGATTTTCTCATAATTATTGCCATTTCTTTTGAATGTACATGTTTATTTTAATGTTTATGTTGGTATAGCGGATGTTAAAATTGTCATCAATAATTAATGATGATATGCCAATAAAGATACATACATGTTGATTGGAAAAATCAAATAATCGATATCGTAACACAGTTTTTTAAATTTATATTGTTACATTTATAATTTATTAAAGTGTTTTTTATCATTTCATACTTTCCTGCATTAAAGTATCTTTTGTGATATAGACAAACTTTATACATTGTAGAAGGCCATAATTTACTGTACATAAAATTATGCATGTACATTTAAGTTGGTCTTTCTTCTAGAATATTTAAGAGTGTATCAGTTATTTATGACTGATATTTAATCTAATTAAAATTGATTTCTTCCCACATCTGTTATCCATTTTCTTAAATTGAGTTTTATTTGAAATTCTTTATTTTGTTTGTTGTTTTCTCATAATTGTTAGCATTTCTTTTTAATATACTCATTTATTTTAGTTTTCATGTCAATTTAGGGTATATTAAGATTGTTATCAATAATTAATGAGGATATGATATTGAAGCTACTTACATGCTGATTGGAAACATCCAATAATTGATACGGTAACATGGATTTTACAATTTGGGCTCTGTGCAGTAAAATGGATTGTGACTGTATCTGCTGTTGAACCAAATGGGATGATTGCGAGGTCATCTGGGCCATTGTTCTGGTGGAAAATATAGCAAATATTTATGCATTAGCAAGAAGGAAACAATGAACATTCAATCCCAATTTATTTCATTTAAAACAGAACATGTAATGAGCAATTGAGTTAAGGTGATATAGACAGACATGTTTGAAAGATATAATTCATATATTTATCTGAAATTCTTTGAAAAAATTACTTATTTCTTTGCAAAAAATATCTTACATATTCATTGACTAATATAGTTTTGGATTGAACTGTAGCGATAGTTCATTAGGTGCAATGGTTTATCTGGGATGATAGACAGAGGGATTAACTAAGAGTCAGTTAGGATCCCCATATATTAATTATACAGTTGATTGCTTAGCTTAACAGTGCAATGTAGAAGATATACCAGTCTCTAAAAAGGATCAAAAGAACATCTTCATCCTGGTTTTCAAGATAGACATTAGCACATATATCAAATACCGTTTATAAAAATAATCGAGTTTAACATTAAAATCATTGTTGTCTTCAAGAATATACTCATCTCTCCAAAAGGGGCAAGTGAACATGTTCACATCTTTCCACAAATATGCATGATTTTATGTACAAGTATTTTTCTTTCAGTTATTTGTAGACATCTTTTATACAATTAAAATCAGTCAAAAGATCAAGATAATATTGTACGATGAGCCAACAGAGTTGCTTCATTTAGATTATAATCTTGTCAACAGGAAGAAACAAAGCAATGAACATTCAATCCCAATTTATTTAATTTAACACAAAACATATAATGATTGTGCTAAAACTAATGAACAAAGACAATATGGACAGATGTGTCTTAAACAATATAATTGATGTATTTATCTGAAATCTTTTTAGCAAAAGACTTCTTTCACTACAAATGTTATATATTCTTTGAAATTCTTTTGAAGTGAAGTGTACAGATATAGAACTGTAAAATTGTTTATTCAGGATGATAGACAAGAATATAGTCTTAGGGTCAGCTATAACCCTCATATGAAAATTAAACAATTGATTGGTTAACTTAACCATATGATGAAGGAGAGGTTTGAAGATTTTAATATTAAAGTAAGAGTACATCAGGGTTCTGTACTAGGTTCATTGCTTTTCATGTATGCCTTATAAATATTATCCAGGGAGTTTAGTACGGGTTGTCCAGAAGATATGCTGTATGCTGAAACAATGGAAGAATTACTTATTAAGTTAAAGACTTGGACAAATGCTATGGAAAGTAAAGGTCTGAGAGAGAATATTACCAAGACCAAAGTGATGATCAGTGGTTGTAGTGTTGGAAAGCTCCCAGAAAGAGGAAAGTTCTCTTAGTCAGTTTGTGGAAAGGGTGCTGGGTCCAATTCAATTTTTTGTGGTACTTGTAAGCATTGTTTTAGTTCTAACATGACTTTGACCATTTCTGTACATTGTTTGAACAACCTTCACCAACGACTCATTTGCCCTTAGTTTACGCAAAGCCCACAAGACAACATCTCTTGGCTCTCTGTCAAAAGCTTTCTGCAGATCCACAAAATAAAAATACAGATTCTTATTATTATTAAGGTACTTCTCTTGCATTTCTCTCAGGATAAATATAGTAGCAGTAGTACTTTGCCCAGGCATAAAAGAAAACTGCAATTAATTTTTACTTATCTGATGTCTTATTTGCTGCTCAATTATTCTCTCAAACACTTTCAGGACCTGATCCATCAACTTTAAGCCTTTGTAATTACCTCTATCAAGTGCTTTCCCTTTACCCTTGTAACAATTCACAATTGTACTAAGATCCCAGTCTTTCAGAATAACCTCTTCTTTTATGATATGATTTGTCAAATCTGTGATCATCTCAATACCTGTTTCATCAGCAGCCTTCAACGTTTCTGCAACATGCCTGAGGGTCCTGCAGCCTTAACCTTCTTCATCTTACTTACAACTTCCTGAACCATTTCTTTTTCAATTGACTCCTTCGTTTCCACTTTTCATTGATAAACTTCTAAACTACCTCATTCCACATCTATGTAACTCTATGCCGCAGAGTCCCCTTCCATCCACCCACAAGTCAGGTCTGTCACCTCAAATAGAGCATCCTTCAGTGTCTTCTGCTGTTCTTCCACACTTCCTGTAGTGGATCTAGTAGCCGAACACTCCATCACTTAGCCTCTAAACACATGTTTAACATGTTTTTCATTCAACTTTGACACCTTTCTTCGTGGGATAAACTTTCTCTTTACCCTACATATCTGACAAATTAAAATTTTTTGTGACCAAAACAGACATGAAGATATGGAGTGCTATTAAATGAAATAGGGAAGGGACGCGGCAAAAAAAAACCCAGAGGATCCACGATAAGAAAGAACTAAAAAGGAAACCTAAACTAAACTATCTAATGGTTATGTTTGATTCAAAGGAACCAAATCCATTCCCTAAAAGACAATCAAGAATGACTAAATGTTAACACCATTACCTTATGTCTTTGGGCATGTTGTCCCCCTCCACCGAGGAAGATATCATAGCTTCCAACACATTTAGATTTTGGCAGCCTCACATTGGCCCCATAAATGAGGGCATCACCCACAAAGAAACTGACTGCCTTTTTCTTATCTCCAGATTCAGGTGTCCATCCTTGTCCACCTGGTCGGATAGCAGCTTTATGTTCTTCATTACTGGACACATCAATATCCCAGTTTCTCACCAAGGAAGAATCAGCCAGACCATCTTGTTTTACACACAAAGAGGCTGAAACAAAAGAGAAATGTAACATTTTATTGGAATTAGAATAATAAATATTTCTTTTTAGAATATAGAAATTATGTATGCTTGAATTTTTTATGAGAAAATTTTTTAAATACTTTTATAAATAATAATAATAATAATGGGTCTACCTGTTTCTGTTGAAGGTTTTAGTGTTGTTGCTGAAATATAAATAAATATAAATTATCTATAAAAGTATGAAGAGGGATTAATTAATAAGAAGTTAGATATGTAGTTAACAGAATTTTAGTTTTAAATGTTCATTCTATAATAATTAATAAAACGTAAAAGATTAATATAAACCAATTATTTAAAGTCATCGAGAACTTATAAGAGAACTCTTCAATCTCCTCTATGCTCTGAAAGTGAATTACTTCCCTTCGTTCACTCTTTCTTTTAAACAGCCATTGTTTCTTGTAGTAACTAGATCCCTGCAGAGATCTTTGTCGAATAAAGCTTTTTCAAGCAAACTCAGTCTCCTTAAACTCATTCATTTCTATTAATTCATCAGACTAATTGATTACAAACATAAAAGATATTTAAATAAACCACTTAATTAAAGAGAAGTAGATACTGTGACAAAATGAATATTTTTTATGTATAATTAATACTTTCTACATCATGACTCTGCAGAAATATATAAATAATTGTTTATTCATGATCAAACAATACACAACCACAGGATCACGTTTTAATCTTCTCACCCAAGATTAAAAGGTTTCATTTGCAATTCTTAGTTATGTAGAGTTTTAGTCACAGCAGACTATATTTACAATGCTCTAGATTACCAGTTAAATTTCATAGAGAAATTTTTGTTTAGTTTAGAGAAAATTATGGATAAAAATCTTTGGTTTTTGGAATAAATAATCCACCTGGAAAATTGCAGAGTATAAAGCATTATTTTTGTGTTACGAATCAACATGGATTTGAATCCATGTTTCCTAGTGTACATCTATTCCCCTCAAAACTTCAATAAAACATTTTGAATAAAGTTAAAGAAATTGTTTGTAAATAAATGTTTATGTTAATGCACGAAAAATTCAGGCTTTACTAAACTTTGAGGTCAAAACTAAAAGAGTGTAGATAGAACCTTTTTAATTTTGTTTGATTATTTTTAGAAAAATATTTATGGTCTGTATTAGTGAATCTATTAGATTGGTAGATCTATAGCAATTAATAGTGATAAGAAATTAACAACAAACTATTTAATTAATATTGAAATTATGATTAAGATTTAGGCTGAAATCAGTAAGATAGTGTGGTTCAATTTGCATATTTAAAACAATTCTTTAGTATTTTCTGTATAAGCAGATGAACAATATTTGTTTCAGCTTCACACCGTCATGAAAAAGGTGCCAGATTATTTTTTTAAATATTTTCGGGGTGAGCACTTCAATAGTCATAAACACATCTGTACATTTTGCTAAGAAACAGGTTTTGTATGTTTATTGATTTAAAATTGTATTTACTAAAACATAATATTATAGATGTCACCATTTTGCTTACTTCTGTATGAGACTATTTGGATGTTTGGCTGCTTTGTGTACAATATTTCTAATGGTTTGTGCACGCTAACATCAAAACAGTAAACACAGTAAGTACAGTCTCATTCAGAGGCAAAAAAGAGGGCAACACCTAAATAGAATCATGTAATAAATAAAATTAAAAAAAAAAAAAAATCAACAATAAAGTTACTTGTTTGTTATCAAAATGCACTGACTTATTTACGAAATAATAAAGTATTATTTGCAGTGTGTTTCTAAAGAAGCAGCACTTCTTATTTAGCATAATTCATTCATACTCAAATTTTTACTAGGGGTGGGACGTAATGGGTGAAAATTTCAGATTCATGCGATTAGTATTTTTTTGTGTTCATTTATACATAAATGACACTAAACAATCAAACATTTTGAAAATTTGCAAAATTCAGAAGGTGCAGGCCACTAGTTTTGGGCTATTTTACATTCATGAAAACCCTTTCACAGCTTGAAAATGGTCCTAAATTAAAGTACTATATCAGATTTTACCATCTATATCCATTCATAGCTTTTGAGGATGTTTTAGGACCTGCAATGTCGCATGAAACCACTTTTTCACCGAAAAATGATGGATTTTGAGTCCCGTAGAGCCCTAACGGCTATTTTTGGCCTGCACATTCTGAATTTTGCAAAATTTTCAGAATGTTTGATTGTTTAGTGTTATGTATGTATAAATGAACACAAAAAATACCACTCGCATGAATCTGAAATTTTCACCCATTACGTCCCACCCCTATTTTTACATAGGATATAATTATTAAGTTGTATACATACTTGTTGGAGGTGGAGTTGTGGCTAAATAAATAAGAAAATATGAAAACATAAATCAAAAGAAAAACTTTATTCATTTTCTTTTCAATTCCATATACTTATGTTTTAAAATTATTTTATATTAACAATTATTTGTTAAAAAAACATTAAATATTCTGCAGATATAGAATAAGATTTTTTGTTTATAAAACTTAGCTAGCAACTTTGATATTTTATGTTTACAATAATGGAAGTTGTATTTTAAAGTATGAAAATATGTATATTTGAAGTAGAATTTCACAAATAGGAATCTTTTAAATAGACAGTATTTAAATACTTACATGCTGATTGGAAACATCCAATAATGGAAACAGTGACCAGCATCTTACAATTGGCTTTCTCAGGAATGAAGTGGATTTTGACTGTATCTGCTGTTATACCAAATGGGATGATTGTAATGTCGCTTGATCCATTATTCTATGGATGAAAATTAATGTTTATATTAATATTCACACATTATCAAAATATATATAATTTAAATATCAAATTAAGCTTTACAAAATGCACTAAAACTATAATTCCCACCTCACATACCTTAAGTCTGTGAACATTTCCTTGTCCACCTCCGCTGAGGTAGACATCGTATCCTACAATACATCGAGATTTTGGCAGATTCAGGCGAGCCCCATAAATGAGAGCATCACCCACAAAGATGCTGACTGCCTTTTTCTTATCTCCAGTTTCAGGTGTCCATCCTTGTCCACCTGGTCGGATAGCAGCTTTATGTTCTTCATTACTGGACACATCAATATCCCAGTTTCTCACCAAGGAAGAATCAGCCAAGCCATCTTGTTTTACACACAAAGAGGCTGAAACAAATAAAATACATCGAGATGAAATTAAAGAATTATGATAATTTAAAGAGGTGTAGAATTGAAGAATCTGACCGGAATATTATATTTTGTATATTAAAAACTATTAAAAAATGGTTTACCTGTTTCAGTTGATGGTTGTGGTGTTGATGTTGGTATTGCTAAAATCACAAATAAGAAAGTGATAGAAATTTTTAAAAGAACCATGATAAATTTGTTTTTGTTTTATACTAAAAAATTCACACTATTTATATTGTAGTTTAATATCTTATTTAATACTAACATTTTGTAAAATATAGTGTCTTTGAATTGGAAAATCACAGTTTCAGTAAATTTATAGCAAAATAATTTATGATTATAATGACGGATACTATACTTCTAAAGATATATTTCATGAAATAAGTTAATTAAATATACATCAAATTGGATAAACTAACTTTTATTTATGACCAAATCCAAGAAATCCTAGATAAAACATCAAAACGAGATCATGTTTTTGGCATGAGAATTATTGGGAAGCACAATATTGGAAACCCTTGGGGCGAAATTCTTGCAAAATTCTGCATCAAAGTGGCCTTATTGTGACCAATAACTTGTTCCAAAAGAAGAGACTCTTCATTTGGACATCCTCTGATAGAAGGACCAAAAATTATTTTAACCCGCAAGTTCAGAGTCTGACAGAAGGTTCTTGATAGTAGGACCATCAGCAAACCGGACATACCTGACCATGAACTTGTGCGGGGGAACTAAAAATCCTTGGGGAGATGGTTCAGTCAGAAGCAACTCTTAGCTTAGAAAATAGAAATCTATTAGTGAATTAAAATTATAATCTTTTTCTTCTTGAATATATGGGCTCCCAGGAAAATATCAAGAGAACATCTTCACTCAGGTCTCAAAATATAAAACATAGTACTCATTAAAAAATATGTAACAAAGTGATTTCTTTCTTCAAATCTTACGAATTTAATTGTGTACTTACTTGTTGGGGCTGGTGTTGTAGCTATAAAAAGTAAAGAAAATATAAAAATAACATAATTAGTTAAATAAATAATATTTATATTGTTCATGATAGAGTTGTTCATGATGGCTGTGAGGGTTAAAACGTCGGAATTTGAGTTATAAACATGACTTATTCCGGGATTTTGAATCCCGCAACCGGCTTTAATAATTATCTCTACACTGACAATTCCGTAAGGATGAATCGTATACATATGTAGATAAAACAAATATTTATAATTATATATATATATATATATATGTTAACAATTAATATAATATATGTAGCTATTATATATGTAGCTATTATTTCTAAATATATTTGGTTCTATATAACAATAAAAATGCTTTTCATAAAATATCTGATAATATTTTGTTAACAGTTTCAAAACTTATTACTTGTCACCTATGCCGCAATCTTATAATAGAGACACAACTACTTTCAATTAACATAATAAAATTGATTAATAATCTTAACAATATAATGGACAGACTATTAACTGAGAAGGATGCTGTATCATCCCCTTATAATGGAAAGAAACTATTTTCAACTAACATAATAAAACTGTTTACTAATCTTAACAATATAAAATACAGGCTGCTAACTGAGAAGGATGTGAACATTTGTTTTTTATTTGTTGTGAATAAATTATAATACAAATTTTTTAATTAGAAAATACTTGAATAAACATTACTTTTTTTTTTTTTTTTTTTACCTGCGGGGGCTAGGAAATACCCGACTAGTACACGGGCGCAGGCTATCGTTACCCCTCTCGGAGTGTTGGACCCGTAAGACCTCATAAGGCCATCCATCTAAGAGAAGGAAATCTCTGACAAAAAACCTTACTACAAGCTACTTACGCCATGGCAGTAAACCGTTGGGGAGGGAGACCTACTTAGTCCTGATCGACAACCTTACTAGAGTTGGAATCTCGAACAAAATATCCGGTTTGCAAACCTACAATTGCTTAAGGAGTAGATAGGTTCTGCCTATCGCCGGCCCTTGCACTCCTTCTTTGTTTATTAGTCAGGCGCAGAGATAACAGCTCTGGGACGCCTCTAAACACTCAGTGCCTAGCCTTGTTTCCTTACTAAGACAATGAACGCCGTTCTCTTTCTCTCTATTTGGGCAACTTGGGGAAAGTTTTTTCGTTACTAAGTCTTACATGACCAGTCTGGGTCTCTCTTGTTCCGACAGGTTGAGGGTACAGGTTAGACAGCTTGTCTGGCTGCTGTTTCCGACTGATAGGAAGGAGCCCAAACTCTTGGGTAGCACCAAGAACGGCTGCTCCATCATCAGTTGCATAATACCGTGGGTAGTTGACCCTGCAATTATCTCCGGTGGGCTTTCCCGAGGCCACAACCCCCATGGACCAGGTCATGACGAATGGACTGGTTGTGTGAGCTTATTGGCACAAAACAAGTACCCACCTTGGCCAACCCACTCTATAATCAAACCAAACATGTCATTACAAAGAAATAAAAGCAAACCTAAACCAGACACCCAACAAAAAACACTTTCGCCTCCACCCTTGAGGCTCGCATTCACAAATATCCGGGGACTTAGAACCAACATCAACGACGTAGAAACCTTTCTCCTGACAAACTCCCCGGATATCCTAGCTCTTTGTGAAAATCTAATGTAAACAAACATCTCGCTGCGCAGATCCTAATTTAGGCTGAAACCCCCCCCCCCAACCTTCTCCCCTTTTCTTAGTGCCCCTTATGACTACAGTGGCGGCTTGCCTTGTTTGGGGTGAACCATGTTAAAAAAAAAATTTTTTAATTCAACTTAAATAGTTCTCAGATGACAGAAAATTAAATTTAAAAAAATGTTTTCAACAATTTATTAAATTCATTTTGCCTGGCCATTTTACGCTGGAATCAAATTAGAAAAAATGTTTCTTATTTTTATTTATTAATTATTTTTTTAAAATATTATAATCCATTATAGAGACTATCTTTCTTTAGGAAGTCTATGATATTATTGTTTTTTATTGTTCCAAAAATTTTCTTTCGGTTTCCAACGTTAAGACATTTTTTATGGCATGTGTGAAGTTTCTACATTCTAGAAGAGCATGCTTTATTGGAAGAAAAATTCCACTGTACATTTAAGTTTGTCTTTCTTTCTTGAATATGTAGGAGTATTTATTCTGAAATATCTAAAAGGGGAATTTTGTAAAAAGAAAGTATTTAAATACTCACATGCTGATTGGAAACATCCAATAATGGAAACAGTGACCAGCATATTACAATTTGGTTTCTCAGGAGTGAAGTGGATTTTCACTGTATCTGCTGTTGTACCAAATGGAATGATTGCAATGTCGCTTGGTCCATTATTCTAAGGATAGGAAATAATGTTTATATTAATACACACATTCTCAAAATATATACAATATTTATTAGATTTAAATATAAAATTAAAGTTTACAAAAATTCATTAAAACTGTAATCTACCTTAAGTCTGTGAACATTTCCTTGTCCACCTCCACTGAGGTAGACATCATAACTTCCAACAAATTTAGATTTCAGCAGTCTGATGGTGGCCCCGTAGATTAGGGCATCACCCACAAAGATGCTGACTGCCTTTTTCTTATCTCCAGCTTCAGGTGTCCATCCTTTTCCACCTGGTCGGATAGCAGCTTTATGTTCTTCATTACTGGACACATCAATATCCCAGTTTCTTATCAAGGAAGAATCAGCCAAGCCATCTTGTTTTACACACAAAGAGGCTGAAACAAGAAAATAACATTCAGATGAAATTAAAGGATTATTGTTATATTTCATGAAAAGTTGACAAATCTTACAAGAATATTTTGTATATCAGTATTGAATATTTTAAATCATTAAAAAAAATAGCTGACCTGTTTCAGTTGATGGTTTTGGCGTTGATGATGGTATTGCTAAAATCACAAATAAGAAAAGTGATAGAATATTAGAAAAGCAAAATAATGAATCTGTTCTTTATTTTATAGAATTCACACTATTTAAATGTTAGTTTACTTACATATTTCATACTAACATTTTGAACGTTATAGTTTATGAAAAAAATATCAGTTTTATATAAAAAATGTCAAAATTATTTATTTATTATAATAAAAAAATATACTTTTAGAGATATATTTTATTAGCTAAATGAAATCGATAAATTATATATACATCGAATTGGCTTTTATTTACATAGTTACTCAACCAGGGAATCTCACCAAATGAATAACATTTTGAATTATTAAAATAAAGATAGTTGTAGCCAATTTGATGTATATATGATTTAAAATATATCATTATGGCATAGATTATTTTCAAATTGTAGGTTTTATAAAAAAATATAATAATAATTGTAAAATTTTAAGAAATAAAGTTTGTTGAAGTAATGAGAAGCATATGTTTATAACATTCATAATTCAGAAACAGCACGGGGAAGTAGGGGCAGAATAGGTTTTTCAATGCATCCCCATTTTGTCTGACCTCAGGCTCGTTTCATCATTTTTCATGAATAATGTATATTGATATATATTATATATAAAGTAAAGTGAGATTTCCCTTATTTCATTGACTGTATACTTTTCTATCCAAAAGCTGCATATACAAATTTTCTTCAGCAACGATTTACACCTATTTATGTGTTTTCAAAAACTAAGTATATTTCGTTCACTTTCTTTGATTTTGAAATTTAGTCCTGCTCGATATTTTCTCTTAAGATAGTCATCCATACAGGAAGAATTTTCAATTTTACACTCGTATCTACTACTACTATCACCCACATATACTGGGAAGTCTTTTTATATAGGAAACATACGTTGGTAGCACCATTATTATTTCATATTTCAATCTTGCTATTGTATGTTAGATAGTCTACATTTTCAACTTAAACAAGAGATGCTCCCTTTTTTCTTGGCTATTCCAAAATAATCTTTTTATATTTTATATTACTGGAATACAAGATTAACAGATTCACATTTACCAAAAACTAAGCAGCCATAGGAGTCATTAAGATATTTATTTTTGAATAGTTACTTATATTATTTGTAAATAAATATTCATACATTATCATCTTTACTTACTTTTAATAATTTTTTATTATAATCTTCGAAATATATAAATTCATTAAACACATTGATATCGGGTACATTCGGCTATTTATTTATTTTTTACATTATATGCCGTGACGCTTTTAAATGGGTTAAAAATATCAAAGTGAAGCGCAGTGCTTCCTTTTACATTCTTGCTCACTGGAATGACAGATTAACAGATTTATATTTACCAAACACTTTCTGGTTCTGGTCATTCTAAATTAATTTGATCTTCCCAAAATGCGAACATTGTCAAGATTATTGCTTTCCACATACTTTTCACTTCATATAATATGCTTTCCAGTTGTATTGAATGGTTATCCTCTTTTAAAACAATAACTTTCCATTTTACAAGAATTAATAGGTTATCCTTAAATGTTATTATTCCACACCATTCTTCCAATATGAAAAAGGGTTTGTAAGGTAAAGATCTCAGAAATTAGGATGCAACCAACGATGGTGCTTTGTAGAATTAATAAATCAATATTATAAATATTGAAAGTTCTTCCATTAGTTTAGTAAATAAAATATGTTTTTAGTTCAAATTGTCGTCTTTTTCTTCAAGAATACACCTGACTCCTGAAAAAGGTTTTAAGTATACATCTTCAGTCCTGGTCCCTGAGATGAACAATAGTACATAGTAGTCATTAAGGAATATGTAACACAAAATATTAGTAATTTAATGATGTACTTACTTGTTGGTGCTGGAGTTGTAGCTATAAAAAGTTTTAAAATATGAAAAGAGCATAATTAGTACAAATAAATAATATATATAATTATATTATATTTTGAAAGAAATGCATTAACAAAAAAAAGTTATTTTCTTTTCATAACATCAGTAGAACTCGATTGATCTACATTGTAACACAGCATGTTGTCTGTTTGATTGGTGACGTCAATTCCAAAAGAAAAACATTAACAATATATATATATATATATATATATATATATATATATATTAGCGGGGGCATAGAAATACCTGGTATAGTACCCAGGCGCGATGCTACTGTACTCGACGAGATGGACCTATAGATTTTGTTAGATAATCAATCCATGGGACGGAAACTTTGATATAAAACCTGTGCTTTACATCGTCTCTCGGTTATCTTGCTCAAGCTTGTCACTGAAACCAGGCTTTGTAGAAGGTGAGTGTGCTATGTGTGTCGTACAAGCGCACAGCATGGCCATCTACATGTACAGATATTTCTACAAGACCCACAGCGATAAAGAACGGCTGTTCATACTAACAAGACTTGTAAAAATAAGTCAGGCCCGCTGAGCCATCTGCATGCCCACAACCGGACATTGCAATCTTATAGGGATGGCCTTCTTATTATTTATTATTTATTTATTTATTATAGAGATCTGGGTTTTTTTAAAAAGTCTATGACTGGTTTTATTGTTCAAAAAAGTTCAAGTAGTTTTCCTGCAATTGAGGTACTTTCCTTATATGTGCCAAGATACTACATTCTGTAAAGACATGATTTATTGTAAGTAAAATCCCACAATTTAGATTGGTTTTCTTTCTTGAGTGTGTAATCAAGGTCAAATGAGTTTTTCTTGGTATCCATTTTCCTAGATTGAGTGTCACTGTAAGTAAAACTCTGCATGTATATTTAAGTTGGTCTTCTTTATTTAATATTTAAGAGTGTATCAGTTATGTATGACTAATATTCAATCTAATCAGAATTGATTTCTTCTGTTTGATTTCTTCCCACATCTGTTATCAATTATCTTAAATTGAGTTTTATTTGAAATTCTTTATTTTGTTTGTTGTTTTCCCATAATTGTTAGCATTTCTTTTTTATGTACTCATTTAATTTAGTTTTCATGTAAATTTAGGATAAATTAAAATTCTCATCAATAATGAGGATATGATATTGAAGCTACTTACATGCTGATTGGAAACATCCAATAATTGATACGGTAGCATGGATTTTACAATTTGGGCTCTGTGCAGTAAAATGGATTGTAACTGTATCTGCTGTTGAACCAAATGGGATGATTGCAAGGTCATCTGGGCCATTGTTCTTGTAAAAAATATAGCAAATGTATATGCATTAGACAGAAAGACACAATGAACATTCAATCCAAATGTATTTAATTTATAACATAACACATACTGATTATGAAACAACTTGAGCCAATGAGTAAATAAAAAAAAAGATATGGATGATACGTCTGGAAAAATAAACCTTATGTATTTCTCTGAAATATTTTGAGCAAAAACTACTTCTTACAAAATGTGTGTTACATATTCTTTACCAGTAAGCTACTTTTGAATTGAAGTGTACAGATCATTTGCAAAGTACAATTGTTTATCCGGGATGATACACAGCCTTTAAGTCAGCTAGAACCCCATATGAAGATTAGATAATTGATTGATTAAAATTACTACACGATGACGTGCATATATGAAGATTGAAGTAAAATTCAGTTGCTACATGTCATTTAAAGTTCTGAGAAATATGGGGACACTCAGACCTCTGTTTCCCCTATGGAACATGGGAACATTAAAATACCTGTTTCCCCTATAAAGATAGTTAAAAAAAACAACTAAATAATTAGTAATTCAATTAGTCAAGATACTAGTTTAACATTAAAATCGTATTTATCTATTTTTTTTCATGAATATACCAGTCTCTGAAAAGGATCAAGGAAACATCTTCACCACTGCCCCTTAAGACAGACACTATCACATGTATATGTAACATCATATGCAAATTATACACACCTATAAAAGCAATAACCAAGTGGCACTCATAAATGCTGTTAGTCATTCAGTATCTACTCTACAAAATATATGTAAACATGCACTAGGCAGATGCATTTACACTGTGTTGCATGTTTTCAGTGCATGTGAATAGCAGACTTGCTACGGGTGAGAGATGTTTATCCAAGAGAGCACATAAAAAAGTGAAAATATCTCTGATTTTGAGTTCGGCTACCCAGAATTTTATTTCTCTGCAGAAATAAAGAACATCTTTTAAAACGGAGATTCATACTGAGAGCAATCTACTTGAGAAAAATAATGTTCATAGATTGTCTGGAGAAACCCTTTTGAGTGGACACTGGTTGGCCGTTATCTCTAATGGATATCTCGAGTAGTCAGTCTCTGGGTTGTTGAATCTAAGATTTCCGGTCAAAAGTACATATATACCAGCCTATGAACAGGGGAGAGCAGTTAGAGCTGGCCCTCTGGGCATGACACAGGCAGTTTATTTTTGGGGGGCTGACAGAGAGTTAGATCTTTGTGCCTCTTCAAGCAAGATGGGCCCTTGGGGCTCTTAGCTAAAGGATTGTGTTCATTGGACTTATGTTTTAATTTGGTTGGGCAAAAGACTTTCAGCTGTTGTTCAGAAAACGAGTGCCTCCCAAAAAATAAACCTCTCTTAATTGTTTTTAAACTAGATTTGTGGTTTTATTTGTAGAGAGAATTCCTTTATTGCAGCACTGACTGGATCGAACAACAACTTTGGACTGGTACAATGAGGGGGACGATCATGGCCTGTGCAGTGGGCGCATACATGCATGTGCATGTACACACATTATAATAATTGCATTGCTGATTAGACCCTTAATTATGCTGGATTGACTGGAGCATATAGAAACATGGATCAGATGTTTCACAGCATTAGTGAACATTAAGAAATTAAAAGACAAAA
>OY744520.1:168481179-168588679 GCA_963556195.1 Sepiola atlantica | reverse complement strand
TTTGTTTTTCCTATTCAGCGGATCTCAAATTTCATCCTTTATTTGATCAGGAAAAATCTTAACAAGTAATGGCACATGAGCCTATATGTTGTGTATTTATTGATTATAAATAAATGATAAATGATAGTTTCATGGAGAAAGTCACCTCATGCCGCCATGGCCAATGTGCAACCTGCACCTGATATGAAAAAGGCACATAAAAGAAGAAGTTCACTATATAATAATTAATCTAATATAAATCATTAAATAAATATACATAATAATTAATCTAATATTACAGATGGAGATAATGCTAAAAAATAAACATTTGCTATTTAAAATGAATGCTTTTTTTCAACAAAACATATCTAAATAACAGTTGATATGATGTAAAGAAATGTCCGCTGTGCTAGGGGCAGGTGGCCATAAGGATAGTCTTCTTACAACTACAAAAATATCAATTTATTGTTAATAGGTGAGGATTAGGGTTATAAACATGAAAATAGTGAGCACTTTCTGCTGCTACAGAGAGAGAGAGACACTAAAGATTACGAAACCCATAAAAGTTTCATGTAAGGTTTTAAGTTAAAAACAAAAAACTACTTGTTTGTTATTGAAAGTCAGTGATAATTTGCGAGTTTAAGGCAAGCATAAAGTAGTATACTTACTTGTTGGAGGTGGAGTTGTGGCTAAAAATAAAAAGATATGAAAAAATATATGAGAACTGCAGTTCAATTTACTTATTTAAAACAAATTATTTTATATTACCAATTATTTATAAAACATTTTAATCATATCCAGTCGCAGCATAGAATTTTTTTTAATAAACTTATTTCTCTCTTTTTTTAAATTTTTCTTATCTTTCCATTTTTGCTGGAGATGGGGCATCCTACCGGATGCCAGACATTCACCGGCTATTTCAGACACTCAAGCCTAGAGATCTTTTTAAGATTCTAATCATCCCTTTAAGTGCAATTGTTTGTATTTCTCTTGCACTCGGTTCACCGGGTATACTGGCCAGATAGCTTTTGAAATTCTTTTTCATTAGTCCTGTTGCTCCTATAATTACTGGTATGATGGAGATTTTTCTAAGATTCCAGTTTCTTATTTATATGTTTGCACTAATGCAACTTGAAATTTTAAAGTGTGGAAATTTATATATTTGAAGTAATATGTTTCGAAGCTGAATCTTATGAAAAGAAAGGATTTAAATACTTACATGCTGATTGGAAACATCCAATAATGGATACAGTGACCAGCATCTTACAATTGGCTTTCTCAGGAATGAAGTGGATTTTGACTGTATCTCCTGTTGTACCAAATGGAATGATTGTAATGTCGCTTGATCCATTATTCTATGGATGGAAAGTAATGTTTATATTAATACACACACACATTCTAAAAATATATATAATTCAAATATCAAATTAAGCTTTACAAAACTGTAATAAAACTATAATTCCCACCTCACGTACCTTAAGTCTGTGAACATTTCCTTGTCCACCTCCGCTGAGGTAGACATCGTATCCTGCAATACATCGAGATTTTGGCAGATTCAGGCGAGCCCCATAAATGAGAGCATCACCCACAAAGAAACTGACTGTCTTTTTCTTATCTCCAGATTCAGGTGTCCATCCTTGTCCACCTGGTCGGATAGCAACTTTACGTTCTTCATTACTGGACACATCAATATCCCAGTTTCTTACCAAAGAAGAATCAGCCAAACCATCTTGTTTCACACACAAAGAAGCTGCAAAATAAAATGACATTCAAGGAATATTGTTATCTATTATTAAAGGTTGACAAATTTGACAAGAATATTTTGATACTAAAACCCATTAAAAAAATAGCTGACCTGTTTCAGTTGATGGTTGTGGCGTTGATGATGGTATTGCTAAAATCACAAATAAAAAGGTGATAGAGGTTTTGAAGAGCAAAATGATTATTTAATCTTTATGTTTTACAAAAAATATCACACTACTTAATTTTTAAGTTACTCTCATTTTTAAAACTACAATTTGTAAAATATAGTGTTTATGGAATGGAAGAACAGTTTCAGTCCATATATATATATATATATATATATATATATATATATATATATATATATATATATATATATATATGTGTGTATGTAAAATATAACCATGAACACGTGTTTTGCCGTTTTACAACTCATCAGCATGGCTGATACTAGCGAGATTCAAAACCGGGACCACAGTGGCTAAAGTCCGCAGTTCCGGTATCAGCCATGCTCATGAGCTATAAAACGGCAAAACATGTGTCCGTGGATAATCAGATTTTACAAATATAGATGCTCTCCATATGGAGGCATCACACTGGTGAAAGGAAGTAAGTTTCCGCTTACACATTTAGGTAAATGCTTCTTCGTAAATATATTCATTTGTCAATATTTCAAAAACCACAACAAATTAAATAACGCACACACACACACACACATATATATATAATGGAGATTATGTATCTGTCTGTCTGTCTGAAGCCGAAACTCAATCAGAGTAATATTACTATTTACTTAGTCTGTCAGCTTCTATATATTGTACTACAAAAACCGCCGTAAACATATAAATAAAGTAGAAAGAAATTTCAGGACGAGACTGTGATTAGAACAGAAAACGTGTCAAGAATCTTACTTAAACTAATAATTTTTCAACTTCCTTATATACTGTTACAAAAAGTCGCTCAGACACTAGACGGGTTTTGCCATTTACATAATTCATTCCTTCAATTAAAATCATATTTACAAATATACACTTATAACTGCTATTATCAAATAAATATGTATTTAATATCACCTTATATGGTGATATTAATAAAAATTATTCATACAATTAATTAAACATATTTCATTAAGAAACCAGCGTGTTTTTTAAACAATACTTTGAATGGCAAGTACTGTTAAAATTGCAATGTCATCCTTTCGGAAGTGACGTCATTTTGAGAGGATTTTTTTTCACATTATCATTCTTTATTTTCATTACGTTGTTAAGACAAGGTGTTTTGTTGTAAATTAAAGTTAAACAAGGCATATCCCAGCCATTAGTAAATGGGTGACCATTTTGGAAAAATAAATTGCTGACTCATCCTTCCTGTCCTTCCGGAAGTTACGTCATTGTGAGAGGATTTTTTTCACATTATCATTCTTTATTTTCATTACGTTGTTAAGACAAGGTGTTTTGTAGTAAATTAAAGTTAAGCAATACATATCCCGGCCATTACTAAATGGGTGACCATTTTGGAAGAATTAATTGCTGACTCATCCTTCCGGAAGTGACGTCATTGTGAGAGGATTTTTTCACATTATCATACTTTATTTTCATTACGTTGTAAAGACAAGGTGTTTTGTTTTAAATTGAAGTTGAGCAACAAATATCTCGGCACATTACTAAATGGGTAACCATTTTGGAAGAATAACAAAACTGGTTCTTTGATATGACATAGGCGCCTTCAATAGCATATTTAAACATGAGTTCTTTGATATGACCGAGGCGTCTCCTAATTTTTTTTTCCTTATTTTAACTATGTATGGGGGAGGGTAAAATATTTTTTGGGGGGGTGGTCAATTTTTTTCTTTTTTTTTTTAACTGAAAATACTACTATGTATGAGGGAGGGTAAAATAATTTTTTTTTGGGGGGGGGGGAAATCTTTTTTTTTAAACTTTAAATATTACTATGTATGGGGGAAGGTAAAAAAAAATTTTTGGGGGGGGGTCAAAAAAAATTTTTTTTTTTCTTTTTAATTAAAAATATTTATATGTATGGGGGAGGATAAAAAAAATTGTGGGGGGTCAAAAAAAATTTTCTTTTTTTTTCTTTTCTTAACTAAAAATATTTCTATGTATGGGGGAGGGTAAAAAATTTTTTTTGTTTTTTTTAACTAAAAATATTTCTATATATGGGGGGGGTAAAAAAAAAATGGGGTTGGGTCGAAATTTTTTTTTCTTTATTTTTAACTAAAAATATTCTTAGTCGGAAACAAAGAAAATCAATGTCTAACCACCCAAGAAATATGATTGGGGTTCCATCGGTTTACGGATGAGCATTCATTTCTGACGCGGCAGCCTAGCAAAAATATGCGACCGGAGAGAGCATATATTTGCTAGTATATATAATGTAATAAATGTTTCTAATTTGGTTCAAAAAACATTTTAATTCAAACAATTGTTTCTGCTCATTTTAAAAGATGCATTCTCTTGATAACAAAACTCAAGATGCTTTTAAAAATTTCTTATTTAAAATTCTATTTAAAAGGCTCTGTTATGTCTTGTGAAAAGATGATTAAAAAGAAAAACGAACAGAAAAACAGAGGACTAAGGAGTAAAGAAAAAGATGATAGTAGGTGTTCCTAAAATACTTTTTCTTTTTGTATATATATTTTTTGTATTTTAATGAATAGAACTAATGGCAAACATTATGAAAGAAAAAAGTGTCTTTTTCAAGTGTCTTATAATACCAGTTTTGACGTTTACTTCTGCATTATGGCAACAAAATGGCGACAAACAAAATTTTCTTTCGTTATTTCTAGAGAAGTGAATCGAAACGGGAGATAATTCGAATTATTTTAAATGTCTTAATTCTTTTCTTAATTTTCCGAAAATGGACGTCAATGCATTAACTCTTAAAGACATTTTATTAAATCAAATATATTTTATATGATGTCAAAATTACTCAAATAAATCTATTTTATTTTCCTTTTTGATACCGTTTCTTAATGTATTTTATTACAAAAATACCGTTTTGAAATGTTTCGTCTGACAAATTCTCATGCTTCTCTATCTGTGTTACGATTTCACGTGATGAAAAAAGTCAGATATGATCGTTTCGTTATGAGTCCCCCTAAAAAAATAATTCGGATTTTCTCCCCCTTCGATTCACTCCTCTAGAAATAAGGAAGGGAATTTTGTTCGTTGCCATTTTGTTTCTATAATGCAGAATCACAAAAAGATGTAATTTTAAATGAATTTTAAAAAGATTTAAAATTAAATTTTTTAAATTCTTGAAGCCCTTTACATAAAAACCAAATATCCCACAATCAATAATGTGAATTACAGAAACTAGTCACAACATTTTAAAGTGTCCAGCATAGTAATTAACATTACTAAATTCTTAGCCATTAAGCAATTATAATTTTGAATGTTGCACGTGCTTAGCACATAATTACATTTGCATGCAACATCTCAATATTAGACGCTCATTTTAAAGTCGTAAATTACTAGTCATTAGAAAAACTCAACAGTAAAGATATAGTTGTAAAGACACCAAGCCTAACACCGCCTGAAGATGATTTAATGAATCCAATCGGAAGTACTCGTAAAAAAAAGAAAAATGGAACAAGAAACCCACAAAACTTACATACACCAATTTGACCGAAATACTAAATGGACTATTTGAAAAATTGAAAAAATTAAAAAAGTCTTTTCAAGCAAAACACTCTGTGTTATTTAATAATGTTTGCCTATATATATATATATATGCAAACATTGTTAAAAATAACAGAATTCGTCTGTTTAATTATACCGTTTAAGTTTTGGGGATTCGAGCTACACGTAACAAGAGAGCCTCATCCAAATTAACAAAATTATTATGAATTAAAATAAAGATAGCGAAAAACAATTTGATGTATATATGATTTGAATGGCATCATTATGTTGTATAATGGCCCTATGGGAATGGACGTATCTGTTGGAAGTCGTTGGTTTGACTTGCACGAATTAGTGCGGGTGCAGTCGAGTGCAGAATAGGGCCTGTTCTCACAGTCAGAGCTAACAGACGTGACAAGTTCACCGTGTGACGAGATCCCAGATCAAAGGTCAGTGTGCACCTGTGAGAGGCTCTGTGACGTCACAGACACTTGCGTGGGAAACAGAGGGATCTGTGACGTCACTCGTTCTTCGTGAGAAGCGAGTTTTAGTCAGTCTCGATTTTGGAGGTGAACCGATGAGACGTGGTTGTTACCATGTAAACTACAACAGATAAGGGAAATATTTCCCCAAGAAAATACAGGCGAGAGATATCCTTTAACCCCCTCTATGAATGGTTAAGAAAATAATTGTTAAGTAACTACGATAAAGTAGTGATTTGCTCTCTCTCTCTCTCTCTCTCGACGTAGTGAATGTCTCCAGGCCGATAAATAACTAACGCTTGTAATAAAAAGAATTGAAAGTTAAAGAGATTGTTGTTTGATGAGTCGGTCAGGAAGTTTTTGTTGCAGACAACGGACGGCGTGGTTCACGGCAGAAAAGAAAGAAGAAAGAAGAAAGAATTCATCCAATAGACGACATCGAGACGGCGACCCTCTACACGGCGAGGGAGAAATCTAAAGGTATGCAAACAATATATTAACTATGTGATTTATGATGTTTTAAAAATGACGAGTATTAAATGTGAACTGCCACGCCCCTTTCAGGGACGAGTATACGAAACGAGTGCCGCCGCGGCCCTAAGTAAGAGGGCTATGTAACAATTATGAAATAGATCATTTTTTTAATTTTGGGGTTTTATAAAAAAATGTTTTTATATAATTGTATAATTTTTCCAAAGATGAATTGTTCAAGTGAGAATGCAATTATGTTTATATAAACATTGATAATTCAGAGGCAATGAAATGGTTGTAACAGAAGATGCTATTCAATCTACCAAATATTTCTCTGGTCTCGAGATTACTTCCCTGAGTTTCATATGTCACCATCTATATCTACTCGGCGTTGTTCAGGAGATGTTTTACTTTCATTTTTGTTTTCACAAATAAAAAGTGAAATTGAAATAAATGTGTAATTCCAGGAAAACTATGCTGTTTAAAGTCAAATAATGAAAATTTTGGATTTTTATTATCTTGAGTAGAACGTTTGTGAAATTTAAATTAATTTTATTAAAATATAATTTCGACATTAAATTAATTGAATGAAATTGTTTTTACAGAAAGGTAAAATAAACATAACAAAGTGAAATTGAAATAAATGTGGCAAAAGATTTTTTTTTGTTTTACTTGCGATATTTTTAGCCACGATTTTATATGGTACAAATTTTTTTTAAACATCTGATGATCCTAACATAATGATTTTTTCTCCTCTTTAGAATTGGGTTTTTGTGAAGTTTGATCGAATTACTGACGATATTGTTTAGTCATAAGATTAAATACAACAAAATTGTTTAAAATTATAACATACTTTAAAAGAAATGTAATTCAAAATGTTATATTTGAATGTGAATTACAACAGACAGATGATATCCCGACTGACAATTTTTATTAATTAGGTAATGCATATTGATAGATATTATATAGGTAATGCATGCTGATAGATATTATATAGGTAATGCATGCTGATAGATATTATATAGGTAACGCATATTGATAGATATTCTAATGATCTCAGATTAAATGAAGAGTAATTCCTATCACACTAATTAGATGTAATTAAGCTTTAGATTTGACATTTGTACAGTATAGAATATTTCCGTGTAAAGTTAAAATTATTCAGCATTTCATAGTTGGTGAAAGGATTTCCTGGTTATTTATTTTTCTAAAACTTAATGTTCTTTTATCAAACAATTTCTCATTCTTAATTGGAAATGCGTTTCTTCTTGAGTTTTGCCTTTTCAAATCCCTTTTCGATTGCTAAAAATGCTATCAGATGTGAATTTCCTTTGAAGATAACTTTTATTTTTTATAAAATTACAAACAAATCTAAAATATTAATGTATACATTTTCTCTAACTAAATTGTGATATGTTCCTTGGCCGTTGTATATGTTTGTAGTAAGGTGTAGACATGATTCCCCAGGTAGTATGGGTTATACAGTATTATTGACAGGGGATGGTCTTGCGGTCAACTAAAATCCCATATGACGATTAGATAGTAGGCTTGTTGGTTGACTTAACCACCTGACATCAGAAAGATTGGAAGTTAGATTTTAGCTTCTTTGAGAATCTTACTGAAGCTAGAAAATCATGTAAGGTCGGAAGAGATAAGAGTACTTAGACCCTTGTGGAGATGGTCCGGCCAGCAGCTACTCCTAGCTAAGGAAATGGAGCTCAATTACTTAAATGAATAAAATATATTTTAAGTTAAAATTGTCATCTTCGCTTTCTTCAAAAATATAATTGCCTTCTGAGAAAAGTATCAAAAGAACATATTCAGCCTTGACACTTGAGATGGTCACTTGTAAATAGTACTCATTAAGGAACTTCTTTTTTCAAATCTTACTAATGTAATCATGTACTTACTTGTTGGTGCTGGTGTTGTAGCTATAAAAAGTAAAGAAAATATAAAAAAGCATAATTAGTTCAAATAAATAATAGATATATATGCTTAACTACAGGAGAGATATGTATGTGCAAATAGGAGATTCTACATGGCATTCTTGGATATTGAGAAAGCCTTCGACAGTCATCACAGAGGTGCTATGGTGGGTAATGCGAAAAGTGAGCATAGAGGAGTAGTTTGTCTATCTTGTACAATATATGGACATGAACGCTAGTAGTAGAGTGTGGAATGGATGACATTTACAATGATAGCTTCAATGTCAAGGTTCGAGTTCCTCAAGGATCTGTCCTTAGCTCTCTACTTTTCATCATAGTCTTTCAAGAGAGTTTCGGTTTGGCTGTCTATGGGAATTACTTATGCTGATGACTTAGTTATCATTGCCGAGTCCTTGGAATAGTTAAAGGATAAACTGGAAATATGGAAAAACGGTCTGGAGGTCAAGAGTTTGAAGCTGAAAGTCATGGTGTGTGGCTCTGGTCTACAATCCCTAAGGGACTTTGGTCAGTATCCTTGTTCTGGGTACAATGTAACCTGTGCCTATTGTGAGTCCATAAAAAGTGCAGCGACCTGAAGGATAAGTTAACCTCAAACCCCAATGTCAGGTGTAGTAGATGCATGCAACAGGTGCATCTTATTGCCGGTCGTCCCCACAAAGAGACAATACCCTGGAGGTAGTAGAATCTTTTGCTATCTAGGAGATATGCTGATTGTAGGTGGTGGATGTGAATTCAGTACAGCCACAAGGGTGAAGGCAACTTGGGTAAAGTTTTGTGAGTTGCTTCTAATAACATCATATGCTGTCTTTCTCTACATCCCGTATAAGTTGTATAGCAGCTGTGTCAGAAGTGTCATGATATATGGCGGTGAATACTGAGCCCTAACCCAAATGCTCTCTCATCTGACTGCAGCGCAATGACAGATACACGATTAGATAGATCTGCAATGTGAAATCTGACCAAAACCAACACATCAGGTCAGAGGAGTTGCTGAAAACGCTACATTTGCCCAGGTTATCCTAAGGATGAATCGATTATGCTGGTATGTTTATGTGGACTGTTCATTCTCCTGGATAAACTGTTGCAGAAGCATGAATGTCTTAAATCACAGGAAGGTTGGCCAGCCAAGGAAAACTTGGAAGCAAATGATTAGGTACGATTGCACAGAGTGGAATTTGGAGACAGTTGACTGAACTGTGCGAACTCGGAAGTGAACTTGTGTAATATCAGAAAACGTCTGAACTCTAAATAAGGGAAAATTATGTTAAATAAATAGAAGTTCAGAATTAATATATAATAATAACTTTCATGTAACAATATTTAATGATAAATATTTCTAGTTCTATATAATAAAAACGCTTTTCATGAAATATCTAAGCATATATTTTAATGGTTTCAAAATGTATTTGTTGTCATCTGTATCATCCCCTTATAATGGAACGACAACTATTTTCAGCTAACATAATAAAAATGTTTACTAATCTTAACAATATAAAATACAGGCTGCTAACTGAGAAGGATGTGAACATTTGTTTTTTATTTGTTGTGAATAAATTATGATACAAATTTTTTAATTAGAAAATATTTGAATAAACAATACATGGTTTATTCAACTTAAATAGTTCTCAGATGAAAGAAAATTAAATTTAAAAAAATGTTTTCAACAATTTATTAAATTCATTTTCCCTGGCCATTTTATGCTGGAATCAAATTAGAAAAAAATGTTTCTTATTTTTTATTTATTGATTATTTTTTTAAATATTATAATTTATTATAAAGACTATCTTTCTTTAGGAAGTCTATGATAGTATTGTTTTTTATTGTTCCAAAAAGTTTCTTTCGATTTCCAGCGTTAAGTTTCTACATTCTAGAAGAGCGTGCTTTATTGGAAGAAAAATTCCACTGTACATTTAAGTTTATCTTTCATTCTTGAATATGTAGGAGTATTTATTCTAAAATATCTAAAAGGGGAATTTTGTAAAAAAAAAGTATTTAAATACTCACATGCTGATTGGAAACATCCAATAATGGAAACAGTGACCAGCATATTACAATTTGGTTTCTCAGGAGTGAAGTGGATATTGACTGTATCTGCTGTTGTACCAAATGGAATGATTGCAATATCACTTGGTCCATTATTCTATAGATAAGTAAATAATGTTTATATTAATACACACACATTCTCAAAATATATACAAAATCTATTAAATTTAAATATAAAATCAAAGTTTACAAAAATTCATTAAAACTGTAATCTACCTTAAGTCTGTGAACATTTCCTTGTCCACCTCCACTGAGGTAGACATCATAACTCCCAACAAATTTAGATTTCAGCAGTCTGATGGTGGCCCCGTAGATTAGGGCATCACCCACAAAGATGCTGACTGTCTTTTTCTTATCTCCAGTTTCAGGTGTCCATCCTTTTCCACCTGGTCGGATAGCAGCTTTACGTTCTTCATTACTGGACACATCAATATCCCAGTTTCTTACTAATGAAGAATCAGCCAGGCCATCTTGTTTTACACACAAAGAAGCTGAAACAAATAAATTAACATTCAGATGAAATTAAAAGTTCAGCGTTATCTTTTATGAAAGGTATACAAATTTGACAAGAATATTTTGTATATTAAAAATCCATTAAAAGAATTGCTGACCTGTTTCAGTTGATGGTTTTGGTGTTGATGATGGTATTGCTAAAATAACAAATAAGAAAATTTGATAGAGTTTTTGAAAAAACAAAATAATGAATTTGATCTTTGTGTTATACTAAAAAAAATCACATGCTTTTAGTTTTTATCTGATTTTATACTAACATTTTGTAAAATATAACATTCATGAAATTGACTTAAAAGAAAATCACAATTTTAATGGATGTACATGAAAATGATTTATTATTATAAAAGGGATATTATACTTCTAGAGATATCTTTTATTAGCTAAATAAAATAGATAAATAATATATATTCATCAATTAGGAGATGACTAATTTTTATTTTTTGTGATTTTTACTCCTCATTAAGCCGACAGGTGGCAGCAGCACTAGATCATTATCATCATTATCATAATAATAATATTCGGTTTAATCTCAATTTTACAATTCGAGCATATGTTGGATGGTGTTTAGAAACTGTGGCCAGATCTCTATCTTTCTTTCTCTCAAGTTCATCCAAATCACTTTCTCTAATGTTTTTTTGATCTTCCCCTGTAAACAGACCCTATTACCTCAACTGTTCTACATCTACTAACCCAAGCACACTGATTCATTCTTTCAATGTGACCAAACCAACGAAGTCTCCTGTTCTGCACATATTTCCTTATAAATGAAAAAAATTTTATGAATGAAAAACAATATAGTTGAAGACAATTTAATGTATATATGATCTAAATGATAACCTTATGGTATAGATTATTTTCAAATTCAAGGGTTTTTGTAAAATTATGTAACATATAATTGTAAAATTATTTAACATATAATTGTAAAATTTCAGAAATAACTATTGTTGAAGCGAAAATGGAATTATGTTGATAATTCATATACATGTGTGCATGGGTGGGGAATGCAATCAGAAGGGGTTATTCAACCCACCCAAATTGTATTTGGCTGTTAGATTGTTTCTCTCATTTATATATGCAAAAGTATACATGATCTAATAATCTTAGATTGATACAAGAATAACTGCTAATGCTAGATACTGAAGAGGGCTGATAGATAATAAAGGGTCTGATTGGTCAAACAAGATCATATGTGTTTACATGTAAGGAGAGGAGGTATTTTGAAATACAGATCAGGTAGCCATGAACCCAGTCTCCTCATGGTCACACCGGAAAGGAAATTTGACATATGATGCCATCAATGATGATGCTTTGCGGAATTAATAAATCGATATTTTAACTATTTAATGATAATTAATCATCCATGCATTCCAGTTATACCAAGAATTTTAGCTGGCTTCCATAATACTCCTTAGAACAGCTCCAACTCCTTCTGAAAAGAAATGGCTCTTTTTTCCAGTGCTCCATATATAACATCACATAGCTCTTTAAAAATAACTAACAAATTCCTCATTATATTTTCACATAAGTCATAAGAGATAAGAATGGAAAATGTTTACTTTTTCTCCACTGGATGTGAGTAGTCTTTACAAACCTCCATCCCCACCCCAAACAGAATCATTGCAGCCTTTACCCCAAAAGAAATACGATATAAAAAAAAACAGTAGAGTTACATGCGTTTCAGGTGTAGACACTGCCAAAATGCTGGTTCAAAAAAGATAAAAATTCTTTAAAATATTATCGAAATTGAACATTTCTTTTTAATCAATTAAGTGCTTAAGAGAATTCAGGAAAATAAATATTTTATTCTGCCGAGAAAATAAAAAGGATTTCTCTGTTTCAATTTTCAGGTTCTAATATTTTGCATTTCTGGAAAGATAAAACCGTGAAAAATATCCTAAGAAAATAGAGATGTTTAAAAGATTCAATACATGAAAAAGATTCTCAGAAATTATTGAAACAAACTGTTTAATGTTTTATAATGTCTTTTTATGTATGAAACTGCCTAATGCACAAATTTAAACTCATCATTTCTTTTCTGTCTCGTTGACATTTTCAAAGGGATTATCAGAAATTTAGCACAGAGGTGTGAAGTGTTGTCACTTGTTTATCAATAGTTCGGATGAAAATTACTTATGTTAGTCAACTTGAAAGAACACAAAAGAAAAAATGTATTACAAAACATTATTAAATAGTGTATTTTAATAATTTAGGGGGATTGTGCTATGTTCTAAAACTGTGTTGTACAGAGGGAATACGGCTGCTAAATATACATCGGAGACTAAAGAAGACAGCTGATGACGGAGTCGACAATGTGTAACAATCAGTAACTCAATCATTCTGTTTTTTATTTTCTCTTTGGCAGGTATTTGTTGCTTGCTTTTCCTCTTTTCTTAAATGAAGGAAGGCCAACATGAATTTGTAAATCTTGGGAATAACCATTTTAAAATTTCTTTACCATCAGACTTTCATTTAATGTTTATTTTTGAATAAATATAATGGCTTTGTAAAATCATTTTCAAATAGTTTTGGAGTGACAAAAGTGAAAATCCCACTCTTTAATCTAAAATTAAACTACTCTCACTTCTGCTTGAGCCAGATAAAAAAAAACTCTTCTCCTTTTTGTTGGGCTCCATAAAGCTCTGTAAATCATGTCAACATGTACATTTGCATATCAAATCAAACAATGGACAGAGTAAAAGATGTCATGGACGACAAGAATATCATAACAAACTCATTTATTCAATGGAAATTTCAAAAGGTTTTGTTAGTAATGATGTAAGTATTTTGGTGGTATTTTAAAATTTATTGGTTTGAAACTGCATATGGGCTGTGTTAGAAATAAAGCTTTTTTTAGTTGCGGATATACTGATCAGTATATTTCCGAATGCAAAGAAAAATCAAGAAATGTTATTTATTTTAAGTTACTCATAGTTCCAAACGACTATTTAATTTATAAAAATGGGTGGAGTAGTTGTAAGGACAGCCCTTTTGATGTGCGCCTGAAATGAAGATGGCAGACCATAAACAGCTAGAATAGTCATGGTTATTTTTGTTTTATATTATTTATTAAAAGGAGACTTCTTACTGGAGGAAAATTTAATTTACAGTCAAATGAGTATGCCTTGTACTACATCTGCACATTTTGTATATAAACTAGTTAACAGTTGTATATATTTGGGATATGATTTTATACTAGGATTTAAATGGGAGGTAATGTTACATGCCCAATGTAGTTGCACAAGTGGTGTCCAGTAGAGAAAGTGGCAGAGCACATGGGCATGCCAATAATCAATGTGTCAGCTTTCTGAGACCCTTTCTTAAGATATATGCTTGTATTTGATGCCCACGCCCCGGGACTGTATTTCAGTTTTGACCCTATTTAATTTTCTGTCAAGCAACAAGACGCTTGTTGTAGTTTGGGCAAACTTTAACAGCCCACATGTCTGGCAGTGAATAGATGTACTGATTTTCGGTCCACTCACCGATTTGGTCAGGAACTCCTGTTGATGTTTCTAGCTACTACTTTTGGCTTAAACTAGCGCCTCTGTTCCTGCTAATGTCCCGGTTACTTTCAACCTATGACTCCTGCTTATGTTCTGATGACTTTGTCCCATAAAACAACGTCTTTCTATCCTGACCAGACACTGATATTTTTTCGTCCGACTCAGGGCAAACAACACAGTCCTTTTCAGGATAAGCTACAGACCAAAATCCGATGTGTTACCCGCCCTTCCCAGGACAACTTCCTAAAAAGTCATCCAAATCTTGGTGCGATGTCCACTGCCAACCAGTATCGATTTGAGAGAGCAGCCAGACCTATCGAGTTGTTTCTCCAATCTCAATGAGAAATAACTCGACCGGACACTTTTTGTCGCTCCTTTTTGTAATGCTGGCAGTTGAAATAGCCCTTCTCTATTTACCTGTACATTTACACTCTAATAAACCGGTTACTTGTTATTTACAAATTTAACTCCTGTGTCTGCCATCTTTCTTTGTCATTATCGTATTTGTCTGGTGTGTTTCACAAAAAGTTGTTAGGGTGACCATCACTAAACCATGAGGTCAACATCTCCATAACTTGTTCCTAATCTCTTTCTGATGGTACAAGTCCCCCTCCCCCCATAAATTAAAAATATTAATCATTTCACTTATCTTTTTTATATTCCGTTATGATATATTCTTATGATGAGGTGTGGGGATAGTTCTCCAGTTTCCATAAGTTATGCAGTAAACTGAACCCACATATAAAGGATACTTAATTAGTTGGTTGGCAAACCATGTGCCATGAGGAATATTTGAGGTTTCATTTTAATTTTACTGAGAATTTTAATGAAGCTAGAACGTCATGTAAGGTCAAGCCAGAAAGAACGTTTAGGTAAGAAAGTGAATGAAATATATTTCAAAATAAAATTGCCATCTTCAAGAATATACCTGTCTGCTTTAGAAATGGACATTAATACATAGTATTAAGGAATATATAACACAGTGACTTCTTTCTCCAAATCTTACTTATGTAATTATGTACTTACTTGTTGGGGCTGGTGTTGTAGCTAAAAAAGTAAAGAAAATGTAGAAAAAACATAATTAGTTCAAATAAATAATACATATGCTCAGAATAATTATAATAATTTTCATGTAATAATATTTAATGCCTTATATTTCTGATTTTATATAAAAATCTCTTCACAACATATGAGATCACATCTTTTTTTATAGTTTCATGACTTATTTATTGCCACTTACATCACAACCTTGCAATTGCGTAATAACCATTTTCAATTAACAGAATTGATGAACAATCTTCACAAAATAAAGTACAGTTTGTTAATGTAGAAAAATGTTAACTAGTTTTCATTTTATGTAAATATATATGATACAAATTTTATAATTTTTTATAAAAATATTTGAATCAATGATACATCGTTTATTCAACATTTGTTAGGTAAAAAAATTAGATGCAAAAAAAAAATGCCTTCAATAATTTCTTAAATTAATCTGTGATTATTCTATGCTGGAACCAAATATAAAAAGAAAAACAATTTATTATTTTGTAAATTATATATTTTATTATATAGACATCCTCTATGTAGAAAGTCTATGAAGTAACTAGTTTTATTGTTCTAAAAAAGGTTTGTTGCGTTAAGGTATCTTTTTCTGATGTGGGCTAAGAATCCATTTTCTTGGAGAAAGGAAGATCAACTTAAATGTAAATGCAGAATTTTACTTACAATATGTCAACATGTTTTATTGTAAGCAAAATTCTGCATGTACATTTAAGTTGGTCTTTCTTCTTGAGTATGTAAAAGTGTATCAGCCATGTATAATTGATGTGTAATCTAATCAAAATTAATTTTCTTTCTTTTTAGGTTCTTCCCACATCCGTTATAAATTATCCGCGATTAAGTTTTATTTGAAATTCTTTATTCTATGTTTCCCAATAATTGTTACTATTTTTAATGCACCCATTTATTTTAGTTCCATATTAATGTAAGCTATCTTAAAATTGTCATCAATAATTAATGAGGTTGTTTTCACATAATTGTTGCCATTTCTTTTTAATGTACTCATTTATTTTACTTTTCATGTGAATTAAGGGTATATTAAGATTGTCATCAATAATTAACGAGGATATGATATTGAAGCTACTTACATGCTGATTGGAAACATCCAATAATTGATACGGTAGCATGGATTTTACAATTTGGGCTCCGTGCAGTAAAATGAATCGTGACTGTATCTGCTGTTGAACCAAATGGAATGATTGCAAGGTCATCTGGGCCATTGTTCTGGTGGAAAATATGGCAAATATTTATGCATTAAGAAGAAAATAATAATGAACATTCAATCGCAATTTATTTAATTTAAAACTGAACATGTAATGATGATGGAAGAACATGAGCAATTTAGTTAAGGTGATATGAATATACACGTTTGAAAGATATAATTCATGTATTTATCTGAAATTTTTTAAGCAAATTACTTTTTTCCTATAAAAATATGTTACATGTTGAATCGTAGTGTTGAGATAATTCTCGAAGTACAATTGTTTATGCAGAAATGATAGACAGAGGGTCAGTTAGAACTGTCCATGAAAAGTAGACAGTTGATTGGTAAGCTTAACAGTGTGATGAAAGAGAGATTTGAAGATTCAAATTCAATTGTGTTGCTGCCATGATCTTAACTAAGCTACATGTCATAACTCTCACTTCCCTTATTTTGTCCTTTAGTCCTCACATTTCATGAGCTATGTTTCTGAAAAATTTCTGTTTTCTGGGTCAGAATCTATCCATCTAACACTAGCTAGTTTTTGACCTTGAAGTAGTAGTATTTTTAGCTCCTTTGCCATCAAGTGGCTTAATGCCTTGTTTGGAGCGATTTTCATTAAAAAAAATTTTTTTTTTAATTAAAACGTATACTTGTACATAATACAACCTCCACTCTTTTGTGATTCAAATAAGATTTTTTTAAAGCTGAGTAACAATTTATAAAAATGTGTAATGTGTCAAATATGACCTTCTTTTATTTAAAAAAAAATTCTTGCATTTATCACTAGAAAGTATGATTAGTTTGTTATTTTGTTTTCATACCATCTCAGCTACTGCTGCATATGGATAAATCACATGAATAAAAAGTTACCTGTGCATAGTAACTTACTAAATGCTGATGTAAAACAGATTTGCAAGGTGAAAAAAATAAAGAAATCCAATTTCATGTACACATACAATCAAATGAAAACATTAACGAAGATAGATCTAAATATCTGATAAATTTAACAGGGATAAGGATTGTTATCAAATGAAAATAGTCAGCAAACCGTTGGGAAGAGAGGCCTCCTTAGTCCTGATTGACAACCTTCCTAGAGCTGAAATCTCGAACAAAATATCCGGTTTGCAAACCTATAATTGCTTAAGGAGTAGATGGGCTCTGCTTATCGCCCGGTCTTTGCACTCCTTCTCTGTCTATTAGCCAGATGCAGAGGTACCAGCGCTGGGACACCTCAAAGGCACCCAGTGCCTGGTCTTGTTTCCTGACTAGGACAATGAACGCCATCTCTCTTTCTCTTTATCTGGGCAACTTGGGGAAATTTTTTTTGTCACTAAGTTTTACATGACTAGTCTGGGTCGCTCTTGTTCCGACAAGTTGAGGGTACAGGTTAGACAACTTGTCTGGCTGCTGTTTCTGACTGACAGTGCAGGAGCCCAAACTCTTAGGTAGCGCTAAGAACGGCTGGTCCATCATCAATAATATAATACCATGGGTAGCTGTATGTGCCATTGTCGCACATGGAAAGGGACCCCACAGTTATCCCCCCGTGAGCTTTCCCCGAGGTCACAACCCCCATGGACAAGGTCGTGACTAATGGACTGGTTGTGTGAGCTTATTGGCACCTAACAAGCACCCACTTTGCCCATCCCACTCTATCTCAAAACAAACATGTCATTGCAAACTTACACCCTAATTCTCAGTAGCCCCTTATGTCTACAGTGGCAGTCTCCCTTGTTTGGGGTGGACTATGTTAAAAAAAAAAAAGAAAAAAGAAAAAAGAAAAGAAAAGCGGACAAATGATAAGATACACAACCCTTAGATAAGTCATAACAATAAAATAAAAAATAAACACAAAACCTAAACAAAATTAGTTTTAAAGTTATGTTTGATTTAGGAGACCAAAATCCTCTGCCTAGAAGACAATCAAGAATGACTAAATGTTAGCACCATTACCTTATGTCTTTGAGCATGTTGTCCCCCTCCACTGAGGAAGATATCATAGCTTCCAACACATTTAGATTTTGGCAGCCTCACGTTGGCCCCATAAATGAGAGCATCACCCACAAAGAAACTGATTGTCTTTTTCTTATCTCCAGTTTCAGGTGTCCATCCTTGTCCACCTGGTCGGATAGCAGCTTTATGTTCTTCATTACTGGACACATCAATATCCCAGTTTCTAACCAAAGAAGAATCAGCCAGGCCATCTTGTTTTACACACAAAGAGGCTGAAACAAAAGAGAAATGCAACATTTTATTGGAATTAGAATAATAAATATTTCTTTTTAGAATATATAAATTATGTATGTTTGAATCTTTAAGAGAAAATATTTAAGATATTTTTATAAGTAATAATAATGTGTTTACCTGTTTCTGTTGAAGGTTTTAGTGTTGTTGCTGAAATATAAATAAACATATATATATATAAAAAAGAATTGTTTTTAAATTCCCGAAACAGTTTTTCATGGTAAACAACTGATGATCCCTTAAATAATGTTAGAAGCAAACTAATATAATAACTGAAAAAGTTAAATTGACTTACATGAGTGATTTTCCACTGAACGACTTGGGACTTAAGGTTGTTTTTTTAATTTTAATTAAAAATTTTTTTTTTTTAATATAGTTTTAATGGTTGAGAAACTTCCAAGACTATATAGCTTATTTATGATCAATAAATACACAACACATACTATGATCTTGTTATCTAAGATTAAAACGGTTATATCTGCAATTTCTTTATAAACTGTGTCATTGCTGAATCTTAACATAATATGCATGCCCATAATCAAGCTTAGCTTAATTGACCTATTTTCACATGTATTGTTAACTTGAAACGGTGGCGCAGAGTTTAGGAAGGCAGGTTTCATGATCGCCAGTTTCAACGTTCGATCCCATTCTACTCTACCACTTTTTTCTTTTTCTTTTAATTTATAGCATTCGCAAATACGGTAGAGGGGGGGGGGAACAATAGGCCGTTTCTTTTTTTATTTGACGTCATGCAATAGGTAGTACTTTCTCCCGTGCAACGTCGGGCGACGGGTTCTGCTAGTAAAATAATAAAGTATTATTTGTTTCTAAAGAAGCGGTACCGTTTCTTATTTAGCATACATTAATTTATACTCAAATTTTTACATAGGATATAATTATCAAGTCGTATACATACTTGTCGGAGGTGGAGTTGTGGCTAAAAAATAAGAAAATATAAAAACATAAATAAGAAGTAAGATGGCATTAATTTATCTTTCAGTTCAATTTCTTATCTAAAACAAATTATTTTGTTGTATTACCGATGGGTGTTAAAACATTTTAATAATGAACAAATGAGAGTTTATTTTATAAAACTTTGCTAGGAAATTTGTTTTTATGTTTGTTAGAATAGAGCTTGACATCTTAAAATCAGAAATTTTATATTTGAATGAAAATATTACAAAGCTGAATTTTGTGAAAAGAAAGTATTTAAATACTTACATGCTGATTGGAAACATCCAATAATGGAAACAGTGACCAGCATATTACAATTTGGTTTCTCAGGAGTGAAGTGAATCTTCACTGTATCTGCTGTTGTACCAAATGGAATGATTGCAATGTCACTTGGTCCATTATTCTAAAGATAGGAAATAATGTTTATATTAATACACACACATTCTCAAAATATATACAATAGTTATTAGATTTAAATATAAAATTAAAGTTTACAAAAATTCATTAAAACTGTAATCTACCTTAAGTCTGTGAACATTTCCTTGTCCACCTCCACTGAGGTAGACATCATAACTCCCAACAAATTTAGATTTCAGCAGTCTGATGGTGGCCCCGTAAATTAGGGCATCACCCACAAAAATGCTGACTGTCTTTTTCTTATCTCCAGATTCAGGTGTCCATCCTTTTCCACCTGGTCGGATAGCAACTTTACGTTCTTCATTACTGGACACATCAATATCCCAGTTTCTTATCAAGGAAGAATCAGCCAAGCCATCTTGTTTCACACACAAAGAAGCTGAAACAATAAAATACATTCAAATGAAATTAAAGGATTATTATACTTTAAAGAGTTGTAGAATTGAAAAATATTTTGTATATTACAAACTATTCAAAAAATGGCTGACCTGTTTCAGTTGATGGTTTTGGCGTTGATGTTGGTATTGCTTAAATTATAAATAAAAAATGTGATAGAGTTTTAGAAAAACAAATAATGCTTTATACTAAAAAGTTCACGCTATTTTATTTTTAGCTTACATTTTTGTAAAATACAGCATTTATGAATAAAAATCCCATTTTCAGTAGATGTATGTATAGAGACAGAGAGTAATTAGAGACCAGTATAACATTGGTAAAGGTTTTAATTACAAGCAAATACTACAGCAACAACAGTTGGGAGGATAGACAATTAAATAGTCTTTGTGCCTAATGGCGGAGAGACGGCAGACTAACAAGTTCATTCAGAGGGAAGGTAAGAATATAATTTACAATATCTCCCCCCCCCCTCAGGTTTTCTAATAAGAAGGATTTAGTTAATAGCGTCCTATTTAGTAACAAATTCCTTGTATTTTACATGAAATTTTTGTATTCTGTAGTGGCTCGTCTGGAACTTTTGACTTATTCTCTAGAAGGGTTATTTGCTTCTCTTGGTTCAGAAAGTTTCATACTTTCCATTTCACTTGTAGGGCTTTCAGACCCGCTAACAGGTGGTATGCAACATCCACTGGGCTTATAGTATCATCTCTATTAATCGATTTGGGAGCCAAATCTCGTACGTTGACGGTAGTTATTATTTGACACTGAGACTACAGCGCTTATCATTGGAAACTTACTTTCATAAATTATCTTTGTATGGTAAATGGCACCAAAGAATCTAGAACCAACCAAACAGACTTCTTTGCATTGATGAATAGCATATCGGCAGAATTGTTTGAAATTATTATTGACACAAACGACTATATCTCTGCTTTAAGAGCTCTGGATGTGGTATACATAAAGCCCAGAAATATAATCTATAACCGACACTAACTTATAACTATGAAACAGCAACCAACGCAAACAGTAGACTCTTTTCTGTTACAGTTTGGAAACCTTGCTAAATCATGCAATTTTCAGGCTGTGAGTGCCAAAGTAAATAAAAACCAATATATGTTTTTATCAACGGTATCTCCTCCCCCTCAATTCGACAACAATTTCTCAAGAAATCCTCCCTAACTTTTCAGGAAGCATAAGAGATGGCAAGATCTCCTGAACAAGCAGAAAAACAATCTGTGTGCTACAATCAGGAGTATATGATTTCTGCCCAAATAGTCTCTTCAGGAGAAAATGTAAGTCTGGCTACGACACAAAAATATATGAGACTGAAAGAAATTTGTTTTTATTTGTGGGAATTCACATCATCTGCATTGCCTCTGTCCGGCCCGTGCCTCAAACTGCAAAAAGTGTTTGCAAAAGGGACATTGAGCCAAAGTATACAAATCTTCCATATCAGTAGCATTAAATGAAGACTCTGAATTCTCTTGCCTTGCGTAACTAGGAAGAGAAAAATACATTGACTAAATGTAGAATAAATATGTGCATTGTCAATGCCATGGTAGATTCTGGTAGTGTAGGGACTTTTATTAACAACAATACTGCAAAAAATTGAATCTTAAAATTATTCCAAAACAAAAAACATTGGTCGACCCTAACATGCGTGCAAAAATTGTTAGAGAATCTAAAGTCAATATTTCTCTAAACAATAGTACACACCCTGACATGATAGTGGAGATAATTAAGAATTTATTTGTCGACATTATCATAGGGAAATACGTTCTACGCATATACAACAAAGTAACCTTCAACTTTGATGGACAGGTGGATGAACTTATTATCGGAGTGATCACCAAAATAATCATTTTCCATCCATAGACATTTCTTCTCCCCGACTCTTTTCTCATCTCTCTATGAACATAACTCTCATCAGCACCAAGTTGCTGATAGTAAATTCATAAGAATAGAAACTGCTAAACTGTTTGAGGAAAATATAATCGAGCCCTAGATTTTATCTTGGTGAGCACAAGTTTTAGTAACATCAAATGAAACCCCCCAAAATAATGGTAATCAATTACAGCATCACCATCAACAGATTCATGAAGCTAGATGCTTATCTTATGCCTAATATATCAAACATAGTTGAAGATATAGCTGAACACGGGATGTCTGTTTGATCATGAGAGCTGTTTACTTTTCAACTGTCATGGCAGACGACTTCTTTTATCCAAGGGCAATAACTCTTTCTTTTGATTCAAGGGAAATAACTCGATTCTGTTCGTTGCGTTTTATTCCAGAACCCTGAGTCTCAGTAAAATTAAGTATCATGTAGCTCCAAAAGAGGTAGCTGCCATTGTCGAAGCTCTACAAAAGTGGTACCACTTTCTACTTGGCAAGCACTTTACTGTAATTAAAATTATACTGAGACAGAGAGTAACAAGAGACTAGTATACGAATACTACAACAACAAGAGTGGAAAGGATAGGCAATTAAATAGTCTTTGTGGCTAGCGGCAAACTAACAAGTTCATTCATGAAGGGGGAGCAAGAATATAATTTACAATAAGGTATATCAAAATTATATATTATTCAAAATGAAGGATATTATACTTCTAAAGATTTATTTCAATTCTAAATCAAATAGATTAATTATATATGCATAAAATTGGCCACAACTAACTTTTATTTTAATTTGGAGGGATTTTGTAAAATTTTCAGAAATAAGGAGTTTTGATGTGAGAATTAAATCCATTGACATGAAGATTACGAATTCAGAAGCAGTAGAGGCGATGCAGAGTGAAAGGTTCTTTAAATTCACCAACATTTGTCCTGGCTTCAACGTTGCTTCTCTCATTTTCATATGCAATTATTTACATTGATAAATATTCTAGTAATCTTAGATTGAAAGAAGAATTACCACAAGCAATATATTTATTGTTAGATAGAAAAACAAACTGAGAAATACCAGATATTCTGATTGGTTAAATGATCAAATGTAAGGAGAGAGGGACATTTTGAAATAGTAAGCAATTAAATCAGTTGGCAAGATCCAGAATGATGAGCAGACGACCTTGAAGACATTTCTGTGTTCTTTTATTTGAAAAAAAGGGGGCTATAAAAGAAGATGACTGAAAATCATTATTGTCACAGTTCTAAATAGAATAACTTAGATGATCATAAAAGAATATTTAATTCATGAATTTTGAACATTCTAACTTTTAATTTTGTACTAAACTCCATATGCTACAGACAAACAGACTCTATAGCACAAAAGGTGTATCAAAATGAAAGGGCCAAACACAGAATAAATTTCAATTAAAAATTGCCTTAACATAACATGCACGGTCAGAGATAGAGAGAGTGGATTCATCATGAGTATACAGGTTTGGGAAAGTGAATTTATTTGTCACTGGTCCAGAGAGAGTGAGTGAGTAAAACAATTCAGTATTAAAGTACTCATTTCTTTCTTGAAATCACACTAATTTAATTAAGTACTTACTTGTTGGTGCTGGTGTTGTGGCTATAAGAAATTAAGAAAATATAAAGGCAGTATAATTAGTTCAAGTAAATAATAGATATGTTAACAATTAATGTAATAACTTTCATGAAACAATATAACATACAGGATGTTACCAAGAAGGATGCTCACATTTTCTTTTCATTTGATGTGAACTAATTAGGATACAAATTTGTTATAAACCATGTAATTTAGGTTATAATAATTAATAACTCGTAAAACAAAATGGATGACTTTTCAACAGAAAGGTTTAACATATTTATTAAAAGTAAAATTAGAATGAAATGAGTTATTTAGCCGCTGTAACGCGAGATGGAATATGAGCCAGTCTGATCCGTGGTTAATGTTTACTTTTCACTCCGCAAGCCACTCTCGACAAAAAGGGCAATAACTCTTAACCTTACCGAAATGATGCAAGGGAGATAAGCTGTTTCGTTAGTTATTCCTAACATCTCCCCGTTTTAGTCTTTAACTGTATTGAGCGCACCTGGGGTCAACTTGGAGGTGCTTGACTCTAGTGCGACTGTGCTTTGGCCAAGTCCTGGGAGGTCTTTGATAATTCTCATCTGAATTTGTCTGCATGAGAGGTAGTGGAGATGGCAGTTCAAATGTGTCCATTAACAAATCAAATGAAATGGTTGTTCTGTTGTCCACTAAGTTGCCTACAGAGTATCTGAGACGCAACTGGTTTTAGTGCCGTGCCCAGAATTGATTTCCGACTTGAACATCATACAGAAATTGTCCATTTATTTTGCAGATGATGCCTGGTACCCAGTTTGGCCGGCCAGGTCTGTAGTTCCGAGCAAACACTGGTGTGCCAACTGAAAATGCTTTTGTTTTGTTAGGGCTTGGTTGTTGCCTTTGTGGCTGGGGACGTAAAGCATCCAGTGTGGTACGGAGTTTTCGTCCAATGAGTGCCTCTGCTGGTGATAGACCATTCTTCACAGCTCCATTTGGTGTCATTCCATATGGGAAGGAGGAAAGCATGTAGTATCTCCTCTGTTGTTCCCTTCCCTCTTGCTTTTAGTAGTGCTCTTTTGAATGTGTCTACAAATCTTTCGGCTTGTCCGTTGGATTGAGGATGGTTCGGTAGCGACTGAACGTGTGTTATGCTGAATGTAACCCTGGGTTGATGGCTGACGAGCACGCAACATTGTGCGCAATTTCTGCTTAGGACTGTTGTATTGCAAGGACCCGAACCTTGCTGCTGCTGCTGCTGGACCACCAGGCGGGTGGGGTCCTGGCTGGTACACCTCTGGTGGGTAATTAACTCGATGGTGAATTGGTGCTTGCTTCATGTAGGAGGTGGTTGGTCGAGGTCCTGCTGTGGTAGTTGTCTCTGTAGATGGTGTTATTGGAGATGTTGGCAAATGGAAACATGCTTCAATATCCAGCCATACTTTGTAGTCTGGATTCCGATCAACTGCCTTTTCTTCCAAAATCACCTTGATTGCCATAACTTTGTCAAATGTGGTTGAGATGAATGGACCAGTGATTTTAGTGCCATCAGGAATTTCTACAAAATCTTCTGATCCTGGACGTTGTACAAGAATTGTGATTTTCTCAGCATTACCGGTCACATCAACCTTGAGCAGCTCTACCCCTTGAGGGTCATCAGTCAGTTTAACGGTGATGCTAGGTTTGGGGTCAGTAGATGTAATCGGCGCTGGTACAATCCATCCAGGTCCATCAGGTCTGCCATCACTTACTGGAGAGTTTGGTGTGTTTGGTGTTCCACTAATGTAGTCATCAGGTATGAAGGTTTTATCAGTCATCCCCTTAGTAGACTCACATCGAACTGATGTTGTTGAAGTAGGTCCTGATGTTGTGGTGATTTTAGGATTCCCTGTGGTAATCATTGGTGTTGATATTATTGTGGGAGTTCCTGTTGAAGTGGAGCAAAAGGTTGGTCCAAACGAAAGGTTGGTGGTTGGTCGATTGTTCCGCCGCCGCCGTTGCTGTTTCTTCTTGCTGAGGTTGTCTTTACTGCTCTGAGGTGACGATGTGGACACCACCTCACATATTTGGTTGAGTGGAATGTCGAGAAGACCTAGTAACTCGATAAAATCAAGTCCCAGCAAATTATGGCATGAATTTGCTATGTATACGGTACCTGACACCGTTTTTCCTTTCATTTTGATGGTAGCGGGTAATTGACCCGTGATGTGAACACAATCTCCAAAAGCACTCTGTTCTACCTGACTTGTTGGTGTCAATGAAGGCTGGCCTATGGCTTCCGATAGTTTTTGTGATATAATAGTTATATCTGATGCTGTATCGATCTGCAATTGAATAGGATGGCCATTCAATTGTACTGCAACATATTTTCGTTTGGATGTTTGGTTTGAGAGAAAAGTTGCTATCAGACTGTTTGTTTTTGAAAAACTGTTTGTTTTTGAACGTGTTGATGTTGTTGCCTGTTGTGTGTATGTGAGGTTTGCCTATTATGGGTTGGTTTTTCGTCCTGGAGGGGTTCAAAATCCCTCTTTATGTCCGAGTCGATTGCAGCTGCGACAGCAGTGTGTCTTGAAGGTGCAGTATCGCACAAAATGCCAGTTGCCACAATTCCAACAAGCTGTTGGGGGCTGGACTGATTTTGAAGTTGGTGAGGTGGGGCGACGTTGTTTTTGAACTGTGTTTACCATGGATGCGGATGCTTGTTGTACCATAGTTGAATCATGTTTTAGATTCACTAGACGCTGGCATTCCACGGCAACTTGTTGCGATGTTATGTCTGGATTTTGTTCTATTTTTGACAAAATCCTTGTGCGAATGTCTGCTTCGTCTGTTGTTTTCAAACCACACACAAAAATCAAACATTTGAACTGAGCGTCTGTGATGGAAGAGATTTTAAAACGTTCACATTCTTTGTTTACAAGGCCTGCATACGTTGAAAAATCGATCGAGGAAGATTTTGTTATGTTAAGACAATTAAAACGCATATTGAATAATGAAATATGCTCACCGAAAATCTGAGTGAGAATTTGGACTGTGTTTTGAAAATCGCAGTCACGAGAATGTTTTGGCAATTTGTAATTTACATACCGATCATGTTCCGACGTCCCAAGCTCACGTAACAAAAGTCTCACCTTCCAGTCGTCAGCTTGATCTTTGAAATCCACTCGAAAAATGTCCTCGAACCGCGCAAACAATGTTTCGAACGTCGAATTTGCCATTGGGTCATAACAAAATTCCGTTATTGTTTGTGAAATGAAATCTGTAGATGTCCTAAGATTTGTTTCTAAAATTGACGATGTAGGTGTGGAAAATCTCTCTGAAAATAATTCCATTAACCGTAATTGCTGTTCTAATAATTGTTTAATTGTACTATCCATTTTTTTTTTTTTTTCTTTTGAAAAAAAATTGTAAGTTAATCTAATCCTTCGTCGGCACTGTTATAAACCATGTAATTTAGGTTATAATAATTAATAACTCGTAAAACAAAATGGATGACTTTTCAACAGAAAGGTTTAACATATTTATTAAAAGTGAAATTAGAATGAAATGAGTTATTTAGCCGCTGTAACGAGAGATGGAATATGAGCCAGTCTGATCCGTGGTTAATGTTTACTTTTCACTCCGCAAGCCACTCTCGACAAAAAGGGCGATAACTCTTAACCTTACCGAAATGATGCAAGGGAGATAAGCTGTTTCGTTAGTTATTCCTAACAAAATTTTATATAAAAATATTTGAATAAATAAATTATTCAACAAACATTTCCTTAGTAAAATAATGGATTTAAAACAATTTATTAAATTAATTTTGTTGGATCATTTAAGGCTCAAAACAAATTAAAACATTTTTTTAAACTTATTATCTATCATCGGAATAGTCTATACTATGACTGGTTTTTGTTTATCTCAAAAATTTGTACTAGAATTCCAGCATAAAATTATCTTTTTCTGATATAATCTAAGTTTCTATATTCTAGAAGGACTAGCTTTACTGTAAGTAAAATTTTACATGTACATTTAAGTTGGTCTTCCTTCTTTAATATTTACGAGTGTATTAGTTATTGATGACTGATATGTAATCTAATCAAAATTGATTTCTTCTGTTTGCTTTCTTCCCATATCTGTTATCAATTATCTTAAATTGAGTTTTATTTGAAATTCTTTATTTTGTGTGTTTTTTTCTCATAACTGTAAGAATTTCTTTTTAATATACTCATTTATTTTAGTTTCATGTGAATATAAGGTATATAAAAATTGTCATCAATAATTAATGAGGATATGGTACTGAAAGTACTTACATGCTGATTGGAAACATCCAATAATTGATACAGTAGCATGGATTTTACAATTTGGGCTCTGTGCAGTAAAATGGATTGTGACTGTATCTGCTGTTGAACCAAATGGGATGATTGCAAGATCATGTGGGCCATTGTTCTAATAGAAAATATAGCAAAAATGTATGCATTAGCAAGAAGGGACATTCAATCCAAATTTATTTAATTTAAAACAGAACCAGTATTGATTACAAAACTACTTGAGCCAATGAGTGAAGGCGATACAGACGGAAGTGAAGTGTAAAGATAGTTTACCATGTACAATTGTTTACCCTGGATGATAGACATGGGCATGATTCCTTTAGAGTCAGTTATAACCTTATATACAAATGAGATAGTTGATTAGTTAGCTTAAAAGTGTGATGTCAAAGAGATCCATGTAAGGTCCTGAGAAATAAGGGGCGCTAAGAGCTCTCTTTTCCTCTAATGAAGATAAGGAATTAGATCTGCAGTTAATTAAGATTCTTGTTTAACATTAAAATCATAGCGGTCTCCTTCTTCCAGTCTATATCATTCTCTGATATGGATCAAAAGAATACCTTCACCATGTTCCTCAAGATAGACAATATCACACATTAAAAATCGTCATTTACATTTTCTTTCAAATAAGAGGTTTTTAAGCTGAGTAAGAATGTCTAAAAACATAGACTTGTGTACAATATGACCTCCCTTTTATGATTTTAATTTTCTCTAAGAAAATTTTAACTAAACCGATATGATGTTGAATAGGAATTATTTCAATGAAATAAAAACAACAAATATTTTACATAAATAGAACAACATTTGTATTAATAAATGATTCACTCTCGACTTACTATCGCCGTAAAGTATATTTCTGTGCAAAAAACGATACAAGTCTTCAAATCAAATCATTCATAAAATCACACAATCATACATACATACATTACATACATAGAATCAAACAATCAATTATATGAAAACATTTAGCACCATTACCTTATGTCTTTGGGCATGTTGTCCCCCTCCACTGAGGAAGATATCATAGCTTCCAACACATTTAGATTTTGGCAGTCTCACGTTGGCCCCATAAATGAGAGCATCACCCACAAAGAAACTGACTGTCTTTTTCTTATCTCCAGATTCAGGTGTCCATCCTTTTCCACCTGGTCGGATAGCAGCTTTATGTTCTTCATTACTGGACACATCAATATCCCAGTTTCTCACCAAGGAAGAATCAGCCAAGCCATCTTGTTTTATACACAAAGAGGCTGCAAAATAAAATGATATTCAAATGATTATCAAAGGATTATCATTTAAAAAGTTGCAGAATTTAAAAATCTCATAAAAATTCTATTATGTTAAAAAAATAACTGACCTGTTTCAGTTGATGGTTTTGGTGTTGTTGTTAGTATTGCTAAAATCACAAATAAAAAAGTGATGAAGTTTTTGAAAAAAGTAAATAATGGATTTGTTCTTTATTTTATACAAAAAATTCACACTCTTTAAATATTATTTTACTTTTATATTTAATACTAACCTTTTTCAAAATATAACATTTATAGAATAACATTTGTTTAGGTAGTAGTTGCTTATCAAAATTATTTATTATTATAATGAATTAATTATATATATATATATATATATATATATATATATATATATTGCTTTGTACCGTTCCGAGTCTTTGCTGGCAATGAGAAAAGCGGACAAAGATTCGCCATCAATGAAACTAAAATGCTCTGCTGGATCACGGGAGTTACACGTTATGACATCTGAAGGTGTTACGGCATCGCACCGATCGAGGGCAAGAATAGGAACTGGCGGCTCAGATGTTTCGGACATGTGTTGAGAACCACTGATGACACCGTCAGGAAACTTGCATTTAAATTTGAAGTTGCCAGGAAGACAATGACGAGATGGGCAGACACCCTGCACAATGATCTTCGAAAAACTGGCCCTCACTCGAACCAAGCCCATGTTGATCTAACCATTCATAATTCAGTGGGAGGGCAGGAGAGAAGAAGATATTAAGTCCATCCAAATTTTTTGCTGGCCTGTATGTGGCTTTGCCCATTTTTACATATCATAATGCATGTTGATATTTCTTTATAAATATAAAGCAATGTTGTAAATCTGTGTGTATGTATGTCGCGGCATCACAGTTGATCTAAGAGCCAAACTACCTGCAGATTTGGAATCAGCACCTTCGATTCGATGTTCTTACCAATGTTAGAAGTTCTTGAGCCTTTTTTTAAAAGTAATTATTAAAAATTAAAGTACATGAAAAGAACACTAGAAACAAATGTTCTGACATTTTTAACGTTCCTTTTCCAGTTTAATATGTTCTATTATTAGCTGACCGAATGACATACTTATAATTGTTTATATTTTTCACATCAAATCATCATACATATTTGATGTATTGTTTACTTTGAAGAGAAAACATTATCCTTTTTTTTTTATTAAAATTGGATAAAAAGTATTTGATAAGTGTTTACAAATATTCTTATATTTATGTTTATTTATTTATTTTGGACAATCAAACTATTTTAGATCTATGTGGAGAGGTATCCCTACGTCAAAATTATTTAAGTAGGTTAAAAAACAAAATATTTTCATTTGATCGGTGTCTGCTTGGATAAGTGTTCACCTTCAAGTCCAATATTTTATGCTATCGTTGGTTTGAATACTACACTAGACAATTGTTTGTTTGTTTTTTTGTTTTTGTTTTTGGCTATAGCATTCCAGTTATTTCCTAGCCGATATCGATCATCATTATAAACCTGAATGCTTTTTTAAAAAATTGGATGAAAAATATTTAATAGATGTTCTTAACTTCTAATTTTGGCTTTAAAATTCAAGAAAAGTTGAGAAACCTGACATCAACTAGTATTTTAATAATCCTAAATAGAAAGAGATACAATTCCCACAAACAATATACCTATTGTTAGATAGTGAAGGGGTTGAACAATATCAAAAGCTCTCTGCAGCTTATGTACAACCCTTCTAATTTCCCTTGATTGTCAATGGAGTGGAAAGTATTTGTTGTTGCTGCTCACAACAAAAATAATGTAGCCACCTTGATAGCTACCATCTTTCAAATTGGCAAAAGATGCATCACTGTAGCCGACTATAAGAATCTCATGTAGATTGCTAAGATTAGGAATACAAAACTGCGAAGACTCCTTCTTGATATTCTTGTTGGCTTGTTTTATGCATTCCACTTTGCCTTTTTTTCATAAATAAAGGAGAGATCAGGCCTAGTCTGTCTAGCAATCCAATTTAATCTGCCATTTGCTTGTTTCATGATTGTCTCCTCTGCTGAATTCAGTCTCTCATCTCCGAGATCCAAAGGTTCAGGGATAGTCTGTAGCTTTTGCATATATCTCTCTTGAAAGACAATAATCTTTTCATTGTGTTGCTCAAGATGACAGTAGACTCTTTTGTCTTGACTACCAAAATGCTGTGTCTTTGTGGGAACCTGTCTCCAAGCCAGATACTGAGGAACCAACAGATTCAACAGAGACATGTTTATTGTCTACATTGGACCTTTGTGTTTAAGAGGCAAAACAGAAAGAACTGTCACACTGGATCAAAAACAAGGTTTACACTGTTGCTCCTGGCATAGGACAAAGTAGGATTACCACCCGATGGATGTGCACAGATAGATTTGTGAAAAATATCAAGTCTATTAAGGCCAGACTTGTTGCCCTAGGGTTTCAGGATGAGGAGACAGGATCAATCAGATCAGACTCTCCCAATGCTCCAAGGAGGACTTTCGGGTTGCATTAGCTGCCATTGCTTCAAATGGATAGTCTTGTAATTTTCCTGATATAAAAACAACATTTCTTCAAGGTATGGAAATTGACAGACCAATTTATTTACTAACCCCACCTGAAGCTGTCAGTGACAGGGACAAACTTTGGAAGCTCTCAAAGTGTGTGTATGGTCTGACTGATGACTCAAGATCCTGGTAGCTTACATTGAAAGGTTTGTTACTGCAACAGGGAGCTGAGGTGTCAAAGTATCACCAAGCTATCTTCACATGGTTTCATAAGGGAAAATTGCAAGTATTGATATCTACACATGTCGATGATTTTTGCTGAGGTGGCTCTGAGCTATTCAAGATCTCGGTTATCGAGAAGATCAAAAACATCTTTGTAGTGAAATCTGAAGATTCTAAAAAGTTCAAGTACCTTCGTCTAGATATTGAACAACACAGTGAAAAAATTATTCTACTCTCTACTCACAGATAATACAGACAGATAATATACTTAAACTCTTGTCTCTTGTCTAACTTTTCGTGTACATATAAAGCAACTGAATCTTTCTGTATTCTATGCATTTTACTATATCTTTTGTGTGTATATATGGCTACTGAACCTTACTCTGCATTTCATTATTAATGCCCAGTTTCACATTGAATATACATAAATTCCTCAAACAAGGAATTCATTTGCTATTTAGCGTTTAAATGACTTTGTCTAGAACTTTGAAAACACAAGCTATATTTCCATAAACCTTTGTTCCACATTATTGCTCTCTGTACTTCGATTACAATTCTTGTTTGCTTTTATCATGTTGATATATGTTTGCCGCTTTTTCTAAAATAAATTGAATGAGAATCAAATTATTAACACATTCACCGTCAGGTTTTGTTTATAATATGTGAGCACATATGTATGGTTCACCTTTTTTAATTTTCCTCATATCACACACAGGTTAGCTTTAAAGTTGTTCTTTTTACAATATAGAATAATTTGACGTCAAGTGGCAATTGTTCTGCATTTGATAATTAGTGAAAAGATGATTCCTGATTATATTTTTCCTAAAACTTACTGTTCTTTTACCAAACAATTTATCTCTCTTGATTGGCAATGCATTTCTACACACAAACACTCGGAGTTTTGCCTCCTCAAATCCCTCTTTCCCCTAAATACCTTCCAATTACTTTCTGATTGCTAAAAATGCTACTGGATATGAATTCCCTTAGAAGATACATTTTCTCTTTAAAAATTTACACACAAATCTAAAATATTAATTTATGTGTTTTAAACTGGTACATTTCCCTTGATAGAGGTGTGTATTTCTGGTGAAGTGTGGATATAATTCCTAGGTGCAATGAGTTACACAGTGTTGTCAACAGAGGATGGTCTTTGGGTCATCTGAAACCCCATAGATAGACAGGGGCATCTAAAAACAATGTCAAGATGGAACAGTCATCAGCAAACAAAATATACTTGCTTCCTGGGAAAAGTATGAAAAAAACATATTCAGCCCTAGCACTTGAAATGGACAATATTACATAGTACTCTTTAAGGAATATATAACACCTGACTTCTTTCCTTAAATCTTACTAATGTAATTATGTACTTACTTGTTGGTGCTGGTGTTGTAGCTAAAAAAATATGAAAATAGCATAATTAGTTCAAATAAATAATAGATATATATGTCCAGAATTAATGTAATAACTTAAAAGTAACAATATTTAGTGATAAAATTATAAATTAATTATAATACAAATTTCATATCTGTTGTGGGGTACAAATGACTCCTATTGAAGAACTAATGGAAGCAACCATCTATAATAAATACCATGGTTGCAAAGACTCAAACAGAGGACATTCCTATTCATGTTTTACCGCATGGTAGGAATCCGGTCATCTCCTACCACATTTAGTGGCGTTACTGTATTGCTATGAATCAATACATTGTATATTTTAACCTGTCACAATTTGTGGTTGTTATCTTTGTGACCCCTAGCACGGGTCTACAACAATATCTTTTATAAAATTTTATATATTTTATGTAACTCTTCCTAAATGAAAACAATTGAATTTAATTTATTAAATTAATTTTGTGGAGTGATTTCATGCCAGAACCAATTTTTTAACTTATTATTTGGTTAATTTTATAATTTATTATATAGATCTCTATTTTTTTTGGAAAGTCTATGTTAGTTTTTTTTATTCTTCCAAATTTCCCTGCATATCTTATGGGACATAGGCAAAGTTTATACATTATAGAAGGACATGATTTATTGTAAAATCCTGCATGTTCATTTAAGTTAGTCCTCCTTCTTGAGTCGTAAAAATGTATCAGTTATTTATGACTGATGTATAATCTAATCAAAACTGATTTTTTTTGTATTTGGGTTTTTCCCACCACATCTGTTATCAATTATCTCAACTTGAGTTTTATTTGAAATTCTTTATTTTGTTTGTTGTTTTCCCATAATTGTTGCCATTTGTTTTTTATGTACTCATTTAATTTAGTTTTCATGTCAATTTAGGGTATATAAAAATTGTCATCAATAATTAATGAGGATATGGTACTGAAGATACTTACATGCTGATTGGAAACATCCAATAATTGATACAGTAGCATGGATTTTACAATTTGGGCTCTGTGCAGTAAAATGAATCGTAACTGTATCTGCTGTTGAACCAAATGGGATGATTGCAAGATCATGTGGGCCATTGTTCTGGTGGAAAATATAGTAAAAATATATGCATTACGAAAAAAGTAACAAGAAACATCCAATCCCAATGTTTTTTTTCTATTCAAAACCGAACAGATGTTGATTAGAGAAATACTTAGGCTAATTAGTGAAGGTAATATAGATGGGTACACATTGAAAAATATTGTTTACAAACTGTACCTATCTGGTATTGTCCGGTTGTGTTTATACTTGCAATTTCTTTTGCTTTTTTTTTAAAACTGTGCTGCTGTATTTTTTTACAAAATATTTCTTGTTCCAAATAAATGGAAGTAACTCCGTAAATACAGAGGTATGTCCCTTTTTTAAGATGATATATTGGAAGATTTCTGCTAATAAGTAAAGTAATGCTGCTATATTACCTAAGTGGTTAATTACTTTTAGCGTAATCATCTCCCCCTCCCTCTTTCTATATATCTATAGGAACTGTTTATGTGCGAAAGTGAAAAAAAATATGACCAACAGAAATCAGACTTGCGGAAAATAAAAGTCATGATTTTTTTTTGTAATGTCAATATTACGACTTGAATATTAATAAAATTATTATATTATTTTTATTAACATTAAATAATGATAAAAATCTTTTTTTAACCCTTTTGAAGTTGATATCATTTTATGCGGTCTGACACCGGTATATACAATGTCTTTTCCAAAATGAAATATCGAATTAGAATCAATTTTATTTTTAAGAATATACTTGAAAGGAAAAATGGATCGTTATATCAAAACACATTAAATTATATACTTTGTACGAAAAAAAGCTATCAATGACAAAAACATAAAAAAACAGACTGGCTATACTTTATATATTAGATGTATCTCAAATGTTTTGAGCAAAAGACTTATTTCCTTACAAAATATATGATATATATTCCATGGCAGTAATATTATTTTTAAGTGAAGATCACCAGGTAGAAAGGATGATGGTTTTATGCTCAACAAGAACCCAATAAGAGTATCAGAGACTGCATTAGTTAACTTAACCACATGATGAAGGAAAGATTTGAAGATGGAAGTTAAATAAAGTTGCAGCCAGAATTTTACTTAAGCTTCATCTCATTTAAGGTCCTGAGAAATGAGAAGGCGCTAAGACTCCCTATTTCTTGTCTGAATTAATTAGTTAAAATTCCTTTTCATGTCAAATGAATAATTTTGATTTTACATATCCCACAAGAAGAAATCACGCAGTTTCAAATAAGATCTTGCAGGCCACCAAGATCACCGCACAAAGAAATCAAATGATTACGAAACTTCCAGACGTTCATTGGGAATTTTAAGAGAGTTGTTACCTGATCATTTGATTTCTTTGCGCAGTGATCTTGGTTGGCCTACAAGATCTCCTGATTTGAACTCGTGTGATTTCTTCTTGTGAAGATATTTAAAATCATAACTATTCAGTCATCGTCCTCGGTCTATTGATGAATTAAAACCTGCAATGTGTGTAGAAATAGCAACTATTCCACAAGAAATGATCCATAGAGTTGTTGATAACTTTCATGAACGTATCCAACAGTATATTGACTATGATGGTGAGTATTTAGCTGATTTAATTTTTTAAACTTACTGAAATAAAATGGCATTACATGTACATTCAGAAAATAGAATTTTTCTTTCATTATTTTTTATTTTGCGCATTTATTAAGCCTCCAAATGTGTCAGATCATTTTGGTCCACTCTGTACAATACAATGTGGAAGAGGAATTATTCCATTACAAATAGAACAAATTTGTTTATTTAAAAAACAATTAATAACCCACTGAATATTTACAATGATATAACTTAGAAAACATTAAGCAAAATGTGTGTTAGTAATTAACCCCCAACCACCAACCTATTAAAATATGGTATCAAAGCAGATTTTCCAGGTGAAAATCCAATCATAAACACAATCTCATATAAACAATCAAATGACAATATGAAAATTGACCTACATATCTAACAAATCAAAATTCATGCAACTCAAACTAGGAGATGAGTAAGGAGTGTTATCAAATGAAAAAGAGATACAAAAAGAAAAGAGGACCAATAATAACATACATAACCCTTAAATAAGTCATAAAAATAAAATTTTAAAAAAAGCCTAAACTAAATTAGTTATGTTTGATTCAGGAGACCAAAATCCATTCCCTAAAAGACAATCAAGAATGACTAAATGTTAACACCATTACCTTATGTCTTTGAGCATGTTGTCCGCCTCCACCGAGGAAGATATCATAGCTTCCAACACATTTAGATTTTGGCAGCCTCACGTTGGCCCCATAAATGAGGGCATCACCCACAAAGAAACTGACTGTCTTTTTCTTATCTCCAGATTCAGGTGTCCATCCTTGTCCACCTGGTCGGATAGCAGCTTTATGTTCTTCATTACTGGACACATCAATATCCCAGTTTCTCACCAAGGAAGAATCAGCCAGGCCATCTTGTTTTATACACAAAGAGGCTGAAACAAAAGAGAAATGTAGTATTTTATTGGAATTAGAATTATAAATATTTCTTTTTAGAATATAGAAATTATGTGTATGAATATTCAAGTGAAAATATTTAAGATATTTTTATAAATAATAATAATAATGGGTCTACCTGTTTCTGTGGAAGGTTTAAGTGTTGTTGCTGAAATATAAATAAACATATAATATATATTAAAGTATGAAGGTGGATTAATTAATAAGAAGTTAGATATGTAGTTAACAGAATTTTAGTTTTAAATGTTGACTCTATAATAATTAATATAACATGAGATTAATATAAACCAATTATTTAAAGTCATTGGCAAAGAAAGTGATAATGTAAAACAAAATGAATATTTGCTATGCAAAATGAATGTCCTTTTCATTTTTATTAATCTGCAGGGTATTTATATCGAATATGACCCAGTTTCCGTGAACTTCGAGATGATGAGGCGAATGGTGGCAAACGATAACTTCGATACGTTGCTGCATCATATTTTTTCAGTTTTATTAATTTGCAGGGTACTTACATCGAATATGAACCAGTTTCCATGAACTTTGCGTTGGCAGCATTTGGCATGTTACGTAAACACTTGAGAGATGCCAAGGCGAATGGTGGCAGACGATAACTTCGATACGTTGCTGCATTGTTTTTTTTTTTTTTTCAGTTTTATTTTTAAGAAAGATAGCAAATAACAAAAATCGTGTCAATTCTTACGGAATTCCAAGCTCTACATCTAGTGTTTGTACACCTCCATGAATACTTGTCCGTTATTCCTTTTCCTTCTATCAACCGGCACATGTAATAATATTTCTGACAGGCTTTTTTTTTTTGCCAACATCTTTCTTTCCTGGCAAAAAGAAATGACTCCTTCGGGAGATCTAACACTACAACACAGCTCTTAGTAATTCATTTTCTTTTTTTTTTGTGGGGGGGGGGATTTAACAGGAAATAAAAATGCATTGGCTTTGATCAATTTTAATACTGGTCAAAAAATTGTCGTCTGGTAGCTAACAGCTGATTGGCTAATCACTCGACATCTCTTAGGTGTTTACGTAAAATGCCTGACCGCTGCCGACGCGAAGTTCACGGGAACTGGTTCATATTCGATATAAGTACCATCTGCAGCAATATATAAATAGCTGTTTATTCATGATCAATGCAGGATCAGATTATGATCTCATCACTTGAGATTAAAAAGGTTTCATCTGAAATTTTCGGTTATCTGTAATGATCTAAGATCAAAGTGTAGTATCTGTTCCGATGGATACTGCACCCCATAGACTGGTATTGTCTTGGCCTTCGTGGTTTGATTTACGCCGGTCTATGGGTCTGTCCTGTGCAGTTCTAGGAGGTCCACCTTCCCAGGCTTCGCCTCCCCTCTTTGGGGAGGAGTAAGTTTATTGCTTACTGCTTGAGGCGCCCCTACCGGGGAATGCCGACGGGGCTACCTAGGCCATTTTTAAACCCCACTTTCCCGACCTGATCTTGGGTCACATTTTACTTGTGGGAGTAAGATAAAAACTAGCCTTGTGCCTAACTCCTGGAGAGGAGTAAATCAATACACTACTACATAAGTTTCATACATAAATTTTTGTTTAATTTAGAGGAAATTACGGATGAAAAAAAATGTTTTGGGGGTAAATGTGCCACCTGGTAATCTGGAATGTTTTTTATTGTTGTTTTTTTTTTAATTACTATTATTTTCAGGTATCACTTCATACAGCATCCCACTTAAATCTTAACATCATATCCAAAAATAGATATATTTAGTTAGCTATTAAATGTGGACATTGTAGACATCTATGTGACTAAAATGTAATTTTCCTCCCAAAAGAAATCTCTTTTGAATAAATAATACAAATGTAGCAGTTGCATGAGCGAACTATTTTGTATCGGTCTATGTGATCAGCGGTGAGATTGTGATTCGGGGTGCGGATTAGGTAACCATTGCCTCTTCACTGCATGGACAAGCAACACGCCTATGCCTAATGAGATTTATACATGATTAATCGTGTTGGCATGAAAACTAAGCCACGTGATAGACAGAACGATTGAGTTCCAGTCTTACTTTCAAATAGACAAGATGTATATCGTGCGCTCTCTACGGGGCTAGCGGTAAACGAGTCGAGGAACTCCAGGATAGCATTATTTCATCTTGTCAACATTAATCAACCCATTGTACAACCTTCATTTTGTTCCTGTGTTCCCGCAAATAAAACTGCCTATCTTGTAGAGCCGTTATTATTTCATGGAAGAATGGTGATCCCTTTTTGCTTATGCAACATTTCTATTTCTTGTTTTCTTATTGTAAAGAAACATTTTTTTTTCTATGCACAGATCAAAGCTTATGAGAACATTTATTTAAAAAGCATATACTTATCAAGTTGTATACATACTTGTTGGAGGTGGAGTTGTGGCTAAAATATAAGAAGATATGAAAACATGAATCAGAAGTGAGACTTTTTTCTTTTAGTTCAATTTTTTTATTATTTTTTTAATTTTGTATATTACCAATTATTTTTAGCAAAATATTAAATATTGTTCAGTTATAGAATAGGAATTTTTTATAAAACTTTTTTCTAAGCTTGTTTTTTGTTGCTCACTCTTATGTAATCTGAAAATTTATATATTTGATTAAAAATTTCACAAAATTAAATCCTGTAAACAGAAAGGATTTAAATACTCACATGCTGATTGGAAACATCCAATAATGGAAACAGTGACCAGCATATTACAATTTGGTTTCTCAGGAGTGAAGTGGATCTTCACTGTATCTGCTGTTGTACCAAATGGAATGATTGCAATGTCACTTGGTCCATTATTCTATGGATAAGAAAATAATGTTTATATTAATACACACACATTCTCCAAATATATACAAAATTTATTAAATTTAAATATAAAATTAAAGTTTACAAAATTTCATTAAAACTGTAATCTACCTTAAGTCTGTGAACATTTCCTTGTCCACCTCCACTGAGGTAGACATCATAACTTCCAACAAATTTAGATTTCAGCAGTCTGATGGTGGCCCCGTAGATTAGGGCATCACCCACAAAGATGCTGACTGCCTTTTTCTTATCTCCAGATTCAGGTGCCCATCCTTGTCCACCTGGTCGGATAGCAGCTTTATGTTCTTCATTACTGGACACATCAATATCCCAGTTCCTTACTAAAGAAGAATCAGCCAGGCCATCTTGTTTTATACACAAAGAGGCTGAAACAAATAAAATACATTCAAATGAAATTAAAGGATTATTATAATTTAAAGAGTTGTAGAATTGAAAAATACTTTATATATTAAATACCATTAAAAAAATAGCTGACCTGTTTCAGTTGATGGTTTTGGTGTTGTTGTTGGTATTGCTAAAATTGCAAATAAAAAAATGTGATAGTTTTTGAAGAAACATGAATTTGCTTTTTGTTTTATACAAAATAATCACATTATATAAATTTTACTTTACTTTTATATTTAATACTCACATTTTGTCAATTATAGCATTTATTCTATGGATTTACAAGAAAATCCCAGTTTCAATGGATGTATATCAAGACATAAATTATATATACATCAAATTAGCTAACACATTAATTTAATTTTAGTGGATTTGACTTCCTAGGCAGGAATTTGTCAATCTTAAGAATAACCATTCCTTCTATTCATTTCCTAACATCTTCGATAGTATCAGACTTTTATTTAATATTTATTTTTAATAAAAATAATGGCTTTTTAATGATTTTTAAATCGTTTTGGAGGAACAAGAGCTAAAACCCTGTTTTTTAGTCTAAAATCGAACTGCTTCCACTCCAACTCCAGTTAGATGACAAAAATCCCTTTATCTTTCTTGAGGGACTCCATAAAGCCCTGTATATATCACATCATTTTGTACATTTGCATGTAAAATAAAACAATGGACAGAAGCAAAGTATAGCATGTTCTGCTACTACATTTCATCTCTTCTGTTCTCGGTCAGTGAATGAGAAATTCTTCTAGACTGAGACAATTTAATTTTTGTCCTAATCCAGAGTGTCCGTTTTGGAGAACTGGATTTTGCACACATTAAAAACCGACTTTGTGTCTAACTCTGTCCTTGTATGGAGGCAAGTAAATAGGGACAGAGTAAAAAGTTTTATGGACGACAAGAATATCATAACAAACTCGTTAAATGGAAATTTCAAAAGGTATTGTTTGTAATGATGTATGTATTTTGGTGGTATTTTAAAATTTCTATGGTCTTTGTTAGAAATAAGGTGTTAGAAAAAAAGCTTTGTAGTTGCAGATGTACCGATCACTCTATCTTGGAATGTAAAGGAAAAGTTAAGAAAACTTGTTTAAGTTATTCATAGTTCCAAACAACTATTTAATTCATTAAAAAATGAGTAGAGTAGTTGTAGGGACAGCCCTTTCGATGTGCGCCTGAAACGAAGGTGGTGAAAGCATTTGAGATAGGCAATATTACATAATACTCATTAAGGAATATGTAACGCAGTGACTTCTTTCTTCAAATCTTACTTATGTAATTATGTACTTACTTGTTGGTGCTGGTGTTGTAGCTAAAAAAAGTAAAGAAAATATAAAAAAAGCATAATTAATTCAAATAAATAATACATATATATGTTCAGAATTAATTTAATAACTTAAAGGTAACAATATTTTGTAATAATATTATAAATTAATTATAATACAAATTTCACATCTTTTATAACATTTTATATATTTTATGTAAATGATTTATTTGAGTTAAACTTTTCTTAAATAAAAAAACAAGTAAATTCTATTTATTAAATTAATTTTGTAAAGTAAATTTATGCCACAACCAATTTTTTGCATTGTTTTATTAACTTGTAAAATTCATAATTTATTATAAAGATCTGCTTTTTTCTGAAAGTCCATGTTAGTGGTTTTTATTGTTCCAAATTTTCCTGCATTAAAGTATCTTTTGTGATATAGACAAAGTTTATACATTGGAGAAGGCCATAATTTACTGTAAATAAAATTATGCATGTACATTTAAGTTGGTCTTTCTTCTTGAGTATCTAAGAGTGATATTTAATCCAATTAAAATTAACTTCTTCTGTTTGGGTTCTTCCCACATTTTCTTAAATTGAGTTTTATTTGAAATTTTTTATTTTGTTTGTTGTTTTCTCATAATTGTTGCCATTTTTTTTTAATGTATTCATTTATTTTAGTTTTCATGTCAAATTTGGGTATATAAAAATTGTCATCAATAATTAATGAGGATATGATATTGAAGCTACTTACATGCCGATTGGAAACATCCAATAATTGATACGGTAACATGGATTTTACAATTTGGGCTCCGTGCAGTAAAATGAATCGTGATTGTATCTGCTGTTGAACCAAATGGGATGATTGCAAGGTCATCTGGGCCATTGTTCTAGTGGAAAATATAGCAAATATTTATGCATTAGCAAGAAGAAAACAATGAACATTCAATCGCAATTTATTTCATTTAAAACAGAACATATAATGAGCAATTGAGTTAAGGAGATATGGACAGACACCTGGTGATACCAGATCAGGCTGCCCTGTGGCTCCCTGAGACGAAATTCACCTACATTGACGTTTTTTTTTTTTTTTTTTTTTTTTGTAAAACTTAATTATGTTCTACAAAACCAAAAACAAAAACAACAGCCCCTCTCCCTTTCTCCCTCCCCTTTTTTATTTTATTTTTAGAACTTGAAGCATAAATCTTTTACTATAATGACCAGATTCGGCATTAAATAACCCAAAAAGGGTTGATATGCCGTAAAACAAAACTACCAAACCAAAAACGATGATTAAACATTTGAAGATATAAAGAACTTGAAGCATAAAAACTTTTACTATAATGACCAGATTCGGCATTAAATAACCCAAAAAGGGTTGATATGCCGTAAAACAAAACTACCAAACTACCATACCTATGGACAGACATGTTTGAAAGATATAATTTATATATTTATCTGAAATTCTTTGAGAAAATGACTTATTTCTTTGCAAAAGATATCTTACATATTCATTGACAATAATATAGTTTTGAATTGAATTTTAGCGATAGTTCATTGGGTGCAATGGTTTATCTGGGATGTATTTAGAATCCCATATAATAATTATACAATGTATTGCTTAGGTTAACTGTGCAATGTAGGATATTTATTAGTCTTTAAAAAGGGTCAAAAGAACATCTTCACCATGGTTCTCAAAATAGACAATATAAAAAAATCGAGTTTAACATTAAAAAAAATAACTGTTTTAAAGAATATACCAAAAACGTGTAAAGAGAGTTAACCTCATACAATGGTTTATCTGGGATGATAGACAGTGAGATGGACTTAGTCAGAGTTCCCATATAATAATTAGACAATTGATTATTTAGCTTAATGTTTTGTAGAGTTTAAAACCGGTCAATCATCACTATACTACACAGCTACTCACTTTCACTGACCCACCAATCAGTTTATAATTATGTCACCAAAATGACATATTTACACTATTCTTTTATGAAATGATTACTAAAATATCATATTTTTTTAAAGGCAAATTTAACTAAATCCATATATAGGTTATGACATGAAAGGGGAAGGACATTTTTCTTTACAGATATAAAATACAAGAAAAAAAACAATAAATATTACACAGAAATAAAACAAAAAGTTTGGCAGCAGCTTTGACAAGCTAAAAAATACAGATCTTCAAATCCAATCAGTCTCACATACATACATACATACATACATACATATATGATAACTGCAACGTCTTGTCGGACGAGTGCCATTTCTTCATTCAGAAAAGTGTCATTGTCTGAAGGAGTATCTGTACTGAGATTGTAAATAAAGAGATCTAGCTTTGTACGACACCTAATACCCTCTCTCGGTTCAAAATGTTTAGTCCAGCAATAAGTGTAAGCAAGATAGCCAGTAAAAAGTTCAAACTGCAGACCAACATGATGTGAGGAGTGGTCTTCAACTTAAAAAAAAAAAAAAAAAAATTAGGGTTCCATGCCATCGAAAAGTCAACCGATAATGAACATTTACTAAACATTGAGCAGATATTAATACCGTTGAAACAATGCATTTCCAATAAAAATTAATTGTGTCTGTTTTGTGTTGAGCTTAGCTTTAAAAAAAAATTAAAATCAGGGTTCCACCCGATCGAAAAGTCAAATGATAATGAACATTTACTAAACATTGAGCACATATTAGTACCGTTGAAACACCGAGTTTCCAATACAAATTAATATTGTCTGTTTTGATTGTGCTTCGCTTTTTTTTGTTTTTTTTAAATATTACATACATACATACATACATACATACATACATACATACATATGAAAATAGTTAGCACTATTACCTTAAGTTTTTGAACATTTTGTCCCCCTCCATTAAGGAAGACATCATATTTTTCAACACACTTGCTAGTTAGTAACCTCACGTTGGCCCCATAAATGAGAGCATCACCCACAAAGAAACTGATTGTCTTTTTCTTATCTCCAGATTCAGGTGTCCATCCTTTTCCACCTGGTCGGATAGCAACTTTACGTTCTTCATTACTGGATACATCAATATCCCAGTTTCGTATCAAGGAAGAATCAGCCAAGCCATTTTGTTTTACACACAGAGAGGCTGGAAAAGAAAAAGCACAGTAGAGAAACGAGTAATAATGTATTCATTCTAAATAAGTTTTGGCATAATAAGTTTTAATAATACATCCATAGTACAAGATTTTACATATTTATGTGAATAAGTTATTCTATAATTGAAAATATTTGGGTTTGTGATTTTCTTAAATTATCTATTATATGAAAAAAAGTAATAATTTCACTAGTTTTTAATTTTCTTATCTTTTTGTTTTTACTGGGGATGGAACATCCTACCAAATGCCAGATATTCACCTGTTATTTCAGAGACACTTTTTAGGATTCTAACCGTCCCTTTAAGTGCAATTGTTTCTGTGTGTGTGTGTGTGTGTGTGTGTGTGTGTGTGTGTGTGTGTGTGTGTGTGTGTGGCTAAATGTCAGAAACTTCATAAAATACACTTAGAAACTTACATCATCAGATTCAGTGTGACTACGACCTTATTATGGTAACCAAATTAGTGTATGGGATGATGTAAAAAAAATACTTTTTTTTGATTCGTAGTTGTTTCAAAAACACTGAAACTAGGTCAAACATTAAGTCAGCTTTCTTTTTCTGTCCTTCTTTCCTTTTTCTTTCATTCTATTACATTGAACCAGTTGCAAGAGCGAGAAAGGTAGAGGAGTAGAAAGGCAGTTGGAAGAGGAGGTAGAGGGGCAGTCGGAGGAAGAAGTAGAGAGTGGGACAGTTTTAAATGAAAGATGTTACATTTTTTTAACTCTTCTTTTTTTCTTATCCATTTATAGTGTTATACTAAATATTCGTTTTTGTTAATCTATAAAAAAATTGAGATTCTATTTGGTTAAAATTCCTTACCTGTATTTAATGGAGGTTACATTTTCTTGAATTTACTATTTGGAAAATAAAAATGTAAAAGTGATAGATAAGCATCAACTTTTACTTACCGGTTTCGGTTGATGGCATTGGTGTGGTTATTGTTGTGGCTGAAGTATAAAATATATTTATTTTTGTCATATAATTATAATATAACAGACAATGTCATATCTATATATAATTTTAAAAATGAATTTTGGCTCATTTTTTTGGCATATAGCAAATTTATCAGAGCAAATGATGACCTACTTGATCTCATCCCTCCCTCCACTTGCATGTGCAAATTGATAATTGTGCAGGGACCCCAACTTTGTGCAGAAAAGAAGGCAAAATTGCATATTGGAAAACTTTTTACAGGAATATCCAATTTTCATGCAAGAAAAACCAGAAGATTTGTCTTAACATTGTAATCCAAAAAAAAGTATGTTTCTACAGTGACATTATAAAATTGGTGCTGTAGAAAACTTTAACAAATTAGAATTTCCAGTATTGAGAACAAATTTTTTTTTTAATCGTAGGCTTTGAACCATAAGGCTTTTGGGGGCACAAAAGTTTTCAACTATTAAACTATTTGAAAAACTGTAAATACAATTATAATTTTATGCTACAAAGATTTGTTCTCGGCTACCAAAAAGTAATAATACAAGGTAACCCCCACCTCTGCCCCTAAAAAATGCCATGCCACCCATGGAATCGGTAATGTAGTTTAAGAATATATATATGGTAATGGGGTCTATCTTCAAAATCATAAAAGTTGAAAATCTAATAAAAACAAAACTATAGGGTGAACCCCCATCCCCAAATGTCACCCATTGAATCGTAAATAAAATTCACAATCTTTTCTGCAATCCAATCGTATTTGGTACAACTAAACTTTAGTCTATCCTTGACTTATTCACACAGTTTCAGTCATGAATCTTCAACAGAGTTTGTTTTATAGCTGTTCAATGATAAGCACATTTGTATACAAGATGCAAAATTGTCAATAACTCTAACACACTCCTTGCTTAGCACTGCTCTGATTTGGGCTGTGACAGTCTTCTTCAGTTCAAGACTAGTCTGGTGATTGCTTTGACAGGCATTATCTTTGAGATAACCCCACACAAAAAAAAAAAATCTAGGAGGTGGTTATGATCCAGTAAGTTTAATACCCAATCAGGATCACACCTCGTACTGATGAGACGACCACCAAATGGAGTATTGTTGCCACATCTGGGCTGGTACATCATCTACTAGTCTTTCCCTCCTTGACAAGGTCCAAAAAAGAGTCGCCAACCTAATAGGTCCCTCACTGTCAACCAAGCTCCAGTCCCTGTCCCATCGCTGCAATGTAGCATCCTTGTGCTTGTTTTACAAATACTTCAATGGATTGTGCTCCGATGAATTGGCTTTTCTGGTGCCCCCTCGACGTAAATTCACTAGACCAACTCGACAATCAACTAAATCCCATCCATTCACTGTGGAGGTTTCCAGATGCCGGAGAGCTTTCTACTCAAATAGCTTCTTTCCTTGTGCAGCTGGCCTCTGGGACTCCCTCCCTGCCCCCTGTTTCCCCGACAGTACTGACATACAGAAATTTAAAACTAATGTAAACAGACATCTTGCTGCGCAGATCCCAATTTAGGTTGACCCCCCCCCCCACCCAACCTTTTCCATTTTCTTTTTTCTCAGTAGCCCCTTACGTCTACAGTGGTGGCCTGCCTTGTTTGGGATGAACTATGTTAAAAAAAATTTTTTAAATGTCCCCATATATCATTGAACAACGATAAAACAAAGACAGTTTGACATTCATGACTGAAACTTGGTATGTAGGGAATGCTGTCTTGCCTAGACCTATGCATATGTATATGTGGTATTTAAAATATGTTTATACCATTTCATAACATTTTAAATTTAAATATACACAATGCAAAAAAAATCTTTAGTATACTTACTTGCTTTTGGTGTTGTAGCTAAAAAATAAGTAAATAAAAACAGCAATTGTATTATAAAAATGTTTCAAATATGTTTTAAAATCTCTTATGAAATGTCCAATTAGATATGCATTAATGATTTCAACATATATTTTAATATATTTTAATATCATATTAGGCTTACAATTAAAAATAACATGAAATAATGTAAAAAAATAATTAATTAAAAGAAATTGAGCTGGCTCAGCCTGGAAAGATATTAAACTGAACAATATGACTTGGTATTGAAATAATAGAAGATTAAGTTTAAATAATCACACTAATTTAGTAATAGAGCAGATGGTTGTTTGGTGAGAGGCCTCATGGATAAGTTCACACATTTTTCCTCTATATTCATTGTTTTTTATGCCAATTGGTCACTTTGAATAATTGTTACAGATTAAAAGGAGGGATACGAATTCCAAGCCATCTGATAAAAAAGGATTTTTTTTAATAGTCTGTCGGTTGATAAGACACAAAGCTAGGTAATGGGTGGCTATGCAAGGCTTTATTCTGTTTAGCCATGATGAAGCAACCCACAACCTGACTGGTGATCGTTTTATTTGGGTCAATGAATAAAAAGGCATTTAGCATTTGTAGTCATCAATTTATCCCAATACAGATTCCACCCACAAAGACAAAATCCAATATGGCAACATGATCCACATGTAGAAGTTCAAATAAAGCCACAAAGATAATCAGAAAAATAAATATATAATATGATTAACCCCACAACAAAACTGTATATGATCAAAATAATTTTTCCAAATTGAATATTTTTTAAATGTCAGATTCTCTGAGATTCGTGCAAACTTTACTCAAATGTATTAATCATCCAGAAAATTGCAAAATTGTTTCAACACAGAATCTTAAATTACAACTGAACATATTTATAAACACTGGCAAATATTGGCAAACAGATTGACTCAGAAGATTCCGTTAGTACTAACTGTATGCAGGTATGACAGAAGACGATAACATGTGCATAAGAAGAAAAACAAAATTGGAAAGAAATGTTAAAAAAACTAAAAAAATCTCTCTCACAGACGTGATGTTGCTAGTCTCAGTCTTTTCTATAAATATTATTATGGTAAATGTTCTTCAGAATTATGTGATCTATTCCCCACTTCTTTTGTTCCAGCTTGTTTGACTCGTTGGTCTAGTGGTCTCCATCAATTCGTTGTTTTGATACTTTATTGGAATACAGCTTCCTATTCCAGTAGCTTCTTTCCAAGAACCGCAGGCTTGTGGAACTCACTTCCTGCTGACTGTTTTCCTCCTAACTATAATCTTGGTCTTTTCAAGACTAAGGTCAATAGGCATCGCCTGTCTTTGCGATAATCATATTTGTTTTTGTTAGCTCCTTACATCAAGTGGCTTCATGCCTTGTCTGGAGCGATTTCCATTAAAAAAAAAAATGTTAATCTTCTAATGATGCTTAAAATTAGAATAGATGATAAGAATTAAGGATATTCACAGATGAACATTTATTGTCAGTTGAATATTTGAAGATTTTGTTTCCTTTATTAAATCACTAACTTATGTCAACCTTTGGGAGTTTGTTAATAGTAAGAGTATTATATGGAATCGTTAATAACATCCACAAGCCTTTCTGCAATCCAACCATATTTGATACAAATAAACTTCACTCTATTCTTGACTTGTCCACCACATATCTTTCTTTTATTGTCTTTTGACTGTTCTGGACCACCTCAAGCAACTGAGCAAATAAAAGATGCTCGAGAAAGATGTTTTGGAAAGTGTCGCCAACATCTTCTTTTGCGGAACAAAATCGATTCATTTCTTGAGTGTGACAAAAAGTGTATTCTTTATATAAATTGGTGATGATCAACTTAGTAGTTGGATCCAAGTTGAGTGCTAAAATATTTGTCCAAATTCCAGATGCCTCAAAAGAAAGTGATGGCGCCTGTTTGCTGGTATACAGCAGGATCAATCTGCAATAGCTTCCTGAATCCCAGAGAAACACTGACTGTAGAGAAGTATTGTCAGCAAATCCACTAGATGCACCATAAACTGCAGCATATTTCTCCAGCATGAGAAAATGCACAGTCGTACTGCATGGCAATACTCGACTACTTGTCTCACAGATCAGGTTACAGAAGCTTATCAAATTGAGCTATGAAATTCTTCCTCATCCACTGTATTCACCAGACCTTTAAACTCCTGACTATTATTCTTCAGAAACTTTAACAAAGATGTAGCCAAAAATTCCTATTGAGAATTTGTCACATCCATCGGCATCAGAATTTTATGTAACTGGAATACATAAATGTGTTTCTGTGTTGTGAAAATGTGTTGATTCTGATTGTTTTTATTTTGATTAATAAAATGGCATTAAGCTGATTCGTAAGTATTTGAAGTTAAAAGCAAAAAACTTACATTATTTTCTTAATGACTAAATTGTTTAATTTTAAATCAATACCTGCAAATACAGATTATTAATCAAGCTATTTACAGTCTGGTAACTTTTCAATGGCAGACATTCAAACATAATACCAGTCAGTAACTAAAAAACAAAACACACTCAGATAACAATGAAAACTTACAAGCTGATTTGAAGCAGCCAATGATGGATACAGTTATACGCATATGGCAATTAGGCTTCACTCCAGTAAAGTGAATTTTGATCGTATCAGCGGTTGTACCAAATGGAATCCGGACAATATCATTTGGTCCATTATTCTGATTTTAGAGAGAAAAAGATGATACATAAATTATATATGTTATCTATCTATACAGAAAATATTTATTTAGACAAACTATGTTGAAAGAAACAAACAATGATTGAAAGCTTGGACATTGATAAATGAAAATATTCTGAATTTAGGATTTTTTCCTTTATTCTTTACTTCATGGTTACTGGTTATTGTGGAATAGGGAAATATGGTCATCACTATCCTAATGTTGAATATTGGCTCTGGAGTACTGGATATAACATCTAGCCAGAAAAAATAACACCTGATTGATTGATGCAGACACCCACCTGGCCGGAAATATAAATAGTTGATGCAGAGACACCTGCAAAGGCACAGCAGACAAAAATACATCCATTTGCTAAATAAACAATGCATGGCTGGAAACCATGTTCTTTAGGGTATGTTGCTACATTAAATACATAGGTAAAAATCCCACAATAGATGCTGCCGTTGTAGATGCGTGAGTGTCAAAAAATGTTATATTTACTGGCCTGAATAGAGATCAGGATAAAGCAGTTGGCTAACAAATTCGAGAGATCAATTTTCTTCAACTCCGTGCACCTGCTTTTACTCTTGTAATATCATAAACTCGGTTTGCAAGGCTGAAACTAAAGGCAAAATAAAACAAAGAAACAAACAAAAAACAAAGAGATATGGTTGTGGCTTAAATCAGCGCCAGTGCTTAACTGACATGTAATCACATCGGCCATGTTTGTTTATATTTTCTATATCCATGGGGGGGGAGGGGTCACTCTGGCAGCCTGATAAACAGGGGATATAACTCTAAATGCAAAACATTACACTCCTTCTCTCCTTCATTAAAGTTCAATATCCAGTCTATGTGTGTGTGCGAGTATATTGTATGTATGTATGGTAAGAAGGGGGGAAGCACAGTCCATCTTGTTCACTTACTTATTATGGTATGTATTTGTGTAACAGGCTGAAGGAGGGGCTTGAAAGTCTATCGAAGAAGAGACTTCACTCTGACTTCAAGGGGGCCCTTCAAAGTAAATGACTCTACTAGTTTACCACAACCCTAGCAATAAAAATACATCATCATATTTTGATACCTAAGTGTTTGCCGTCATTCTTTTAAGCACAGCTGCAATAAACAACATTAACATAACTTTCAGTAGAACAAGTGACATATTTACACTTTTCTTTTTTGTGACAGTTATCATTTTCTTTTAAAAAAATCTTACTAAACCCATATATACTATATCATGTGGAAGGGTAATGATTTCAATAAAAAAAAAACTTCTGTTTCACATTTTTCTTTCTAAATCGCATAAATACTTCTGATTTTTTAAACTCTTAAATTAATAAATAATGAGTAACTAAGAGCTACAGGTGCCAAATATGCAAGCGGACTGATAGAGAGATGGGGATGCTGAGTATATAACAAATGCAAGAGAAGAGAAAATAGCTTTATTGTGTATGAGAAGGGGAGAAGACAGTGAATGCTAATTAGGCATCCCTCTCTCTCTCTTCTCTGTCATGTAGTAGTGAACTTTTTACATCACCCCCATGCAGACACTACATTAAATTATTTTTGTAAAGTTCGATTTAATCTCGCCTCGTTTTCTTTTTTTCTCTCCCTCTCTTTCTCTCTCTGCGTTTAACATCACTTTTCTCTTGTTTAAGGGGCAGACGTTTTTTGGTATTTCACCAGTTGTCTCTCCAGTCCTCACGGTTCAATTGTCTGCAAATTCCACTCTGTACAGTTATCTAGTTTTACTTGGCTAACTAACTTTCCTGGGTTTCAAGACATCAATGCTTCTGCAATGGTTTATCCAGGAGGATGAACACTCCACATGACCATATTAGCACAAGCGATCCCTCCTTAGGATAATCTCTATGTTGGGCAAATGTAAGGCTTTCAGAAAATCCTTCGACCTAATGTGTTAGGTTTGGTCGGATTTCACATTGCATGGATCTGTCATTGTGCTGCAGTCGGGCAAGAAAGGACTGGATGATGGACCAGCATTCACTGCCATATAACTGACACAGCTCCTATACAACTTACCTCGAATGTAGACTGGGACAGCTCATTATGTTATCAATGGCAATAGCTCACAAAATTTTGCTTATGTTGAGTATATGTTGACATGGCAAAATAATAATTTCCTGGAGTTCATAGATTCTCTGCTGGTCCGACAGCAGAGAATCGCAGTATCACATCTTGTCTGGTTGGGAAACAATCTCAAACTGAAATGTTCATGTCAATCACATGATCTGGCTTTAGCAATCATGCGTGAATCCCTTGTTGTTGTCCTGAGTTCACATTCACCACCCGTGCTCAGCATATCTCCTAGGTAGCAGAAAGCGTCTACTATCTGCAGAGTGTTGTCATCTGCACCATCTCTTTATGGTGACGACTGTCAATGAGGTGTGTCTGTCCACAGCATCTTCTACACTTGAAGTTAGGGTTCAGAGCTAACTTACCCTTCAGATCACTACACTTTTTGTGAATCCACAATAGACACAAGTTACATTGTATCGCATTGTATCTAACACTCTCCTTGCACACAGAACAAGGATACTGACCAGAGTCTCTTAAGGCTTGTAGCACAGAGCCACATACATCATCATTTTAGATTTAGGTAAATTCACTCTTAAACCTTTGGCCTCCATACCGTTTTTCCATATTTTCAGTTTATCCTTTAACTCAGGAAAAGCCAAATTTTAGTCTAAGATAAAGATGGGAACTAAACAAGAATATGTGCATTGGTGTGTTTAACTTTTCTTTACGACGTAATACAATTGAACAACACGGTGCATAGACGGGTGATAGTTTTATGTAGGAGAAACACAGGAACCAAATGAAAGATAATACATTGGGTTGAGTATATGTTGACAAGGCAAAATAATAATTTCCTGGAGTTCATAGATTCTCTGCTGATCCGACAGCAGAGAATCGCAGTATCACATCTTGTCTGGTTGGGAAACAATCTCAAACTGAAATGTTCATGTCGATCACATGATCTTGCTTTAGCGATCATGCGTGAATTTCATTACATGCAGATGCGCAGCTGGTGAAGAGGTGATTATTACAATGATTCACCAAACCGAATCACCACTCCAGTAAATTGACAGAAAATAGTTCATTCATGTAAGCTACTACAATCGTTTAGCTATTGCAGTTTTGATTTTAGTAAATAATCGATTAATAGTAAATAAAAAAATAATAATGTTTAAGTCACATAGTTGTTGAGAAACACACAGAAAAACGAGAAGTGTTCACACAATTTTATTAATATGTGTTAGTAAATGAACACCTCCCCTACATACACACACACTAAATGTGTCAGTAAAGAAACAAAATGTAGGATCCTTTATCCAATCATACTCTCATATTTACTTGCTTGCAATCAAAAGAAAAACGAAAATCAAGCTACATATCTGGTAAATTAAACTTGCTGTCACTAAGATGGTAATGGAAAAGAGGGCGTTATTAAACAAAAGTTGGAAAAAATGAAAAAAAGGACCAATAATTACATACAAATCCTAGCTAAGTTATTAAAAAAAAAGTTGAATAATTTCAATATGAAAACAAATTCCCTTCGTTTGTACAAGATCAGTTTACTACTTTTGTTGATTTCATTATGCAAAAATGATGAGTTATTCTTTGGATGAGGAGCTATAATTATTTACATACTTTTTCTTTTGATCATTCTCTTCATCAATGTTGATACTTATATTTCTATTCTGTTTCGGCTGATGTGCCCTCCGGCCTTCTTCAGATGTTTTGTTTACTTACAGTGATTGTTATTCTATATCTAAATATGATTTGTATTGATTATTTGTGTACATGTTCAAGAAACAACAATGTAAACAAATAACATACAACAATCACATTTAAATACAAGAAAAACATCATTGTAAATGAATAATGCATCTGAAGAAAGCTGGAGAGCATATCGGTCAAGATATAGTATAAATAATAGACGAGTACAATAGAATGTAAATAATGAAGAGTTATGCCCCTTTGAATGCAACAGCCTCGTTTTGAAATAAAACCGTGTTCTGATCAATAAAACAGGTTTGGGGTAAGAAGTTATGTTAATACGCATAGGTTACACGTATGGTCACCTCATCCTCCACTCTGGTCACTCTGTATTAAAGATCGATGTGTATTTATCTTTATATAAATAAACATAAATCCGTCTCGTCACACAAAAAGTTAGCAAGGACGAAAACATTTCAAGTAGTGAGGGGGAAGCGAGAAACCAAATAGAAAGTCGGACTACCCCCACCGCCAGAAACGAATTTGGAAAATCCTTCACTTGAAATAAAAAATCAACTGTTGGTGTTTTTTTTTCTTCAGATCATCAGAAATTATAATAATAATTTATGTATAAAAAATTAATTTTCTAATGTAATTCTATGATTTTATATGAATATTAGTGCAAACACTGACGAAGCATATTTTTTTCTGTCATTTTTGATGGAAGTTATACACTAGTTTATCAATAGAACCCATGTAGTTTAGTACAGCATAGCATGATACTTAAAGAGAGATTGATGATTCAAAGTAACACAGATAAAGAGAAATTTTAAATATAGCCTGAACATCCCGCCACAAAAGCTGAACTAAAAAAATACCCTTTCGATAATTTCTCTTTATCTGTGTTACTTTGAATCATCAATCTCTCTTTAAGTATCATGCTATGCTGTACTAAACTACATGGGTTCTATTGATAAACTAGTGTATAACTTCCATCAAAAATGACAGAAAAAAATATGCTTCGTCAGTGTTTGCACTAATATTCATATAAAATCATAGAATTACATTAGAAAATTAATTTTTTATACATAAATTTTATTTATACATTTTATTTATAAATTTTATTTATACATAAATTTTATTTATACATAAATTTTATACATTATAATTAGTATTATATCCAACATATCAAGAGCTCTTTATATAAAATTTGATGCAATTATACCTAACAGTTTTTATGATGATGATGATGATTAGTAGTAGTAGTAGTAGTAGTAGTTTTAAAAAATTAATGTTGAACCCCTCTAGGTTTAGAATTTGTCATTTTTGTTTTGGTAGCTTGATACCAGAATAATACAAAGATTCCCATTTTTACCATGAAGTCTGTTGTTCTCATGGATAAGAAATAATTTGTAGTTTTAAATATAGATTAACTCATAACTTTGTTTTTATAGAAGTATATTCTATATTTCAATCGCATATGTTTGGCAATTACATACCATATTCCACATGTTCTTGATAGAACCCTCAATGTCTCAAATGTATCAGGTGTTGCTGTCATATGAAAATCTCTCGATTTGTTTCGTTGTCTTGTATATCTGTTTATTTGTAAATGTTAATGTCTTTGCACCCCAATGCATATATTTTCCTCATATGTTTATGCCAACATTTTATCTTAATTTAAGTTTTCACAGCTGGATATTCACATTGGATTAAATCCTTTAACATAATTTGCACAGTTTCTCAGTTCTCTCATGCAAAACATGGAATCACATTAGTCATAAATAAATTTCCATCAAACTATAAGATAAGCTTTATCAGATGACAGACAGTTGGGGAAAAAGTCATTCCGTCACTCTTCCTCTTCCTTTTCCTTTCTCACCAAAATTTGATAAAAAGTGTGAAATGCATTGTTTACTAGCTGAAATACCTATCTAAACTGGGTTCACTATCTATTAATAATGGAGTTTATGTATCTGTCTGTCTGTCTGTCTGTCTGAAGCCGAAACTCCAGTATGACTATTTTACTGAAACTAATCTTTTTGAAATTCTTTATATACTGTCACCAAAAGTAGTTCAGACACCAGATGGGTGTGGCCATTAACATAAGTCATTCATTTAAACCTTCAATTAAATTCATATTTACAAATATAAACTTATAACTGCTATTATCAAATTTACATATGTATTTACAATATTTTCCGATAAGGTTATATAAATAAATATTATTCATACAATTAATTAAACCCATTTTCATCATAACCGGCGTGTTTTCTAAACCATTTCAATGCGAGTACTGTTAAAATTGCAAAGTCATTGGCTGTTTAATAAGTTATGTCCTCCCTCCCTCCGGTAATTAAATATGGCGATCTGATTAAGCAGCAAATTGGCTGTTTAATCAGGGGTGTCCTCCCTCCCTCCGGTAATTAAATATGGCGATCTGATTAAGCAGCCAATTGGCTGTTTAATCAGGGGTGTCCTCCCTCCCTCCGGTAATTAAATATGGCGATCTGATTTAGCAGCCGATTGGCTGTTTAATAAGTTATGTCCTCCCTCCCTCCGGTAATTAAATATGGCGATCTGATTAAGCAGCAAATTGGCTGTTTAATCAGGGGTGTCCTCCCTCCCTCTGGTAATTAAATATGGCGATCTGATTAAGCAGCCAATTGGCTGTTTAATTAGGGGTGTCCTCCCTCCCTCCGGTAATTAAATATGGCGATCTGATTTAGCAGCTGATTGGCTGTTTAATCAGTGGTGTCCTCCCTCCCTCCGGTAATTAAATATGGCGATCTGATTAAGCAGCCGATTGGCTGTTTAATCAGTGGTGCCCTCCCTCCCTCCGGTAATTAAATATGGCGATCTGATTAAGCAGCCGATTGGCTGTTTAATCAGTGGTGCCCTCCCTCCCACCATTTAATTAAATATTGCGATCTGAGTAAGCAGCCGATTGGCTGTTTAATCAGTGGTGTTCTCCCTCCCTCCGGTAATTAAATATGGCGATCTGATTAAGCAGCCGATTGGCAGTTTAATCAGTGGTGTCCTCCCTCCCTCCGGTAATTAAATATGGCGATCTGATTAAGCAGCCGATTGGCTGTTTAATCAGTGGTGTCCTCCCTCCCTCCGGTAATTAAATATGGCGATCTGATTAAGCAGCCGATTGGCTGTTTAATCAGTGGTGCCCTCCCTCCCACCATTTAATTAAATATTGCGATCTGAGTAAGCAGCCGATTGGCTGTTTAATCAGTGGTGTTCTCCCTCCCTCCGGTAATTAAATATGGCGATCTGATTAAGCAGCCGATTGGCAGTTTAATCAGTGGTGTCCTCCCTCCCTCCGGTAATTAAATATGGCGATCTGATTCAGCAGCCGATTGGCTGTTTAATCAGTGGTGTCCTCCCTCCCTCCGGTAATTAAATATGGCGATCTGATTAAGCAGCCGATTGGATGTTTAATCAGTGGTGTCCTCCCTCCCTCCGGTAATTAAATATGGCGATCTGATTAAGCAGCCGATAGGCTGTTTAATCAGTGGTGCCCTCCCTCCCTCCGGTAATTAAATATGGCGATCTGATTAAGCACCCGATTGGCTGTTTAATCAGTGGTGTCCTCCCTCCGGTAATTAAATATGGTGATCTGAGTAAGCAGCCGATTGGCTGTTTAATCAGTGGTGCCCTCCCTCCGGTAATTAAATATGGCGATCTGATTAAGCAGCCGATTGGCAGTTTAATCAGTGGTGCCCTCCCTCCCTCCGGTAATTAAATATGGCGATCTGATTAAGCAGCCGATTGGCTGTTTAATCAGTGGTGTCCTCCCTCCCTCCGGTAATTAAATATGGCGATCTGATTAAGCAGCCGATTGGCTGTTTAATCAGTGGTGTCCTCCCTCCCTCCGGTAATTAAATATGGCGATCTGAGTAAGCAGCCGATTGACTGTTTAATCAGTGGTGTCCTCCCTCCCTCCGGTAATTAAATATGGCGATCTGATTAAGCAGTGGACGTTAATGTGGCACGTTAAATATGTAAACAACAACGCTTGCAAACATCGTGCTCAGTTTTCCATTTTTAAAACCGTCCTAAGTTTGTTTATTCTTAGCCATTATGTGTTAAAACACAACTTTATTAAATCAAATTGTTTAATTAAAATAATAATTGATTTAAAAATTACTATATAAAAACGCGCGCGCGCACGCCCCGCCCCCCCCCCCCACACACACAGTTCAGGTAAACTTTTTCTTTCCGAGAATTAAAAAACTTTTCGTGTTTACTGTATTTGATTTCTTAATACTTTCATATCGAATATTATCATTTTTTCACGACCTCAACAGAATTTATGATTCCATGTTTTATTTATTAAAAAAAAGATGTGATTTTTTTTTCTTTAATGTCAACAAAATAAACTAACACATTGTACTGGAAAACTATACAACTGATTGTAGAATCAAATTGTTTAATTAAAAAAAGGTCATTAAACAAACACACCCCCCCCCCCCACACTGTGTTCACTGTATTTGATTTTTTGGTGCTTTTTCATTTTAGGACCCACGCTAACTTTGACCCCGTCGTTACAGTTAGGGTTAGGTTTGTTTTTTTTCCTTTTTAATTAAAAATATTTACATGTATAGGGGGGGTGGAGGATAAAAAAATTGGGGGAAGGCGGTCAAAAATTTTTTTTTTTCTCAACTAAAAAATATTTCTATGACTGGTAATATAAAAAAATTGAGGGGGGTACAAAAAAAATGTTTTCTTTCTATTTAAACTACAGGTCTTTCTATTTATGGGCGAGGGAACAACAAAAATCGGGGTAGGGTCGAATTTTTTTTCCTTTATTTTCAACTAAAATATTCTTGGTCATAAACACAGAAAATCAATGTCTAACCACCACAGAAATATGACTGGGGCTCCATTGGCTTACGCGTGAGCCTTCATTTCTGATGCGGCAGCCTAGCAAAAATATGCGACCGGAGGGAGCATATATTTGCTAGTAATAATAATTCTCTAATATTTTTTAAAAATTAACAATGGAAATAAAATGGAAATTTGTTGTATGCTCAAATACTTGAGAGGAATGTTTTTAATGAGTACCAATACAACATAGTATGAGGTGTTCTTTGATCTCAGGCCACAACAAAACATCTCCGACCAGTGTCCTGTCGCAAGTTGTCATGTGGATATTTAGTTCTCAGCTTCTTTTTCTTATTTCTATCTAGTAGCTATAATAATGGGAGGAATTTTTTTTTAAATGACAGCATTATTTGCTTTTGGGGTTTAGTTTATTTTTTTAATCTATTTACAGTAATGAGCACTGAAATGAGCTGCAATTTCCCAGCCACCCCCATAGTGGTAGTGGACCGTGATAAAGACGTCTGTTCACTTGAATGCCGTACACCCAAAAGCAAGCAAAATAGATCTTGTTTCTCTGTCACATACTTCCTTCAATGACATCATATTCATAGTCAAAACTTTAGGCGGTACTTTCTTCTGAAGGGGTTAGCCAATGAAATTGCGAGAAAATGAGCAGACGATTTCAACTGATTTAAACGCGAAAGTACTGTAATGAATTTTCACGAGCTATCACGAAGCAGTGATAAACTTTTGTCAAGAAGGAAAACTGATCGCAAAGGAAACAAAAAGGCAAAAAAATGTGGAGATAGATGTAAGATGGTAAACACACAATTAAAAAACTGTTTTGTGCGAAAAAAAAGAAGCTTTTGTCAACTTGTTCAATGAAATTTTTGTTATGAAAAAAATGTTCAGGCAAAAAAACAAAACTTTAATAGCCAACCCTAACCCTTAACCCTAACAAAACCAACAATAATTATCAGTAAAATAACCTTAACCCTAAACCCTAACAACGACATTATTACCTGATTACAAACCAAAAATAATTTTCAGAAAAAAAAACATTTACTTGATTCACTTTTTAATTTAAACACTTCTTACTTCATGAAAAAATAAATATTTCTTTCATACAATTTGACAACATGTATTTTGCTTGAATTTTTTGCTTGTTTTTTCCCGCTTGTAAATCCAGCCTCGTAGATGTGATTTTTGTGATGTTTTGGACGTAGGTAAGTCAACAGACTTTTCATTCGACACTGTCTAGCGGTTTACGTAAACATCTGTAAAGTACCGACGCCGAGACACTTTTAGCGTGGGTCCCAATCTAAGAAAGCACCCTCTAGTCTGTTAACTTTTGATGGAATTTTCCACTACTCTAGCCTGATGTGGAGAGCAACCGTTTTTAACATTATTTTCACACACCTGTCTCTAATCTTGCCACATGAACCATAAATATTTCAACAAGCACTAAATAAGTTTGATGCATCCTAATATTGTATGAGATTTTGTGACAGTGTAAAAAATTACTATTTCAGGAACTCGTCTGTATTACATTCTATTTATTTTACATTCATTCATAAATTCTGAATATGATTTTTAGAAGGATAGGAACTAAAAGTTTTATTTCATTCGATTTATTATTTAAATTCTTTAAGCATAATACTTTTATTTAAAAATAACATGCAAACACACAACACTTTTAAAGAGACATGTTATTGTATGTTGATGACAAATAGGTTGGTCTTTCTTTAATCGTATTCTTATATCTAAATCTTGAATCCAAGCAACAAGAAATTAAATATTCAAACACTTTTAACAGATAACATGTTTTTTTCCTTACCCTTAATCGTATATTTCCACTTCCAGTAAAAAGTTGACACTGCAGACCAACATGATGTGAGGAGTGGTCTTCGACTTTTTTTTTTTTTTCAAATAAAAATCAGGGTTCTATGGCATCGAAAAGTCAAACGATAATGAACATTTACTAAACATTGAGCACATATTAATACTGTTGAAACAATGCATTTCCAATAAAAATAATTGTGTCTGTTTTGTGTTGAGCTTCGCTTTAAAAAAAAATTAAAATCAGGGTTCCACCCCATCGAAAAGTCAAATAATAATGAACATTTACTAAACATTGAGCACATATTAGTACAGTTGAAACAACGAATTTCCAATACAAATTAATATTGTCTGTTTTGATTGTGCTTCGCTTTTTTTTTTGTTTTTTAAAAACATACATACATACATACATACATACATACATACATACATACATACATACATACATAAATATGAAAATAGTTAGTACTATTACCTTAAGTCTTTGAACATTTTGTCCTCCTCCACTAAGGAAGACATCATATTTTCCAACACCTGTAGATTTTAGTAATTGTACGGTGGCCCCGTAAATAAGGGCCTCACCCACAAAGATGCTGACTGTCTTTTTCTTATCTCCAGCTTCAGGTGTCCATCCTTTTCCACCTGGTCGGATAGCAGCTTTCTCTTCTTCATTACTGGACACATCAATATCCCAGTTTCTTATCAAGGAAGAATCAGCCAAGCCGTTTTGTTTTACACACAAAGAGGCTGAAACAAGAAAAGTATAAGAAACTTGAGAATTTGTATTTCTGTTTGTTTTTCTTATAAAAATAACATTTCAAAATACTATTTGGTATTATGTCTTGGATTGCATAGCATTTTTAATATTTGTGTGAATAACTATGTGTTTCATGATAGCTTAACGATGTGCGGGACTTGAGGCTTGTATGAATGTCTGTTATCGAAGATGGCTGTCACCTAGATCAGAGACTTGACATGGGATGGAGGTCGGATAATGTATGTTTTACACAGATAAGGGTATGTTTGAGCTGATGTTTTTTTATATAAAGGGTCAGCTTAGATTTGGCAGAGAGGAAGCAGTGTAATGCTTCTAGATGTTATTCATGTGGTGGGAAGATGGGACCTCCAAGTTTCAACTCTGTCCCTATGGTTGGCACAGAGGGTGATTAAATACTACCTGTATCTTTTTACTTTCATTTTTTTTTTCACTTTTTATTTAAAACTAGGCAAACTGTTTTATTTTTATCAAACAATTACTTTTTAAATAGGATTTTGAAAGTTAACTTTAATTATCATGGTATCATTTGGTCATTAAATTATTAATTGAACCAAACTGTTATAAAACTATAACTAATTTTGTCATGGTAATGTTATTTTTAATCTCCATAAAATTATTGGATGTAAATAGCTTGCAAAAGTTTCAATCTATGAGGATTAGCTAATAATTGTTAATATGTAGCTACTAGCTATTATTTATTCTACATAGATGTATTATTATTTTTTATAGCTCAGTGCTTTTCAAGTGTTTGCACAGTTAACAAGTTTAATGTTTTATTGCTAATGTAATTATATAAATAAATATGTAAATATACATCCTCTTAATCTATCTGTTTGATATCCATCTTAATGTAAGGTACTCAATAGTATTATTTACCTCCTCTTCAGGAGGTTAGGCACAAGGCCAGTTTTATCTTACTCCCACAAGGTAAGATGTGACCCAAGGTCAGGTCGGGAAAGTGGGACTTGAAAAGCCAGCGCCCAAAGAAGGTGAACACTCTGGCCATTAAAAATTGTCTGGCCAGTCCTGTCGGCATTCCCCGGTATGGGCGCCTCAGGCAGTAAGCAATAAACTTACTCTTCCCCAAAGAGGGGAGGCAAAGCCTGGGAGGGTGGACCTCCTAGAACTGCACAGGACAAACCCACAGACAGGCATAAATCAAGCCCCGAAGGCCAAGACAATACCAGTCTATGGGGTGCAGTATCCATCGGAACAGATACTGCACTTTGATCTTGGCCAAAAGGTATGCATCAATCTATATGTTGCTGACATTTTAGACAGCATATCAATATAAATATTTTCCCATCATTTTTTACAGTATGGGTTCACTAGTCAAGAAATAAAGAGCTGATAACCCATGATTTAACAATAATAATGATAATAACAACTAATTGTTCCGGAAGTTTTGAGATGAGGATTGATAATTTGTATTACTCGGATTATTCAGATTACTATTCTATAGGCAATATTTGTGAACGATTGGCATAGACTCTTATTTTCTGTAGCTTTGAGTTTTTCCAATTTTCTTATCTGGTGAGATTTGATCTCCTGAAATTTTTGCTTATATGACATATCCAGGTATTGTTGGATGTGGGTTCTGTCATCAATCAGCGATAAACTTTCCAAGAAGGCGATATGCTTTTTTGAGATTTTGGTCTGCAATTGATGTTTTTTTTCCACCGGTTGTTGTGTATTCTATCTTGGATGAGGCTCTGCACTACTTTTCTTGTGATCCTTTGTGTTCTCCTGGAACTGACTGGTAGTTTCAAGATTAAGCCTGATGGCATTAGCTTTAGATCACAGCATCTGCATAAGAATGTGAGGTGGTTGGTCATTCTTGCTAGTTGGTCCCCCGATTTATAAAATCGGGAGACCTATGTTTTGAGGCATTTCCGTCTGTCCGTCCGTCCGTCCGTCCGTCCGGATTTTTCTCCGCAACCATCCATTGAATTTCTCTGAAATTTTGCATGAAGTTGTAACTTTGGTCAGGTTAGAAAGTGACATTCTCCGATTTTTGAAAAAAAATCTGGTTAGCCTCCCAGGGGGTCAAAAAAAAAACAAAATGGCAAAAAAATGACATTTTTTGCCCTATAACGTTTGATCCATCGATTCAATTTTTTTGATACTCGGCCAAAATGTAGAGGCAATTGTTCTGGATATAAAATGAGCATCTTTGACCTCAGAAAAATTCTGGTTCGCGCCCCCAGGGGTTCAAAAGGGGGTCAAAAATGCCCCAAATTGCCCAAATTTATTGCATTTTACACTCGCCACATCGAGTCACATACAGAGGGGGACCACACATGCGCGGCTTGTTTTATATTGTTTTTTTCATTTGTATCCATGGTTGTATCATTTTGTGTCCATACCGATTTGATATTATGTTTTGGAATTTTTTAGGTGAGGATTTATAATTTGTATTATTTGTATTATAATGCTCATCTTGGTTATTATTTTCACAACGTTTTGGCTGACTTTCTTCAGGCGCATATTTTTGAACTATTTTTGAAATCTTTATGCTATAACTGGGAACCTATACAGAATTTTGAACCGATTATATCTACCAGGATGTGGCTCAATGGATAGCATGCTGAATTTCAGCTGCTAACAATGGGCCTTAATGAAATACCATCTTTATGAAACTTAGGAAGGCCATATCAGTGTGGTAGTGCTATGTAATGCTGAACTAGCTGTCTGTATTTTGCTGGTTGTATTTAGTCAACTGGCTTTTTTTACTTTTGTTAACATGAACAGAAAGTATTTACTTACCTGTTTCTGTTGATGGTTTTAGTGTTGTTGTTGGTGTTGCTGAAATGTATCAGATAAAAATGGATTTATATTTATATTTATAATTTTTTAGAAAATATATAAATCAATTTTATCTGATGTTACCTTGGGGAGGGAATGCCATCACACATGACATGATAGTAATAGATATGTCCTTTAATATATATCTTCTATATTCATTTGATTATTTTTATTTAGAAAAGATTTTGGTAAAAATTTATTTATGATTTGTATAAAGACCCAGTCTATTAGTGGTCAATAGTGAATGAACAATTATTATCATAGGATTATTGATTCACCTCGGAGACACAGAAAGTACCCATAATTTATTCAACATCTGGTAACCAGCTCAACTAAAAAACAATTTCACTTTCTGTGTACAATCCCCAAATAGGCCCTGAGTTGAATGTGTTTTGTCAAAAATGGAAGGATGGAGCCAGAGAAGAAATCTTTAATATACAACTTCTTTTAAACAGTTATGTATGTTTTTTTGTCTCTTGTCAGTAGCAGAAAGCTGTGGACACATGCTTTCAAATATGGGTTTTCTGAAGCAGAAAATGGTAACACCTGTTTTTTTTTTTTTTTTTGAAAGACTCTTCATCAATTCTTCCCAATATCTTTGGTGGTCTCTAAAAATTACAATGAGATCAATAGTCGGTATGTCTGTTTTTTTTAGACTGGTTTAAATTCGTTGGTGTTTCTGGTGAGTCAATTTTTTTAAGGTGGTCCTATCACAGATGTGTTCTGAGGACACAAATTAAATGCTATTAAGTGTTTCTCACCATACAGTGGTTTTGAAACTGGTGTCATTCCGTATCTTATTGCAGCAAATCATATGATTTATTTTCCCTATTTTTCCCGTTCTTTAAAAGAAAGCTGGGTGCTTCTGCTGTTTCACAATGACATTAAAATATTTAAAGAAATGTATAAACTTTGTTATGTACTTACGTGTTAGCTGAAAATAAGATTGTACAGGGAAAATTATACAAATGCATCCAGTATTTAATAAATTATAAGAAAAAGAAAAAAACGATATGTACCGGTAGACATTTAAGCTAACTAAGTAGGCAAGGGAGATAACTTTCGGAAAAAGTCAAAATATAAGAAAAAATAGTGACATATAGATAAAATCGTTTTTTATTTTTAATTTAATAAATACTGGATTAATTTGCGTAATTTTTGGTGTACAGTTTTCTTTTCAGCTACTATGTAAGTACATAACAAAGTTTATACATTTCTTTAGCTATTTTTTAAGAGAGACCTAAGATGTCATTGTGAAACAGCAGAAGCACCGAAATCTGTTAACTGTCGTGTTCTCCAAACCCTCAACATCCTTGTATTTTCCTAAAATTATCTATTTGCCCAATAACTTGATTACTAACTCAGAGATTTAATATTATAATAGATTTCTCAAAGAGTGGATCCTATTACATAAATCTTATATGCTTAATTTCCAATTTAATATATATCAGTTGTAATGAATTTTTTCTTTCTTAACCAAGTAAATTATACAGATTTTATAGTATAAATATTGAATAAAAATTATTAAATGGGAATAATTTCATTAAATGAAAGCAAATAAATAATTTTTAATATTGTTCACAAAAATGTAATTCAATATCTTTTAATTCTTTTATGAAATCATTAAAAACATATTGAAAAATTATAAAATGTATATTTTAGTAACAAAAATTAAAATTCAATTATCAAACATCTTACTTGTAGGTGCTGGTGTGGTGGCTGAAAATATAAAGGAAATTGAAAGATTTTCATTATAAAAGTATATATATAAATTAAAACATCTTTAACATGATGATGGTTCATTTGAAAATTAATTATTATGAAATAAAATCGAATAAAAATCTTAACATGAAGTAGTCGTCACATGAAATTATTTATTAAAAATTACACAGTATTTAATTAAGGTATCGCATAAAATGTCTAAATATATTCTAAAAATAATTTTAAAATGTTAGAAATCATTTAAAATCTTTTAAAAATATATATTAAAAATATCCAACTAAAATCAATTATAATAATAAATGGAGCAAGATTTTGTTATTCGCAACCATTTTAATAATGAGAAAATATTGATAAAAAAAGTACCTACATGCTGATTGGAAACATCCAATAATGGATACAGTGACTTTCACTTTACAAGTTGGCATCTGCGATCTAAAGCGGATCTGAATTGTATCTGCTGTTACACCAAATGGAATTATTACAATGTCGTGAGGTCCATTGTTCTAAAAAATAAATAAAATTTTATATAGGGCGGGACCGAACCTACTCATAAAACAGTGATTCACAGATTTCTGTGTTCTATTGTTTTTGATTTTCTCGTCGACCGAACACACACACACACACACACACATATATATATATATATATATATATATATATATATATATATAAGCAAGCGTTGTTGAACGTCACGGAACTTTCTCAAACCGTCGAGCTATCCTTCTGGTTTCAAGTTTTCTTATTTAAAAAAAAAAAACTAATCCTGAAGACGACTATGAAAGTCGAAAGCGCTCGAAAAAAATGGCCAAATTAAGAACAATCGGAGAAGTACTATACGGATTTCCACCTGAAACCAGAAGGATAGCTCGACGGTTTGAGAACCCCACGAAGAAGATATACAAACGAGAAAGTTCTGTGACGTTCAACAACGCTTGCTTAGATAATGACTTGCTGCCTAAGTATACATATATATATATATATATATATATATATATATATATATATATATATATATATATATATATATATATATATATATATTGATTTGATTTATATATATTTTTATTTATATGCTATATTTCTTTAGCCTCCCTTTATGTTTTTAGCACTAGTCATTTTATGTTACTTGAATGTAAACATACATATACATATTCCCAAATTTTAGTCTCACCTGCCTTAAACGGTTTCTTACTCACCAGGTGGGGAATCTCATAGTGTATTACACTATTGCTACACTAACTGAAAAATCTTGAAAGCAATCTTGATAACCATCGTCTCAAAGTCAGACAGTTCCAGATTCGCTCCCACATGCAGCCACTGTTTCTTTGAAGCTAGTGCATGCCAGTTGTGGCTGCTTATCCCTCCATATCTCCGCACCGTCACTACAAATCTATAGCTATATATATATAAATGGTTTTAAATAAAAGTGAAAATTTAGTCTCAAAAGATCTTTTGACCAACATCTCATCAGGAGAAATCATTGGTATACAAAATATAAAATTCACAAGAAAGAGCAAGAATGAGAAAATAAAATGCCGATGCGATAGAGGAATAAGCGTTTAAAATAAATTCAATTTAATAAATCAAGTAAAAACGTTTAAAAGGCAGGTTAGTTTTAAAGGCAAAAAAAAAAGTGGCCAATTAACTTTCCCCAAAGAGAATCACAGATCACACAAAGTTTTTCTGCGTTTCTACATTGTTACTCGATTTATTAAATTGAATTTATTTTAAATGCTTATTCCCCCATCTCATCGACATTTAATTTCCCCATTCTTGCTCTTCCTTGTGAATTTTATATTTTGTATACCAATGATTTCTCCTGATGAGATGTTGGTCAAAAGATCTTTTGAGACTAAATTTTCGCTTTTTTAAAACCATTTATAAATGTTGTATCTTGAAACATATTTTATATATATATATATATATATATATATATATATATATATATATATATATATATATATATATTGGGATAACTATTTTCTCTGATTTAGAATATATTATTATTATTTTTTCTGAAGAAAAAGAGAAAACCACAACTCGGTTGTATTTTTGTACGATTTTAACATTTTTCAGATAAAACAGACATAAATTGACTCTAAAACAAATCAGCCTGTTAGAAATTGTCCTGTTAATGTGACATGCACGGCCGTATATAATAGTGGGTCATATTAGACAACATTTATTCAAGTATTGAAGATGTGTTTTTTTGATTTGTTGGTCATTCTTTTCAAAATTCTGACAAACTCACATAACTAAGGTAAATAAAAACAGAAATGTAATTCTCTTGAGCTTTCTTTATTTTACATCTATTTCTAAAGCTTCCGACTAAAACAAATACTACTTAACAAGATTAGTTGAACCATAAGATGTTGTGACTCTATAATTATTTATATGATCACATCTGGTTTGAACTAAATTACATCACACGATCTCTTTACATTTATTTTTTCTTTCGTGTTCAACATTCATTTTTTTCCTTTGCATATTTGATCGGACTATATTCATGTTTAAAATTCCCCCAGAAAGATGATGAATATAAATTGAAAGTTCAAGAAAAAAACGAAAAACTCCTGCAAGAAAATAGGTCAAGAAGGGGAAGTAAAAATACTGAGAAGAGCAATATAAACTACTTTTTTTTGCCTCTCTTGCCCCTTTCTGTCACAGGATTTGATAAGTACAAACTATCCTTCATTTTATATTCATTTAAATCAAAAGTTATTTCAGCAAATTGACAACAACCTTGGTTCAGTCATCCGATGTTTTTAATACATATGGTCGAATTGCAATAAGATGCTTCCCTTTTTTGTAAAGGTAAGTAAATAGATACTTATTGCCATACATTTTTATTTCTAATAAAAACGCCAGGACTATATGATATTTAAAAAAAAATTGAATTAAAAAATAAATAAATAAGACGTTAATGAAAATAATGGTGAGATTGGTCTTCATGCTTAATGTTGTGGACCTGGGTAAAGCTGAATGAATGACACAAGAACACATGGTTTAAATGAACAAAGGTATATATTATATAATAGAAAGAAAGATATTACAAGGAGATGTTGCTCTCAACCGCCATTGCTGGTTTGCCTGGGAAGAAGAGAACAAGTGTCACGTGCTTCCCGTATTTATAAGGTGGACGAGTCCATTAGTTCTTTGTAGGTAGGTACAGCACCATAACACCCCCCTTCCAAGCCTTACCTCCTCAGGAGTCTTAATAACGTTTCCTTTTCGGATCTATCTCTAGGTAGTCTGGAGCCATTCGTTTTCTTTTTGGTTGTCGTTTATGTGTGACTACCTGGGGTGCTGGTAAGTTGAAGGTGTCATATATCACGTCCATCACGTCTTCTCCTTGTGGGGTGCTGTCAGTGTCATCTGACAGTCTTTTTCTGATCTGATTTAGATGTCTCTTATGCGAGAACCGTGGTCCTTTTATGATATAGACCATCGATCCGATCCTCTTTTCAATTGTACCGGGTTCCCAGAACGATGCATTGTTTTTGAACATCTTAAAATATACCCTATCTCCTGGGTTGTATTTTTTCTTCGGTACCGTAGAGATTCGGTCATAATTATTATGTTTAGGTAATAATTTATCAAACACGGACTTCACATTCCGCGCAAACATCATCTCTGCAGGGGATAATGATGATGCTATGTTCATGTTTTTTGTAATTCTATATACCTGTAAGAATTGTTGTAAAGCCTTCTCCTTAGGAGTATCACCGGCCTTTTTTAATGCTCTTTTTAATGTGTCTACGAAGCGTTCCGCCTGGCCGTTTGACCTAGGATGATACGGGGGCGTCGTTATATGTCTGATTTGAAACGTCGCGCAGAACTCCTCAAAATCTGATGACGTGAACTGCGTCCCATTATCACTCACCAAACAATCCACTACCCCAAAACGGGCAAATAGTTCATGTAGGAATCTTATCGTAACCTCTGACGTGGGACTCTTGCAACGTAGTACCTCGGGCCACTTTGAAAAACTGTCGACTACGATTAAGTAGTAAAATCCTTCCAATGGTCCCGCGAAATCCACGTGAATTCTTTCCCTACGGACGGTCGGTCTTTGGCCATGGGCTATGCTTTATATGCGGTGCTTTTGCCGCTAAGGCACAGCCTTTACAAAGCTTTACTGCTTTTTCAATGTCATTGTCCATACCTGGCCAGTACACAAAACTCCTCATTAACCCCTTCATCCTGGTTATCCCTGGATGGCCAACATGAAATTCTTTCAGAATTTGCTTTCATAGTTTTTCTGGGATGACCACCCTTTCGTTATGCATGAGTACGTCATCACAGAGTAAGAAACTCTTTGCCGCATGTAAATCCTTATCTACCAATTTCATTTTTGTTCTGGTGATAAATTCATCCTCTTGAGCTTCTTTTTTATCTCGTATAGTGTCACCGGGAGCTCTCTCACTGCGTTGCACAAAATCTCTTTAAAATCTCCTTCTGTTTGAAGAGACGCAATCACTGTGTCTTCTAGAGTCTCTCTCTGTTTTGGCACTAATCTCGACAATCCATCTGCATGATAGATTTTATTTGAATGCAAATGTTGCATTTTAAAGTTGTAGTTTAATAAGATAGTTCCCCATCTTTGTAGTCTATTAGCTGTATATACAGGTAGGCCTTTTTTAGATCCATAAATTGTAATTAGCGGCTTATGGTCTGTCTGTAAGGTAAATTGTCTACCATGTATGTATCGGTGAAACTTTGTTACTGCAAATATTATTGCTATGGCTTCTTTCTCGATTTGAGAATACTGTTTTTCCGCTGGGAGCAAGGTCCTTGATGCATGTGCAATGGGTTTATGGGTTCCATCAGGCATTTTGTGTAGGATACATGCTCCTAAACCATATGAACTAGCGTCGCTAGCTACGATTATGTCCAATTCTGGATTGTAATGTGTTAGAAATAACTCTGACGTAAGTCTTTCTATGATTTTATTAAATGCATCCTGACATTCAGGTGTCCATACCCAGGCTTTACCTTTTTTTAATAGCTCATTTAATGGAGCCCGCAAATTATGCATTTCTGGGATAAAAGCCTGGTAGTAATTTGCTAGGCCCAGAAAACTCTGTAATGTCATGACGTTTTCTGGCGCCGGCATGTTTTTTATTGCGGTAGCCCTTTCTGGGTCTGGTCTTCTGCCGTCCTTGTCGATCACATGACCCAGATATTTTATTTCCTCCAGGAAAAAATCACATTTTTCTTCTTTTACTTTGAACCCATAATCTTGGATTCTCGCAAACACTTGATTTACATGCTTTTGGTGTTGTTCGATATCTTTGCTGTTAATCAAGATGTCATCGAGATACGCTATTGCGAAATCGAGTCCGCCCAGCATTGTGTCCATTACTTGTTGGAAAATGGCTGGCGCGACCTTAACTCCGAACGCTAATCTTTCGAATTTATATAAACCACGATGTGTGTTTATACATAACAGCTTAGAACAATCTTTATCCACCGGTATTTGTAGGTATGCCTCACTTAGGTCTATTTTTGAAAAAAATCTTCCTCCATTTAAGCTTGTAAACAATTCTTCCGGGGTATGGAGTGGGTAGTGATAGTCCGCGAGGGCAGTATTCAGTCCTGTTGAAAAATCTGCACATACACGAATCTCATTAGATTTTTTCTTTACATAAACCGTGGGTGCTGCCCACTGGCTGTGTTGTACTTTTGATAAAATACCCATCTTTAACAGTCGGTCTAATTCAGCGTTTATTTTTTCAATCGAGGCGAAGGGTACTTTCCTTTCTTTTCTAAATACCGGCAGTACATTTTCTTTTAGACGGAATTTTGCAGTCATTTTAGTGCAGCATCCAAGACCGCCAGAAAAAACCTCTGGAAACGATTTTTTTAATTCTCGTTGTAGTTTTTCCGATTCTGTTGCGCGACTATTTATTTTTTTACAAAATGTATTTATCGGCAACTTCCATAAATCAAATGCCTGCATAAAATCTGAACCAAAAAGATTATTCGAATCCTTCAGTACCAGTAGTTTGAGTTTTTTAGTATTTCCCATTAGGGACACATTTGTGATTAATTCTCCTTCAAATGTAATTCTTTCACCAGTAACTGTGCTTGCCAGCCTGTTTGTTCTTGATAGAGTAGGTTTATTTAATCTCCTCCATGTATGTAAATTTATAATGGAAACGTCTGAACCAGAATCCAATTGCAATTTTATATTTTTATCCAGGATTTTCACCTGTACATATTTTCTTATGTTCCCGCGAGTTTCCTTCTTTGTCTTAGTGGCTTGAATCCGCATTTTATTTCCTCTGCCCGTTCTGCAGTGTGAACTTTTATGTCCAACTTTTTTGCATTTCATACAGGTTTTAAAACGGAATGGGCAATCATTGTACCAATGTGGATTACCACAGCGTGAACAAGGGCTTGGTGGCAATTTATTTATTTTTTTACTGGTTTGGTTTGTCTTTGTTACATCAAAATTATTATTTCTTATTTTTCTATAAGGTTGAGCTTTTGTTTTTTGATGTACCTTTTTTATGTGCGCAATGCCGGACAATTCAATGTCTTTTGAGTCCTGTTTTACATTTACAAATCTTTGACAGTCCTCAGCCAACTTTTGCAGCGTAAGGCTTGGTTCATTCTCTAATTTATTTAGAACTCTACGCCTTATCTCCGTGTCATTTCCTGAGATCAAACCTTGTACAAAAATTAGACACTTGAAATTATCTGCACTTAATTCAGCTAGTCTAAAATCGTCACAATGCCTGTTCACTATCGATGCAAAAGTAGCGTAATCTTCCTCGTCTTTCTTTACCAGGTTCATGCACTTCCATCGTTTGTGGAATAGTGTAGTTCTTGGACTAAACAGTTCTGTCAATAAACCAACCGCTTCTATGAAAGTTAGCTCGCTAGTTTTCCGAGGCAAAATGAAATCCACGAATTTGGTATGTTCTGTGGTATTTAGTTTTCTAAGAAGGAGGCGTAGCTTCTTCGCATCACTCCAACCACCGCAGTCAATTTTATATAGGTCTTCATATCTTCGGAAATATTCTTCAAATGTATTATTTTCCGTGTATGAGTAATTATCAATACTGTTCCAAATTTCGTTCTGCGAAAACGTGTCGTCTTTTTCATTTTTTTGATCACTGCGCGATATTGTTTGTATCAGAAATTCCAATCTTTCATCATACTCTTTTTTGTGTAATAAAATATTTTGGTTCTGTTGTAATAAAAGCTTTTGAAATCTTTCCTCAGTTTGTTGTTGCTGGGAGATTTGGAATTTCATTAGTTCGGCGATTATAGACTTAATATCTTCCATATTGAACCATTTAGTTTCTGATTTTATTTAGAAAATTAATATTTTCTTATTATCTTATGATTTTATAAGAGTTCTTTTCTTTAAATTAGCGTTTGCTAGGCGCCGTTTTAATTATGAAAAGATTATGAAACTTTTCCTTTTCTCTATATACGCGTATATTCACTTATTTTTTTATTTTGAAAATTAATATTTTCTCGTTATTTAATGAATTTATAAGAAGTTCTTTTCTTTAAATTAGCGTTTGCTAGGCGCCGTTTTAATTATGAAAAGATTATGAAACTTTTCCTTTTCTCTATATACGCGTATATTCACTTATTTTTTTATTTTGAAAATTAATATTTTCTCGTTATTTAATGAATTTATAAGAAGTTCTTTTCTTTAAATTAGCGTTTGCTAGGCGCCGTTTTAATTATGAAAAGATTATGAAACTTTTCCTTTTCTCTATATACGCGTATATTCACTTATTTTTTTATTTTGAAAATTAATATTTTCTCGTTATTTAATGAATTTATAAGAAGTTCTTTTCTTTAAATTAGCGTTTGCAAGACGCTGAGTTTTAGTTATGAAAAGATTATGTAATGTTTTTTTCTTATACACGTTTTTAATTTTAACGAAGAGAAAAAAAAATCTGTTTCACAATTAATTCTTTCTGCATTTTAAAATATTTCAGTACAAGTCGGAAAAAAAAAAAAAGAGAGAGAGAAAATAAAACTGACCTTTTTTTTTATCGTGCGTCATTTTTTTAAAATTTTTTTATGGAGTAACGCACGTGTGTCCATTTCATGTTTTTGTTTCTAATCTGTTTTTAAAATGAAGCACGTGGTGTCGGTTTCATTTTTTTTTGTGTGTGTTCGTCAAATAAACTCGCTGTGACGTTCGTCTAAAAAAAAAACAATACTCGCTTAATCTTGGTGTTCGATATTTCTTTTGTTTTGTTTTTTTTTTAGTTTTCCAACCCAGAGAAAAAACGCGCATTCAATTTCAAGCTGTTTTTCTTTTTCGATAAGCAGTTTTAAAACTTACAGCACAACATGTCCATTTCAGTTTTCTTTTTCTTAAAAGAAAACAATTTTCTCGCACTTAAGAATTCAACGTGTTTTTTTTTTTTTTGTTTTTTTTTTGTTTCAGTTGAGTTCTCTTTTCTTCTCTCGACCGTACGGCAAAAACCTTTTTTTTTTTTTTTTTTTCGTGCGGCTTCCTGTATTACCCGTGTGAGAGCATTTTCACGTGGTATTTTCAGTTTTTTGACCCAAAAGTTCGAATTGCATCGTCGCCATTTGTTGTGGACCTGGGTAAAGCTGAATGAATGACACAAGAACACATGGTTTAAATGAACAAAGGTATATATTATATAATAGAAAGAAAGATATTACAAGGAGATGTTGCTCTCAACCGCCATTGCTGGTTTGCCTGGGAAGAAGAGAACAAGTGTCACGTGCTTCCCGTATTTATAAGGTGGACGAGTCCATTAGTTCTTTGTAGGTAGGTACAGCACCATAACACTTAAACGATAAGTAAAACCATCAGTTCAGTTATCAGTTTCAGGTGACAATCCTTCATTTCTCCATTCAGACCACATTTTTACAATTTTAAATCGTGTACTATTCATTAATTTTTGTTAATTTGTATGTAGTAGTATGTCATATATATAATATGGAGGGGTGTTTTTTTACGCAACACCAGCCCCCTTCTCCAACCAATATTGAACTAACCTGTCCATGTGTGAACCTTTGTATAAGCAGGTAAATGAGGCCAATATAAGCAGGCCTTTGCAAAATAGCATTAGCTAACCATCCGAGACTAGAACACCTTACACCCGTCATTCTGATACTTCACAATTTTAAGGGCTATGTTAGGGATTACATATACAAACTATCAAATTGGTAAACTAAGTTCAAACCAATCTGGATCTATTGCATTCTCCTCTGCACAAATACCACTGATAAAGGTATGAACCCCCAACTTCTCTCCATCTATGAGTAAAATAACAGCATGTTCAATGAATAATTTACAGTAATATTTTCTTTTGGCATCATAACCCAAAGAATCAATAAACTGCAAAAAAGACAAACCAAACCAATTGTATAAAGTAATCACATATTCATTTGAAATGTTATTTGAAATAACTATTCAAACGTAATTTAAAGTATTTTTTATTTCAATTGTTTTGTATTTTTAGTTATTCAAAGATACTTCTTTTTTACACAATTAAAAAGATGTTGTTCAAATTGCAAATACAAATATTGTGTACTCGGTGAATCTACTCTACATTGACCGGGAATCTTTTTACTTCTAATTTTATTTGGCTTTTTTCTTCTTTTTAAATCGCATAAATGCTTTCAAGGTTTTTTTTTTTACTCTTAAATTTATAAATAATGAGAAGCTAAAAACCACAAGTACCAAATCAGCAATCAGGCCGATAGAAAAAGAGGGAGTACTGATTACCTGGTGAGTGCAGGGAGGCAGAAACTAGCCACATAGTTATTTTCTGGTGTGTGAGAAAGGGAGAAGATTGAATACTAATTAGTTATTCTCTCTCTCTCTCTCTCTCTCTCTCTCTCTCTCTCTCTCTCTCTCTCTCTCTCTCTCTCTCTCTCTCTCTCTCTCATGTAGTAATGGACTTTTTATCTTGCCTCATTTCATCACATTAAATTATATTTTTTAATAGAATTTTTTAAATGTATTTATGGTATTGAATTTTTTATTTCAATAGATAATCGATTAATAGTAAATAAAAACAAATAAGGTGTAAAACACACACACACAGACACACGAGAAGTGGTTACACAATTTTATTAATATAGAGATTAATTAATTACCTTAAACCTTTGAACCTTTCCTTGTCCACCTCCGCTGAGGAAAACATCATATTTTCCAACACATTTAGATTTTGGCAGATTCAAGCGGGCCCCATAAATGAGAGCATCACCCACAAAAAGACTGATTGTTTTTTTCTTATCTCCAGATTCAGGTGTCCATCCATTTCCACCTGGTCGGATAGCAGCTTTATGTTCTTCATTACTGGACACATCAATATCCCAGTTCCTTATCAAGGAAGAATCAGCAAGGCCATCTTGTTTCACACACAAAGAAGCTGAAACAATAAATTAACATTCAGATGAAATTAAAGCCAAGCCATTTTGTTTTACACACAAAGAAGCTGAAACAATAAATTAACATTCAGATGAAATTAAAGCCAAGCCATTTTGTTTTACACACAAAGAAGCTGAAACAATAAATTAACATTCAGATGAAATTAAAGCCAAGCCATTTTGTTTTACACACAAAGAAGCTGAAACAATAAATTAACATTCAGATGAAATTAAAGCCAAGCCATTTTGTTTTACACACAAAGAAGCTGAAACAATAAATTAACATTCAGATGAAATTAAAGCCAAGCCATTTTGTTTTACACACAAAGAAGCTGAAACAATAAATTAACATTCAGATGAAATTAAAGCCAAGCCATTTTGTTTTACACACAAAGAAGCTGAAACAATAAATTAACATTCAGATGAAATTAAAGCCAAGCCATGTTGTTTCACACACAAAGAAGCTGAAACAATAAATTAACATTCAGATGAAATTAAAGCCAAGCCATTTTGTTTTACACACAAAGAGGCTGTCCATGAAAAATAAATGATTTTCTTAAACTTAATTTAATGATGCTTTCTTTGTTTTATTTTACAGTATAAAAGTTTACTTGTTCGGTTATTTTTAAAGGGAAAATAAAAAGATTTAAACTTTATAGAATGATAATACACTTAGCAGTTTCAGTTGAAGGTTTTAGAGTTGGTGTTGCTGGAATGTGTATATATACATATATTATAAACATATATGTTTATAATATATTTTACACATAAAAAAGTCCTACGACATGATGATGATGATGATGATGATTAATCTAAGAAATAAATATTTATATATCAAAGAGAATTCAAGCACTGTATGGGGGGGGGGGCGTTTAAATTAATCATAAATTATGAAGGAAGAAACGATAAGACTTGAAACAATAAGTTATATGGAAATTTCAAAAAATAATGGGCAAGATAAATACTTTTGCTAAAAAAATAATGAAACACAATTGTGGTTGGGAATCTTGATGACAGGCAGAGGAAAAATAGTTTATTATTGTAAGCTAACATTTAAAAAGTTGTATCAAATGCAAATATCTGATAATTCTAGCTAGTAAATATATTTTGTTGAAAACAATGAAGAATCGAATTGGGATTGAGGAATCTTGGTGATGTAAATTATTACTCAGAGAAATAAATCAATTTTAAAAACCACAGAAGAGCAAGAGAACAGAAGAGTTGAGTGAGAAGGGAATGAGTTTACATTAAGCCAGGAAAGCCTGATGAATCTGTCTTATTTCAAGAATACTATCCATCTTCAGCTTCGAAATTGGAGAAACTGAGAAAATTATTTATGATAGACATCTTGCATTTACGGTTATTGCACTCTAATGTTGTGCTATTCCTCTGAACAAAATCTTAAAGAAAAAGAAATTCCCGGACATGAGCCGCCAATTTTTATCTTTTACGAGATGACATGCCTCCGTAAAATACAAATTATGAATCAGTGGATTAAATAAAAATAAATAAAAAAAGAGAAAAAAATGGGATTCTTTCTAAAGATTTGTTTTTGGTTACAGAAAGCAGTCAATCAGCACACCGAAGGAAAAAGTAATAGCTGACACAAGGAATTATATAAAATATGATAAAAGATAAGTATGTAAGTATAAAAAACAAATAAGAAGGTTAATCTAATTTAGGGGGTCTTAAAATAATTGAAAGTATTACATTGAGAATCCATATAAACTTGTGTCATTTATATATGATTTATATTTAATTCCAATCAGAAGTAAAAATAATGTTCAGTGTTGGGTTTCACGCTAGCTTGGAGATCCTCTTTATAAAACAAAAAAGATAAATATGATTTCTTAGGACATTTGATATCTGCATAGATATCAAATTTCATATTCCTACTTATAATAGTCTAAAAGTAGTTAGCAGACAAACAATCAGACACACGCACCTCTGATATGAGTAGAAATTGTTAGCATTTTAAAAACTTAGAAATTATTTATTTATGTGAATAAACAATATTATTATCATGAAAAATAAAGATTAGTTATTATAAACATGTTACATGATATTCCAAAGAATTATTCTAAAATCATCCTAAAAATAGATATTGCATAGTTAATTAACAAACAAGAAAGTATGATTAATATAATAAACGATATTAAATGTAGTTACTTTCATTATCTAAAGTCAATTCGATTAACAAAAATCGAAAATAAATGTAATTACTACATTACCTGTGATTGTTGTTGGGGGTTGAGTTGTAGCTGAAGTAAAGAAAGATTGGATTGATCGTGAAAATATATACACAACAAAATAATTTCAATTGAAAAATAGAGAAAATTTACTTATTTTAAACGAAAATCAATTTTTATATTATATATATATATATATATATAATTTATTTAAATACTATATGTTACATATTTCAGAAATGTACCGCGGTTTCATCCAAAAGGGTAGATTTAGACATCTTTAGTAAATCTATGTGCCCAGTGGAATCGTCGGCATGCTGAAACGGGCCGTGTCTACAATCGTTTCAGCATGCCGACGATTCCACTGGGCACAGAGATTTACTAAAGATGTCTAAATCTACCCTTTTGGATGAAACCGCGGTACATTTCTGAAATATGTAACATATAGTATTTAAATAAATTATATTAGCTCTCTTATATGATCGAACACTTTATTGATTTCTTTTCATATACAACCCGACACACTATATATATATATATATATATATATATATATATATATATATATATATATATATATATAGTCTCGGAAGTTTCTCAACCATTAAAACTATATAAAAAAACAAAATTAAAATTTAAAAAAAAAAAAACAACATTTTAATCCCAAGTCGTTCGGTGGAAAATCACTTTTTTGTAAGTCAATTTACTTTTTGCAGTCACTATATTAGTTTGCTTCCAAGAATTTACGCTAGTCTTAACATTATTTAAGGGATCATCAGATGTTTACCATGAAAAACTGTTTACATATATATATATATATATATATATATAACATTAAAACAGTCTACACAAATTAATCTATGTTCCCATGTTTGGCATGGAAACATAGATTAATTTGTGTAGACTGTTTTAATGTTTATATAATGTTTATTTATAAAGCTTTACCGTGTATTGCGCACTCTTGAAAAAAAAATTGGTTTTAAGTAAATTTTATGAATATATTTGAACTTGTTTAATTAATTATATATATATATATATATATATATATATATATATATATATATATATATACTAGACAATCCATTACTCATTGGGTCAACGTTGGTATATTGTATATTTTTCTTTACTTATTTCTCTTTTTATTCCCTCTTTCTTCTTACTCTCCTATTCTACTTTTTCCTTTTTTATTCACATCATCCACTTACTCTGCTTCACTTATAACTCATTCTATTCCCCTTCCCGACACTTCTCATCTCATTCACCCTTCACCACCAAACATATTCTTCTGCTGCTACTATACCTTTCCTTTTCTTTTTTATTTACATCATTTATTTATTTACATCATCCTCTTACTGGCCTTTTATTATGCTGTTACTACTACTACTCCCTATATTCCACTCCTCCCGTCACTTCTCGTCTCATTTTACCATGCACCCATCATCTGAAGCACTGCAAATAACCAAGCATGATTATCAGAATTTTAGTATTAAATATAAAATAAAATAAGGCCTTCTTTCCGTCTTGAGACATAATAGATACCCCATGTTAGGGTGGCTACACAGGAGAGGCTATAGTGTAGCAAGGGTTGCGTAATCCTTAACCGCACCTCTCATTTAATCCAGTGGCAAGATGTCCAGGACACCCGGAGAGAATGCCGTAATAAGCAGAGAAAGACTGTTTTTCCTTCTCTTAGATTAGTTGCAGAATCAAGGCTTAGATTGTAGTGTACTCTACTATTTAATCTCTAGCTGAAGAGAGGATATATGGATGTTGAAATCGATTGAAAATAATTTTGTTCGTTTTTTAAAACAATAATTGGCCTAAATCACTGCCGAAACAGATTTTTTTGTCTACCTTTTCTTATTAAAGCTATTTTTGTCAACCAAATAGGAGAAAGTCTGACTTTACTTTATATATAAGATGTATTAGTTGTTATATTTATAGGGGTCAGTGCTCAATATCGGTGATATGGTTAATGTAAGTTTAGTGATAGTGTTTACAGAGCATGGGAACTGGCAGTTTCCTTCCTTACATTCTTCAAATAATTTGGTTTGTTCCCACATGGTTGCTAGCTATTTATGTATTAACTCGTCCTTAAATATATAAAACCGTGTGGGAGTAAACCACATGGTCTGTAGAATGTGAGTACTCTAATAGTCATAAGCTCTCACGATCTCAGTGCATTCCAATAACAGGTAGGGTTTGGTTTTGTTTAAATTTATTTAATACATGATAGCATTATAGGTTTCAGCTATGTTGTTTCTCCTCTATATTAGACTACAGCAGCAGAAAAGAAAATCTGAATCTGAAATTGATCTGTCATCACCGCCCTGTGTTTGGTTGACGCAGATCACAACAAATGGTCCAAGACTGTTTATTGGAGTTGTAAATTGGTACCCATAGAGCACCTTTACCAAATGGTCACCCATCTAAGATACTGACACAGCTCAATAGCATTTAGCTTTGGTGATCTGATGGCAACCAGTGTGTCAACATGATTAAAACGGTCATTTCATATACTTAAGCCATGATTTTATCAAAATGAAGTTTGTATTTTAGTTATATAAAGAGGTGGAGTTGAGAGGTATCAAAAGATCTGATTAGCCAAATACAATTATTCATGTGTTAAGAGAGAGGGGGACCTTTTGAAATAGCAGTAGCTGACAAGAATACTTAGATAAAGGAAATGTTAATGAAAAGTTCTTCAGAATATATGATGCAACAAACCAAGCCGGTTGGAGAGAGTGACTTATAAAATTAAATAAATTAATATTATGACTAGTGAATGTGTCGGTCTTCATCCATTTAATCTAAGCCGGCTTCCAGTTATGAAGAGGGAAAACTAAGATGGTCGCTCGGTTTAGATACCAGTTTAACTAACTGAGTTAACAAAATCAGTAGAGAAGAAATATATATTTTTTTAAATATAAAACAGAAACTACCACTTTATCAAGGCCGAGGCCACCCGTGGACAAGTGTTAATGTGATTTCTATTTATTCCCCCCTCCAGGAGATTAGACACAAGTGTCATGTGGGTTTGATGGAAGCATTTTCAGTGGAATGACTTGGATTTGAACCTGGAAATAACCAACACTACTCTAGTCGCTTGCTGTGAGCAACATAAGTATGCAACATTTTAAGATCAATGTCAATATTTAAATAAATGGTGAATTAATACTTGGCACAGTTGTTGTTGGCACCGTAGTTGTAGTAGGTAATGGAGTTGTTGTTGTTGGTGGTGCTGTGGTGGTGGTAAGCAATGTTGTTGTCTGGACTGTGGTGGTGGTTGGGGTGGGCGTTGTTGTAATTATTGTTGTTGTTGCTGTGGAAGGAAAACAAAATTCAGGATTCTAAAAAGACATCTTTGCTTCCTTAGAAGAAAGTTGGTTTATAACAAAAAAAAGGCAAAAATAAAAATAGGGATTTTAACCTCATTTTGTGTTACTGATTTCAGATAGGATATCTATTTTCATTTATCACCTCTAATTTGTTAAATGTACACGTATACAAGTACATACATATATACACGTATATCTAAAAACTTAGAGGTGATGAATAGAAATAGATATCCTATCTGAAATCAGCACCCCAAATTGAGATTTTAATGCCTAATTTTATTTTTGCATTATTTTTATAGGTGACAGTGATGACGTGTATAGTGGCATGAACTGATGACTCAAGTCCTTCACCACTTCACTAGGGATGTTTGAAACCTTCATGTGGTACCACCTGTGGTTATCAGATTCTGTCGGGAAGTCAATGCCAACAAAACAGAATAAAGCAAGTAAAAATATCGTAACTTGCTGGTTCATGCAAATTGTGTGTACATGTATGTACATGTTATGCATAATGTTGCTTTTTGGTGGACACTCGTGTTTGCGTAGTAGTACCACTATTAAATGAAGCAATTTACCTAGGGGGCTGATCACCTATAAAAAACCACAAAGAGGAAAATGAGATCTGAACAGAATTAGTACCTCTGCTCATGAAGAGTGACCACCTGAAGCTGATGTCAGTTTAACTGCTCACCCTAAGACCTTCACTTAATCAAAAGTCGAATTTATACAGATAATTCAAATTTTTTGCTTTATGGATAATATATGTTTTTTTATTTACATTATTAGACCATATCTCCTCAAAATCTGTCCAAAAGATGTAAACAACCTCACTTCTGACACCCTGTTGTACTGTAATTGGATTATACAAATAACAGTATAAGTGCTAGTCACCTGAAGGTTGAAGGTTCAATTTGGCATTGTCAATCTTGAAAATCACAATTTCCTCCCAAAATAGTTTGTGTGAATTCCTTCTAAGCTTCATTTAGATACCAAGATTGTCATAGCTGAGTCAATCCCGAGTTATAAAATAGTGTAAGCTAACAACAAATTTTGAAGTACTTGTAATACAAGGAAGCAAATCTTCATAACTTTTTGATACATCTTTTCTATTACTTATTATGAGAAATTCTTCAAAATGAAAAAAATTTTTTTTTTATTTCTCTAAGCTGAACATTAATAAGGAGATTAATAATCTCTGAGGGTCTTATGGAACTCTATAAAACCTGTTACATTTTACTTGGCAACACATCAATCAATAAGTCCAGGACCTGACATATAGATGGCACCACTAATAAAAAAAAGTTCATATAGTTTTTATAAAGTACTTACTTTCAAATGGTATGTATTAAAATGTGAGCCCAATCAGATTATTAGTTTACAAATTACAGTTATTTAAGTGAAGCTACTGTTGCAAATTTTCAAAACAATGGAAAACTCTGAATTTTGTGTGTTGATAAAGCATTGCTTTCTGATGGAAAAAAATACTGTTCAAGTAAATCAATAAGTATTATTTGGACTCTGCTCAATCGGAAGCAATGGTTAAGAGGTGGTATGCTGATTTTAACTGCAGTAGTACAGACACAAATGATGCGCACGTTCAGGTCACCCAAATTGGGCAGTTGTCCTGGAAAACATCAAAATGTCCTCAAACTCGTAAAGTAAATTGAAGTTGTGTGAGATAGCAGAGGAGTTGAAGATATCAAAAGGCAGCTTATTCACCATTTTGCATAAACATTTGTCAATGAGAAAGCTGTGTTCAGAGTGGGTACCGCATTTGCTCACAGTCTATAAAAACAACAATGCGGTGATGATTCAGAGCATTGCTTGCAACTGTTTCAATGCAACAAAAAGGAGATTTTAAATCAATGTGTGACAATTGATGTAACATGAATCCACCACTTCACTTCAGAGTCGAATCGGCAGTCAGCTGAGTGGACAGTAGCAGGTGATAGCCATCCAAAGCGACCATACATGCAAAAATCAGCAGACAAGGTTTGTGCCTCCATTATTTGGGATACGCAAGGTATTTTGTTCATTAATTACCTTAAGATAGGAAGAACGATCAATTACGAATATTATATAGCATTATTGGTGTGTTTGAAGGAAGAAATCGATAAAAAACGACTACAAATGAAGAAAAAAGTACTTTTTCACCAAGACAATGCACCGAGTCACAAGTCAATTGTAACTATGACAAAATTACATGAATTGAACTTCAAATTGCTTCCATATCCACCCTATTCTCCAAATCTGGCTGTTTTTGTTGAACTGAAAAGATTGCTCCAAGGAAAGAGATTTGTGCTCCAATGAAGAAGTGATATCCGAAACTGAGGCATATTTTGACGACAAAGACAAATCGTTCCACAAAAAATGCATCGGATTGTTAGAAAAGCATTGGAATTAGTGTATAACTCTATATGTTGATGAATAAAGTCAAATTTTGCCTAAAAGTTGTTGCGCTATAAGTTAGGCCCGGGACATATTAAGAGTTGTGTTAAATAACTCTTATTGCACAAAAATGATGTGAAGTTTAATTACTCAGAAGCCAAACATTCTAATAGATAGTAAGATTAGGTAATTACTATTGATCTTGTTCATGGAAACCATTATCCTAAAACCAATATTTAATCTATGGAAAAAAATTGAATAGAAAATATTTGAAACCTGTTGTAGTTGTTGGTGCTGGAGTTGTTGTTGTGGGCGCTGGTGTTGTTGTTGTGGGCGCTAGTGTTGTCGTTGTGGGTGCTGCTGTTGTCGTTGTGGGTGCTGGAGTTGTCGTTGTGGGCGCTGGTGTTGTCGTTGTGGGTGCTGGCGTCGTCGTTGTGGGTGCTGGTGTCGTGGTTGTCGGTGCTGGTGTTGTCGTTGTGGGCGCTGGTGTTGTCGTTGTGGGCGCTGGTGTTGTCGTTGTGGGTGCTGGTGTCGTGGTTGTCGGTGCTGGTGTTGTCGTTGTAGGTGCTGGTGTTGTTGTTGTGGGTGCTGGTGTTGTCGTTGTAGGTGCTGGAGTTGTTGTTGTGGGTGCTGGAGTTGTCGTTGTTGGGGCTTGTGTTGTCGTTGTGGGTGCTGGTGTTGTCGTTGTGGGTGCTGGTGTCGTGGTTGTCGGTGCTGATGTTGTCGTTGTAGGCGCTGGTGTTGTTGTTGTAGGTGCTGGTGTTGTCGTTGTAGGTGCTGGAGTTGTTGTTGTGGGTGCTGGAGTTGTAGTTGTTGGGGCTGGAGTTGTGGTTGTTGGTGCTGGAGTTGTGGTTGTTGGTGCTGGAGTTGTTGTTGTGGGTGCTGGAGTTGTCGTTGTTGGGGCTGGTGTTGTTGTTGTTGGTGCTGGTGTTGTGGTTGGAGCTGGAGTTGTTGTTGTTGGTGCAGGTGTCGTCGTTGTCAGTGTTGGTGTAGTGGTTGTTGGTGCTGGAGTTGTGGTTGTTGGTGCTGGAGTTGTTGTTGTGGGTGCTGGTGTTGTGGTTGTTGGTGCTGGAGTTGTGGTTGTTGGTGCTGGAGTTGTTGTTGTGGGTGCTGGTGTTGTGGTTGTTGGTGCTGGAGTTGTTGTTGGAGCTGGAGTTGTTGTTGTTGGCGCAGGTGTTGTCGTTGTCGGTGCTGGTGTTGTGGTTGTTGGTGCTGGAGTTGTTGTTGTTGGTGCTGGAGTTGTGGTTGTTGGTGCTGGAGTTGTTGTTGTTGGCGAAGGTGTTGTCGTTGTCGGTGCTGGTGTTGTCGTTGTCGGTGCTGGTGTTGTCGTTGTTTGCGCTGGAGTTGTTGTAGTCGGCGCTGGTGTTGTTGTTGTAGGTGCTAGTGTTGTCGTTGTAGGTGTTGGAGTTGTCGTTGTTGGGGCTGGTGTTGTAGTTGTTGGGGCTGGTGTTGTAGTTGTTGGGGCTGGTGTTGTGGTCGTTGGGGCTGGTGTTGTAGTTGTTGGTGCTGGAGTTGTTGTTGTAGGTGCTGGTGTTGTTGTTGTCGGTGCTGGTGTTGTTGTTGTCGGTGCTGGTGTTGTCGTTGTCGGTGCTGGTGTTGTCGTTGTCGGAGCTGGTGTTGTCGTTGTTGGAGCTGGTGTTGTCGTTGTTGGTGCTGGTGTAGTAGTTGTTGGGGCTGGAGTTGTCGTTGTTGGGGCTGGTGTTGTGGTCGTTGGGGCTGGTGTTGTAGTTGTTGGTGCTGGAGTTGTTGTTGTTGGTGCTGGCGTTGTCGTTGTTAGGGCTGGTGTTGTTGTTGTTGGAGCTGGTGTTGTTGTTGTTGGGGCTGGAGTTGTGGTTGTTGGTGCTGGTGTAGTTGTAGTTGGGGCTGGTGTTGTTGTAGTTGGGGCTGGTGTTGTTGTTGGGGCTGGTGTTGTCGTAGTTGGAGCTGGTGTTGTCGTAGTTGGGGCTGGTGTCGTCGTAGTTGGGGCTGGTGTTGTCGTTGTTGGTGCTGGTGTCGTTGTCGGTGCTGGTGTTGTCGTTGTTGGTGCTGGTGTTGTCGTCGTTGGTGCTGGTGTTGTCGTTGTTGGAGCTGGTGTTGTGGTTGTTGGAGCAGGTGTTGTCGTTGTTGGCACAGGTGTTGTTGTTGTCGGTGCTGGTGTTGTTGTTGTCGGTGCTGGTGTTGTCGTTGTGGGTGCTGGTGTTGTTGTTGTCGGTGCTGGTGTTGTCGTTGTGGGTGCTGGAGTTGTTGTTGTTGGCGCTGGTGTTGTTGTTGTTGGTGCTGGTGTTGTTGTTGTTGGGGCTGGTGTTGTTGTTGGCGCTGGAGTTGTCGTTGTTGGTGCTGGTGTTGTAGTTGTCGGTGCTGGTGTTGTGGTTGTTGGTGCTGGGGTTGTCGTTGTGGGCGCTGGTGTTGTAGTTGTGGGCGCTGGTGTAGTAGTTGTTGGGGCTGGTGTGGTAGTTGTTGGGGCTGGTGTTGTAGTTGTTGGTGCTGGAGTTGTGGTTGTTGGTGCTGGTGTTGTTGTTGTTGGTGCTGGAGTTGTCGTTGTTGGTGCTGGTGTAGTTGTAGTCGGCGCTGGTGTCGTTGTTGTTGGGGCTGGTGTCGTCGTAGTCGGAGCTGGTGTCGTTGTAGTCGGAGCTGGTGTGGTCGTTGTTGGGGCTGGTGTTGTTGTTGTCGGTGCTGGTGTTGTTGTAGTTGGTGCTGGTGTTGTCGTTGTTGGCGCTGGGGTTGTCGTTGTTAGTGTGGTTGTTGTTGGCGCTTGTGTTGTTGTAGTTGGTGCTGGTGTTGTCGTTGTTGGCGCTGGGGTTGTCGTTGTTAGTGTGGTTGTTGTTGGCACTTGTGTTGTTGTTGTCGGTGCTGTTGTTGTCGTTGTGGGCACTGGAGTGGTCGTTGTTGGCGCTGGTGTTGTAGTTGTTGGTGCTGGTGTTGTTGTTGGCGCTGGTGTTGTAGTTGTCGGTGCTGGTTTTGTCGTAGTTGGCGCTGGTGTTGTCGTAGTTGGCGCTGGAGTTGTCGTAGTTGGCGCTGGAGTTGTCGTAGTTGGTGCTGGAGTTGTTGTTGTAGGTGCTGGTGTTGTTGTTGTTGGTGCTGGTGTTGTTGTTGGCGCTGGTGTTGTTGTTGTTGGCGCTGGTGTTGTAGTTGTTGGTGCTGGAGTTGTCGTTGTAGGTGCTGGTGTTGTTGTTGTTGGCGCTGGAGTTGTTGTAGTTGGCGCTGGAGTTGTTGTTGTCGGTGCTGGTGTTGTGGTTGTTGGTGCTGGAGTGGTGGTTGTTGGTGCTGGAGTTGTTGTTGTTGGCGCAGGTGTTGTCGTTGTTGGTGCTGGTGTTGTAGTTGTGGCTAAAACGATAAATAAACAAAACAGAACTTATTTTTATTCAAAGAACATGCAAAGATATAAGTTACTGTTTTTTAGCATCAATTTATCTGCATTTGCATGGAGGAGCTGAACCCATTTAAATGGTGCGGTGTTATTATTTACCTTTCATTTCTTTCTCAGTTGACAGTTTTTTTTTTCACCGTCAACTAAACATTTCAAATGCTTGTATATCTCGTTCAAATCCTCTCGATTTGTTTACATACACTTTACACATATTCTGTTGGTAAATGGACGGAAAACACAAAGTTCTTTACATTCTGAGGAACACCAATTGCAACAAATTTTCAACAACAAAACAAACTAGAGGAATGAGAAAGACAACAAAAGAGTAATCACTCATACAAGTCAGTGAAGGAGTAACTGAATAATAACAATTTCAAAATTAGGAATTGAATAACATTTCTGACAGGAACACCTTTAAATACGTTATCGAGGAACACCAACAAATTCAAGCAAGGTCTAAATGAAACCGACACACCGACTGTTAATTTCACTGTCATTTTTATAGAACTAACACTTTAGGAAGAACCAAACGAGCCAGTGTATAAACAAAAACAGTCTCACGGTTTCCCACCACTGATGAGAAATACTTTGATGAATTGTCAGTAAAACTCACATTGGAAAACACATGCCACAACTTTCAGCAACGAGAAAAAAATTAACTGCCAAAACAACTTGAATGTGAGAGGGTTTCTTTTACTCATAAGTAACGACTTATTAAGGCCAAAAGCCACTCAAGCTTAATGGTTAATTAAATGGATGGATGGTATAATGATGAAAATTTGATACCTTATGGGGACGGTTTATGACAAGTATTTGTTGAAATTGGATTTGAAGACGACCATGTTGTAGTCTGCAAGGAAACAATCTAGTGGTAACGTGTTTTACAGATGAGAAACCTTAAAAAACCTGTTTATGGAGATTTCGCTTTTCTGTCATGGTAATAGAACGAGTTCTTGCTGTGAATGACTTACAAAGAGGACCAGTGATTGAAGCTCAGCTGAACATCTTACCTGGAAATAATGATAGCGTAGAGAAACATTAGCAACGTCTCTTCTGTGAGAAAGGGTGGTAACGAAGAGAAACAAATCATCCCTTAAAAAGGTAAAGGTCGCATAGCCTGGACGCGCACGAGTGTCGTTGCCGACATCGCACACTGCCCATTGCCGTAGCGGCGGTGATTTGTTAAGAATCACCGTGTCTAGGGCACAGCATATGGAAGGCGGAGCCCATCCCTCTCCTTCCGCTGCCTTGAACCTTCCCTGAGTTTTAGTCAGGTACCCATTTACTGCTGGGGGACAGAGGGAGTTTTCAGATCCGAAAATTTGCATGCCGTGAGTGGGATCGAACCCGGGTCGTCCAGCCCAAAGACAAGTGCTATAACCACTCGTCCACAGGCCCTCCCTTACTAGATTGCAAAGTCGATTTTGTACTCTGTCAAGGCAAAAACAGCTTTCTGAGCTGCACCTCTCCAGATGTGGCAGCACTACTTCATCTTCGGATGTATGTGACTCTTATATAGATAAAGGAATGCATCAGGAGTCAGATACTTCCTGAGGCGGTAGAATGATCGAACCTTTTTTCCAACAACTGAATGATGAAGAATATTATGAGGACCGAAAACTATTAACGGAATGAACAAAATTTGAAAACACATTCCACACCTCTAAGCAGCGAGAAAAGAAATTAACTGTGAGGGTTTTTTTTTTACTCATGAGTAACGATTTATCAAGGCCAAAAGCCACTCAAGCTTAAGGGTTAATTAAATGGATGGATGCTATAATGATGAAAATTTGATACCTTATGAGGACGGTTTATGATAAGTATTTGTTGACATTGGATTTGAAGACGACCATGTTGTATTCTGCAAGGAAGCAGTCCCGTGGTAATGTGTTTGACAGATGAGAATTTGTTGGAAAGAAACTTTGTTCATTTTAAGTACATGGAAGAAGAAAGCAAAGCTCTTTGCAGTTGTGGTAGCAATATGAGTTCTTGTTGTGATTAGTAAAATAAAAAAATTTAAAAAGGTATTGTAAATGGTCTCATGACAACAGAACAGATACTACATTACCCTTTCCCTCAAAGGAGGATGTAATACCTGGGAGGATTATCCCCACCTCCTTAAAAAGGAGGTAATTCCTGGGAGAACGATCTTATGAAAACAGAACGGATACTACACTACCCACCTCTATTAAAAGATAATACAATAATAGATTAAATCATTTTTTGTTTCATTCATTTAAAAATGTCTAACCGTAAAAACATTATTTTTATGGTTCATTGACATTTTGGCTGAGGGGACAAGGACACAGAAGACCCCACCAATTTCCCGGATGCCCCCCCCCCCCCGATGACAACATTCATAAGGCTTCCAGCCAGTCACAAATGTCTGGCAAATGCTGGAGGTCGCGGAGGGGTCCATATCGGGAACAAAACTTACCAAGGACAAAGACCCTTCCCTGGATGAACTTTTACCAGAATGCAAGGGAAGAGTCCCAATTTTGGTACATTCTTCTTTTTATAGAGATGTAAAACTAACATTTCCCCTGGACATCGGCAGTATTGCGTGCAGCAGCCAGGACACCAGAGAATTAGCCACATTCAGCATGGCGCATAGCGTCGGTGTCCTTTCGGCAACAGACTTTGGAACTGGGTGCGACACTGCTTACGTAAAGTCTATGACTCTGTGCTTGACTAGTTTGAATGCGAGGGGCTTCAGGTCTTCAAACCGGGCAGTTCGCATCTAGAGAAACCTCTTATCTCTGGGAGTGGATGTAGCTACGATTGAGAAGAAGAACTCTGTTTCGTCTAGGGATTGTCAGGTTCTGATCACAGATTTTGACGTCTTTTCAGCATATGGGAATCCGTGGGGAAGGGCGCTTCCTTGTTTATGAAACTCACCCTGTCTGTGACGGTCAATGTTATCCATAGGGAGGCGGGGAGAAGGCTGGTCATGGCCGATATTGCTGTAAAAGATTTTGTGTTTTGGGTCGTTACAGTTTATGCACCCATCACTGCTGGAGAGAGGGTCTCCTTTTTTCGGGATCTGGACGCATTCGTCTCATGTTAGAAGCGCATAGTTTTAATGGGAGATTGGAATGCCATCTTTGATCCCAAGATAGACAAAGTTGGGGGAGGGGGTGCTAGAGGGCCTGAGACATCTGAGACCAGTCTGGCTGACCTGATGGCTAGATGTGATCTTGTCTAGAGGTTTCGTGTCGATCATCCGCGGTGGGAGATGTGGACATGGACAAATAGCATGCCTTCCTACTCGAATACTTATTTGGATAGGATGTTAGTTAGAAGAGGCGACATAGACATGTTTTACGTTTCACTGGCTAGGTAAAATCAGTCCATAAACTAGTTATGGCCTGGTTGAACTGTGAAAATAGGTCTAAACTAGCCGGGTACTGAAAGTTAAATACCTCCTTGCTGGAGATACGAGACTTCCGAGGAAAAGCTTCAACTACTTATCCAGCGGTCTTTAGTGGGGGCGGTTACTGGAAGTAAGTTAGCTTGAAAATTAAGATCAGAAGCTTCTCCATCAAATATGCTCAGTGTCTCGCACTAGATAAGGCCAAGTAGAAGAAGCATTTAGAAGAGAAACTAACCCGAGCGGTGGCTGGGGAGAGGGAGATACTGTAAGCATAGAACTAGCTAAGCAGGACCTACGGCATAAAGCTAGCGAGCGTTATGAGAGCCAAGTAGTTAGGGCTAGGCTAAAGAAAGTTTCCAATGAAGCCATGAACTTTGACACAGATAAGCATAAGGAAGTTTATCGGTGTGGCTCGGATAAGTAGATTGGAAATCAAGCACCCAGATGGGCGTACCTTGGAATCGACTCGCGAGATCTGCGAGAGATTTCAAAAGCATTTTGAGGAGAGCTTTGCCTAACCGGTCGAGGAGTTTGGCAACTATTTAGCTGACTCTCCCTACCTCGATGTTGCTAGAGCAGCTGATTGCAAAGGCAGGGTTACCAAGCGCAAGGTTCTGGGTGCGTTTAAGTATGTCAGTTGCAACAAATCGTCGGGACTTGATGGTCTTACCTACGAATTGTATTTGAGGCTGTCGCATAGGTTTGTACCGATTCTGACGGATGTGTTCAATCATTGGTTCGACGAGGGTTCTATCCTGGGTCAAGTCACCAAGGAAGTGCTGAAGAAGTGGGACATGCATGCTGAGGAGGAAGTAGACGATTACAGGCCTATAACTCTGCTAAACAGAGTTAAAGATTTTGGCCATGAACTTATCAAACTGGTTGCAGGATGTTATCAGAGAATTGATCAAACTCGAGCAAAACTATGCTGTGAAGGGGAGATCGATTCAGAACAACTTGCATCTGATTTGTATGATCCTAGAAAGGATAGAAGACGACACAGAAGCCGCGCTGATCAACTTGGACCAATCAAAAGCTTTCGACAGGGTCGACCATCACTTTTTGGCATCTGTTTTAGAGACTGCTGGTTTAAAACCAGACTTCCACAAATGGTTCTGTTCTGTATCACTTGCCGACAGCAGTGGTGCAAGTAAATGGAAAGCATTCGCAATATTTCCATATCCCCCAATCAGTGTATCGGAGCTGTCTGCTGTCTCCTGTCTCCCCTGCTCTACATCCTTGCGTTGAAACCGCTACTGCGCAATCTTAGGAACAGGGAGGCAAGTTTGGTCCTAAGCAGAATTGCTTTGCCTGGTGAGATGCAAGCCAGAGTTTGTGTGTTCGCATATTACATCACCGTCATGTGTCGTGCTTCCAAAACATTGAGAGGGTGACAGAGACACTCACACGTTACGAAACGATTACAGGGGCCAAAATAAACCGCAGCAAGTCAATTGGCCTGCGGTTGGGTGCCTGGAGCGATGACACCATCCTTCCAGCCTCTTTCTGCTGGACAGATCGCCCAGTTCGAATCCTCGGTGTGTGGTTTGGACTGGGCTTCCGGCTCGAGAGGAATTGGTCGGAGGTACAGTCAAAGGTCGAAGCATTGGTTAACACTTGACTTCGAAGGAAACATTCCTTAATGGGTAGAGCTGAGGCATGCACCACTTACATCATTCCTCTCATCCTTTACAGACTGGCTGTACTTCTCCTTCCTGCGAACCACCTAAAGGTCCTCCAGCGCCTTCTGTCCTTGCTTCTCTGGGATGGGAAGAGGTACTGGGTTTGCAGACAAGTCTGTATTCAACGTCCATGTGAGAGAGGCTTGGAGATATCCGACTTAACGTGTTATCGACACACTGAGAGACTGGCTTTCCTGAATCGAACTTTGACAGAGGAATCTGCGTGGACTTCGTGGTCGATATCGCTTTTCTTAACCTCATTCTCGATCTATTCAGTCATACGCTGAGGGGTGAATTCCGATTATTAAGAGAGTGTCAAGCTGTGCTAAAAAAGAAAGCTTTCTCAGTCCAGTTGTGGCACAATGCGTGACCTTTTGAGGAGCTAAGTGCTCCCCATTATATTCGTAACCCTTGCGCCAGACTTGAGTTGCAAATAAAATAAATTTGTTGCACTAAAAATGTCAGCTCACTGATCGGAGTATTCGGTGTAATCCGATGTCAGCTAAAATATCAACAATGTTGGAGACACCAGTCAGGTTCAAGAGGTCAGAAAATCTGTCACCGATATTTGTTGAAACACTGATGACGGCTGTATTCCCTCTCTCTTTCTTTCTCTCTCCTTCTCTCTCTCACTCTCCCCCTCTCTCTGGTAAAGAGATTGAAAATGCAGAGACTGGTTTTGAATTCTGAAAGAGACGCATGCGTCTTGTCGCGCTCAATGCAAGATATAAAAATGTGCTTCGGAAGAAAATAAATATATATTTTTATATTAAAAAGTAAAATGGTTTGTTCCATTATTACATAATGTTTGATTTCCAGCATATTGTCCCGACCAAACAGCCAGTCCAGCCAGCCAGTCCCAGAAGCAGACGACAGTGACTATCATCAAACAATGATTGCTCACTGGCAATAATAAGACGAGACATTGCATATACGTACACATGTTGTCACACATTGTCCCGTCGTCACATATCGTTCCAAACGACTTTGTCACACAGTGACCTTTCTCGATCTTCTGGAAAGTAACTCAACAGGGTATTAGTGAGGAGGGCAACTGACGATCTGTTTGTCGAGTGGTTCGGGTGGTCGGAGGAGGAGATCCGCTCTAAATGGAGTTAGGCGCCAGATAAGTTTCATGGGTTCAAAGCAGCTACTTTAAATGGGGAATTGGAATTCCATCCTTGATCCCAAGATAGATAGGGTGGGCGAGACTAGAAGGTTGGACAGGTGTGAGAGCAGTCTGTCTAACTTAATGGGGTTGAGGGACCTTGTATGGTCTAAAAATACGCTATATTGGGAGCTAGTTTCAGGGACCAATTTGGATCCGCTTGGGGAGGCTGGGAATGTTAGAGAAAGGGAACCACTCTCAGTGGAGTTGGGTGTCAGACTGGAGTCATCTCAATAACTCTAAGTTTTCTCTGACCTGGCGATTGGTCCTGGGTGCGATGCCCCTTAATGAAAAACTTTTCAAAGCTAAAACTAGCCTAAACACTTTTTGCCTGTGCTGTACGAATGTTGAGGAAGAAATGTCAGAGCACGCCTTCTTCAGTTGCAGCACACTGCATGAGTTTTGGAAGTATGTCAACGAGGTGACAGCTTGCATCGTCCATGAGCAGTTGGTACCCTGAGATGTAACATCTGTAGTGTACGATATGATGCCTTCGTGGCCCAGGGAGAAACGAATGCTATTTCTCATTATCCTAGCCATAGCTAGACTCGTAGTGTGGCCCTCATGCTAAGACATAGGGAGTGGGGGTGAATCGCCTTCTGATTACGATCTGATTTTGCACTTTAAACATCAGCTTAAAGTCAAAATCAGATGTGATAGGAGATTACACTCTGCACTATTTGAAAGAAGGTAGATACACACCACTAGCTTATGTATGTTTGGACAAAACAAAGTTTTAGTATGTGTTCTCTGAATAGTCATGGTACATGCTGACCTGAAGTCTTATCAGACTTCATTCCAGTTAGCAAAGTCTCTTAACTAGTGGTACAAATAAGTCCTGTCCCCTCTCCCCATTTTCTTTTTTTAAGTATTAGAGATCCCTCAAGATATTTATTTTGTCGCTACTCCAATCTAAAACATCGTACCTATCTCGGAAGACACCATTTATGCCCACGAACCCCATCAAGTCTTTTCTTTTTATCGCCCAATAGTCTCCTCTCCCACCTAGGAACTGACTTTCTTGCTTTGGCTCTTGAAGCAACCCGGAAAACAGTGAGCAGCTCATACCTAGATAGATTTGGGAGGGCCTTACTAGCCACCACACGTAGCATTTTATTTTGTTTCATGTCTTTTTCTGTAATTACTGGTTGTTTTTAGTACACCCCACCTCCCAACCGATGAAATTGTACATATATTTTTGTAAATAAAAAACGTCAAACCACTGGTGATAATGTTAAGTAGGTTTGCTCATAGAGTGAATGTGGTATTTTGGTGACTGGAACTAGTTTAAAGAATAGACCAAAAGGACGAAAGCTGACCACCGCCCATCCCACCCAATATGGGCCTTGTGCCACATCTTCATGTTTTATATACAGAAATTAATTTTTTTTTTATTGTAAAATTTGAGATAAATAAATCCTTGGCCTATTAAACACGTGTGATCAGCACAACTTTATTGCTGGGACTAAACACAAGGCATTTACATGACAAAAAGAACACATGGGACTTATTCATATGTATCAAGTGAGCATAAATGTTGTCACCTAGTGATTGGTGCAGTCATAAGGTTCATGGTCTTGTCACTAATGTGTACTATTTCAGTTGATCAGGTAACAATCATAATTATTTACCTACATTCTAAATAATCATACTGGACATTAGGTTTATAAATCTAAAAAAAGTAATCTTAGATTGTCCTACATATGGATATACAAGTGTTGCTATTGGTTTTCCCTAATGCATAGTGTCTCAGATCATCTGAAGACTGGTTGATTTAGCCATGTAATCACCCATTTAAAATCCATGACTCTGAAGTTCACTTCCCCTTTTTCCTTTTTTGGTTTGACCACTGAAGCAACAACATCGTTAGTCTACTGCTTCTATTCATTGAAACCAGTTCTGTGACATGTTTCCTCTCTTCCAGACCAGTTCTGTCGGCACGCCACTACACATATTTGGTAAGTCTGTCTTTTATTATATTCATATATTAGGAAGCTCTAAGTAGATATTTTGCTGTATTATTTGTAAGCGCAAATAAATCCTGTTATATTTTTATAAGTAAGGTTTTCTAGTTCTCTTTTGATTATCGCTTTTGCTTATGCGTTAGAACGATTACGAGCCGAACAAATACTTATACTAGAAATCAAAGAGACATGGAACACGGAATGAGAGCAGTCTCTGTATTAAATAGTTCAATATTCCCAGAAAATTTCCAACAATGACAAAAGGTACCTGAAGAAGGCAGAAAAGTTGGGAAAATGACAAAAACCAACATAAGGAAACAGTTCAAACATGTAAATAAGCATTTTTTTCTTCCATTTCAGATGATCATATTGATGTTTGGGGTTGTTTTTATTTTTTTAATGTTATTGCATTGACTGCTTGGGAGAAGTTCAGGGAGCTGCTACCAGTTCTTACATCACGCCATCTGTCGTACAGAACCCATGGTCAAGTGTATAGCACTTGCGTGCAGAGCGCTATGCTCCATGCCAGTGAAACCTGGGCACTGACAAGGCCAGACCTCCATCGTCTGCAGCGCAATGACAGGGCAATGGTTAGACAGATTTATAACATCAAGCTGAAAGATACTTCCACCATGTGGACAAGTGAGTTGCTGGGGAAACTTGGTCTTGCAGACCTCGATCCCATCTTGAGGGAGAGAAAACTCCGCTGGTATTGCCATGTGGACAGATCCAGCAGTACAATCAACTGTGCACTAAACCTACAAGTCTCTAGTAGGCAGGAGTTGGCCGGCCAAAGTTGTTGTCGCGGGAGCTGACAGAGAGATACCGCAGAGACTGGAAGCTCTTAAACACTGACCCTCAGGATTGACAAAAGTGGAGATCTGCAGTGAGGACTGCCATGCGTGCAGCTAGCCAGCTGTCTGGAGTGTGGTCCATCGTACTGTTATAGATGACGCGCCTGATTACCATGACTTCGCGTCGACAATGATCGGACATGTCGCGGAAGCGCCCAAGCACTGACGGAATAATATCATTTTTTCTTTCTTTTATCTTATAAAAACATTGACAAAATTTTACACCCCCCACCCCAAGAAAAAAAACATTATTTTCACAAAAAAAAAAAAATGATTTTAATCTATGTATTTTTCTTTGCATTTATTCGTCTGATATTAGCGTCTGCCAGTCTTCCAGTTAGAGCTTGGCAGTTTGAATGCAGGGCTTGACTATCGCTAAGAACGGGAGCCCTAACCCTAACAGGAACCCTAACCATAAATCCTAACCTTAACCCATTTTTCTTTCTTTCTTTGTTAGCAAGAAGAAAAAAAAGAAAAACAGCGAAACTAATGAAAAAGAAAACATTGACAAAATTTTTTCTACACATTTGATTGAAAATGGTTCATTTGACCCCCCCCCCCCACCCTACAGTTTGTTCGGTTTTTATCTTTTTATCGATGTATTTTTTCTTTGAATTTATTCGCCTTATATTATCGTCTGCAAGTCTTCCATTAACGCTTGGTGTTTTCGTCTCGGCAACTCTCGGGCGCTTCCGCGACTTGCCCGATTGTTGCCGATGCGGAGTCACGGAAATCAGGCGCGTCATCTATAACAGCAACTATGGCCATGTGGACAGATCCAGCAGTACAATCAACTGTGCACTAAATCTACAAGTCTCTAGTAGGCAGGAGTTGGCCGGCCAAAGTGTCGTGGCGGGAGCTGACAGAGAGAGACCGCAGAGACTGGAAGCTCTTAAACACTGACTCTCAAGATTGAAAGAAGTGGAGATCTGCAGTGAGGACTGCCATGCGTGTAGCTAGCCAGCTGCTTTGAATGGGGTCCATAATCAAAAGGGGTCCACTCTGCACGATAATCAAAAGACTGATGAAAAAGAAGTTGATTCAGAAAATGAAAAAATACTCACTCTTAGCTGTGAAAATTATAAAAATTGAAAAACAAATCTGATTTTCACAATATTATTTCTTACTACCTTTTGAATAATTTGGACATTTTCAAACAAGTAAAATAGAAAAATAAAAAACATTGGTTCTTCATCTATATTTAAACTTTGATAAGAAAACAGCATTATAACATAAATCGTAAAATTTTCCTTACGAGTTTCTGTAGTTGTTGGTGCTGGTGTTGTTGTAGTTAGCACTGTGGTTGTAGGTTTTAATGTTGTTGTTGTTGGTGCTGGCGTTGTTGTAGTAAGCAATGTAGTTGTTGGTGCTGGTGTTGTTGTAGTTAGCACTGTGGTTGTAGGTTTTAATGTTGTTGTTGGTGCGGGTGTTGTTGTAGTTAGCACTGTAGTTGTTGGTGCTGGTGTGGTTGTTGGTGCTGGTGTTGTTGTAGTAAGCACTGTAGTTGTTGGTGCTAGTGTGGTTGTTGGTGCGGGTGTTGTTGTAGTAAGCACTGTAGTTGTTGGTGCTGGTGTGGTTGTTGGTGCGGGTGTTGTTGTAGTAAGCACTGTAGTTGTTGGTGCTGGTGTGGTTGTTGGTGCTGGTGTTGTTGTAGTAAGCACTGTAGTTGTTGGTGCTAGTGTGGTTGTTGGTGCGGGTGTTGTTGTAGTAAGCACTGTAGTTGTTGGTGCTGGTGTGGTTGTTGGTGCTGGTGTTGTTGTAGTAAGCACTGTAGTTGTTGGTGCTGGTGTGGTTGTTGGTGCTGGTGTTGTTGTAGTAAGCACTGTAGTTGTTGGTGCTGGTGTGGTTGTTGGTGCTGGTGTTGTTGTTGGTGCTGGTGTTGTTGTAGTAAGCACTGTAGTTGTTGGTGCTGGCGTTGTTGTAGTAAGCACTGTAGTTGTTGGTGCTGGCGTTGTGGTAGTAAGCACAGTGGTTGTAGGTTTTAATGTTGTTGTTGGTGCTGGTGTTGTAGTAAGCACAGTGGTTGTAGGTTTTAATGTTGTTGTTGGTGCTGGTGTTGTTGTAGTAAGGACTGTAGTTGTTGGTGCTGGTGTGGTTGTAGTAAGGACTGTAGTTGTTGGTGCTGGTGTGGTTGTTGGTGCTGGTGTTGTTGTTGGTGCTAGCGTTGTTGTAGTAATAACTGTGGTAGTAGGTTTTAATGTTGTTGTTGGTGCTGGTGTTGTTGTAGTAAGCACTGTTGTTGTTGGTGCTGGTGTTGTCGTAAGCACTGTGGTTGTAGGTTTTAATGTTGTTGTTGGTGCTAGCGTTGTTGTAGTAATAACTGTGGTTGTAGGTTTTAATGTTGTTGTTGGTGCTGGTGTTGTTGTAGTAAGCACTGTTGTTGTTGGTGCTGGTGTTGTAGTAAGCACTGTGGTTGTAGGTTTTAATGTTGTTGTTGGTGCTGGCGTTGTAGTAGTAATAACTGTGGTAGTAGGTTTTAATGTTGTTGTTGTTGTAGTTAACACTGTGGTTGTAGGTTTTAATGTTGTTGTTGGTGCTGGCGTTGTAGGCACTGTTGTAGGTATTTCTGTTGTTGCTAAAAAAAAACATAACACATTTTAAAAAAATATTTATTTAACTGTTATTTTCATTATAAATGGAAAAATTGGATCCAAACTTTTGAACAGAATGGAAAAAAAATCAGAAAATAAATTGCCAATATCTTTCTGGTTTTTGTTCTTTTTTTTTTTTTTAATTATTAGGGGCTTTATTTATATAATTATTTTTCTAAATCTTACAAAAACATTTTATTTAGGCTTCTCCTGAAGCGGGGGGGGGGGAGTCAAACTGCTGGAACAAGCCCTGAAACTATGCATATTCTGGTATTGAAAAAGTATCATGTTAATAAGTAAAGGGGGTGGATGGTGGGGGTGTTCCAAATAATGGACTGATACAGAAAGTCATGCTTATGTGATACGAGGGTGTGAAAGTGTGAAAAGTGAAATTGGCCAATGAAAGAAAATCAGAACAAAAGATAAATAAAATTACTTTTCTCCGGAAGGGGTGGGAAGTAACCATAACTTCTTGTGACTTAGAATGTCCGAGAACAATCAAGAAAATTCTAAGGAACCTTAATATATAGAAACAGATTTTGTGAGTCTGACCATGCTAGAATCTAGATGAGATGCAGTCCATAAACCAAGTCATGGCTATATCAATTTGCTTGATTGAAAAAGACAGAATTAACGTTGTTATCTTGAACAGTTATGTTCAAAGTTCTTTCTAACCATAATGATATATCCTCATATTGAACCGAGACTGGGCATTTACCAAGTTCTTTTTCACACCAATGCAATCAAAAACGAATATTGGAGCTGATCTATTTACCAATCAGTAAGCAAAAACTATTCACAGAGGTCAGTTGTATATTCCCACATATTTTATTAAATCCTATGAACAATAAATAGAAATAACGTTTTAATTGATGTTTTACATCAGGTTTTCTCTGATAATTGTTTTGTTAGAATTAAAATTACATTTAAAAGTGAGATAATCTGATAATTGTTTTGTTAGAATTAAAATTAGTTTCAAAAGTGAGATAATCTGATAATTGTTTTGTTAGAATTAAAATTTCTTTCAAAAGTGAGATAATCTGATAATTGTTTTGTTAGAATTAAAATTACATTTAAAAGTGAGATAATCTGATAATTGTTTTGTTAGAATTAAAATTACATTTAAAAGTGAGATAATCTGATAATTGTTTTGTTAGAATTAAAATTACATTTAAAAGTGAGATAATCTGATAATTGTTTTGTTAGAATTAAAATTAGTTTCAAAAGTGAGATAATCTGATAATTGTTTTGTTAGAATTAAAATTTCTTTTAAAAGTGAGATAATCTGATAATCGTTTTGTTAGAATTAAAATTACATTTAAAAGTGAGATAATCTGATAATTGTTTTGTTAGAATTAAAGTTAGTTTCAAAAGTGAGATAATCTGATAATTATTTTGTTCGAATTAAAATTAGTTTAAAAGTGAGATAATCTGATAATTGTTTTGTTCGAATTAAAATTAGTTTCAAAAGTGAGATAATCTGATAATTGTTTTGTTAGAATTTAAATTTCTTTTAAAAGTGAGATAATCTGATAATTTTTTTGTTCGAATTAAAATTACTTTTAAAAGTGAGAGCTATAAGTAAGAAGATACAAAAGAAATGCTTAAAAATTGAAAATGTTAAAAATAAATACATTTAATATTAGAAAATAAAGTTGCTTAATAGTAATTTACCCATGTCTATATAAATAAGAATATATTTCTCTGTATACATACGCATAATCACGTTGACACACCGGTTCCCGCTAGATCACTGAAGTTAAGCAACGTTGAGCCTGGTCAGTACTAGATGGATGACCATTTGGGAATACCAGGCGCTGTATGTGGACACCTAGATATGGGTAAATAACGCCGCCAACCCACAGTGCCTAGTGTGTCGACTATAGCAATAAAACCCCGAATGACAGTCACCAATAAGGTGTACGGAAATCAGGGAGGGGTTCCTCCTTCAGGAGTGATCAAAACCCTGATGGTGATGATATCTCTGTAAATGCTATAAGCAGATTGACACACCAGTTCCCATAAGAACACCAAAGTTAAGCGACGTTGAGCCTGGCCAGTATTAATATGGGTAACCATTTGGGAAAACCAGGTGCTGTATCTAACAAAAATCTCTTCAAAATGAATCTACAAATCAATCGTATACAAAACATGTATGGCTTCGACATAAAATGACCTAACGATGGTTGATATGCCGTACAATCAGATAATCAATCAATTAATTCTCTATAAATCTAATAAGCATAACAGAACGGGTTTATCTCTCCAACCTTCTGTCTCTGTTCTCAATGTCTCTGTCTCTTCACCCTTCTTGTCTTTCTGCTTATTTTTTTTTGTATTTATTTTCTCTCTCACTTAAAAAAAACGTTATCTTCAATTCTAGTAGTGATTTACATTTAAATCATGAAATTTTCATGGATTCTTTAAATTTATAAAGCTAAAAGTAAATTCTATTTACGGTATCAAAAGATTAGATTACTAAAAGAAAAAAATCGATAATGTTCATGTTTTTTATTTAAATTATTAAAAGTTTATGTCAAAAATATAAAGATTTCCCACCACAATGCCTCTCTATCGCCATTATTTGAGGGAACACCTCAAGGTTACCCTTGGCCTGCCAAGCCAGCAGAACATCTTATAAAACTTCCTGATGTTACACAAAGGATTTTAAAACTTAGCAGTTGAAACAGATTTAACGCGTATGAAATTAAAGTTTTGATGAAGAATTGACTTTCTGTAATATTCTTTAAATAATCACCCTGGAATTATTTTTGTTCATTGACAAGGTCATTTTTTTGAATGATGCTTACTATTTAGGAACAAAATATGTTTCTCAATGATTTTGTGTTTAAATAAACTAATAAAATATATAATGAGTACTGCTACTACTACTACTATTACTACTATTACTACTACTACTACTACTACTACTATATCACCATCATCGGTTTAACATCCGTTTTACATGCTGGCAGGCATTAGATTTCTTTCAGAAATTGATTTCAAAATTAACATATCTCTGGCTATCTACTATCTATATTAATAAAAATTATGAGACAGCTTCACATGTGTGTGTCTCACATCAACGTAACCTTGATAATTACACATTAAATTATTATTTTTTAAATTAATATTGTGATAATTTTACTTACCGGAACTCGATGTGGAGGGGGAAGCAATGGAATTCTGTGTGGCTGCCGATCAAGCAAAAAGTTAGAAGATGCTTGATCAACTGCCTTTATAGTGGATTGGGTTGCTGTCCACCCACGTGGGTTGGATGAGACCACATTTAAATATTAATCGACTAGGGGGTTATAAAAACCACCCCTTTTGTCGATATGTGATCTGACTGTTTACATGTTACAGTTACAACGACGTATTGTCTTGTAAGCACCGAAGCAATTCGTTGCAACTTAATTAACTAATCAGCAAAGCCGAGAAGGGTTCACCACACAAGGTAAGAGTTTTATTGTTATTTTCCTTCTACGTCGAGTTCTGGTTAAACATTGAGTTGCTAAACGGCCGCTTCCCCCCCCCCCCCTTCCAATTTAGTCGGTAAAAATCCGACATATTGCAACGAAATTGGGAAAAAGAAAAAAAGAAAAAAAAAAAAAAATCTTCAATTGACTTGGTCATAAATTTAGATCTTTTCTCAGGTATTTTTTTTTCTGTATGCATAAAAGCTTTTTAATATAGAAAAAAAATGATGAACAACCCTGATACTCGGAGGGAACTAGAGGGAAGGCTAGCCCTGCTTCAAAGAAAAATAAGGGCGACTGTGGTGGGTATGGAGGAAGAACCGCTGTCCTTGAATATATTTTTATCATTTGAAAAGGATATAGAAGGATGGCTGGAAGAGCTAGAGGGTGTGTCCTGGAGTATGGAGGAACTACTGGCTGCCAAGGAGGAAGCTGAATCGTTAGCTGAACTATTTCAAGCTTCTTTTAGATTTAAAAGAGAGGTGCGACGCCGGCTGGGGGTTGTACGGACAGTCAGTGAAGGAAATACTTCAGAGGTCCCTATTGAAGACAAGAGGTCCCCCAATGTAAAACCAACCTTCAACCCTCATAGTCAGGAATCCACTAGTATCCCAGGACCAACAAAGCCCTTCAACCCAACAGCACATTCTTCTTTTTCAGTAGAACCGTTTAAAATCAAGTTGAAAGGGCCTCATTTCAGTGAAAAAGATTTTGAAAGGAATCGGAAGAGTTTTAAAGACTTTCTCACCAAGTTTGAGAATTGTGCGATGTCGATACCGTCAGCAGAGGGAAAGTTGTATTTTTTTAGATGTTCTCTTGAGGGTAGAGCACTTCAACTGATTGACCATCTTTCAGTCTCGGAAGACAGCTATCCAATGGCTATGAAATTGCTGAAGGAACAATACTTGGATGAGGAAGAGGTACGCGGCGAAATAATCCAAAGTATATTAGATTTTCGCCTAGAGAACCCAAAGGATTTGGTGGAGTTGAAAGATTTCATGGTGAAAACGCAGGCAGATGTGTGGGAACTTAGAGCATCGTACAACTGCGATTTATATGATGATATGTCAGCAGGTGCGATAATAATATCGCAGGTGCTGTTTGCGAAGTTACCATCCAACATCAAAAGTGAACTGATCAGGATTGCTGGGAAAACATACCCAACATTGTCAGTGATCCTGTTGAAGACACCAGAAATAATTAAGCGGGTTTTGATTGTTAGGAAACCTGAACAGCATCCTGTGGCTAAGCTGAGGCCCCCACCAAGACCTAGGAAAGAAACGGAAGATGGACCACATTCCTCACTGAAGGCTTTTAATGCCAAAGTGGAAGCAAACCCGCAAAAATGTGAGTTTTGTAAGAAACATGATCATTCTTCGGAAAGTTGTCCCTACTACACCTCCAATGAAGCCCGGATTACAAGGTGCAAGGAACTTTGGCTGTGTTTTAGGTGCCTAAAGAAGTCACATAGGGGAGCAATGTGCCCTCTGAGAACAGCGAGAAATAGTAGCTGTAGCAGCTGCACTGTTAAGGGCCATGTAACAGCAATGTGCCCAGACAAGAGAGGTAAAGTACGAATGAACTCTTGTTTACACATGAATGATTACAGTTACGGTTTTATGTCTCCAGTAGTCAGCTTAGTGGTGAGAAAAGGGAACAGTCAGTTGGAAGTTAATTGTCTCCTGGACACAGGAAGCCAAAGGACCTACTTGGATACCTCTGTTCTAGAAAGACTGAGTTGCCTTTCTACAGCAAAAAAAAAGTAAGCTGGAAGTAAAAACCTTTTTGGGAACAGAGACAAGACGCTTTAAAGAGGCCTCTGTGGAATTGGGTCTCATCCCAGGGAAGGTTCACACTCTTCAAGTGCTTTCCAGTGAATTAAGTCTTTCACATGAGTTACCGGAGCTTCCGCAGATAATTAGAAACCTGAAACATCATCAATTGGCGACCAAGTACAATTCCTGGGACAGTTATATCAAGGTTGAGGGGCTTTTGGGAATTGACGCCATTCAATTCATAGAACCGTTTCAAGTTGTCCCCTGCATGTATGGAGCTGCTTTTTTAACTCCAAGAGGACTTGTACCCTTTGGTAACAGCCGTTGCTTCATGTATGAGAGTCAACTAAAACCAAGACACAAAACAACGAAAGGGGCAAAAATTAATTATACCTCTTTGTTGGCAAAAACGCCTTCTTTTCCAGAGTCCAGAATTAATTTTGTGCTGAATCCAGAAGAGAACTACTCGGACCCCTTAAAAGCTTGGTTTGAGGAAGGAAACGTCCAAAGAGGACTTGAAAGAATGTTTAATATGGAGTCACTGGGATTACCCATGACAGAGGAATTCTCCACGGTGGATGAGGAGAAAGTACAGAAGTTTAGGAATACTATATCCTACAGAGATGGCCGATACCATGTACAACTGCCATGGTATGAAGACAAGGTGAAGTCTGTACCTTCAAACCACAATGCTGCTCTTAGAATACTGGAAAGAGTAGTTAAAGACCTGGAGAAGAAGGATCTCTATGACCAATACCTGGACGTCTTTAGACAACAGGAAAAGGAAGGTATCATAGAAGAAATAGCAGTAACTCCAGAAAACTTTCGAAATTATGTATGGATTCCGCACAGACCGGTACTCAAACTGACTGATCAGACGACCACAAAAGTGAGACCGGTATTTAACTGTTCCTATAAGACGACAAATTCGATATCTCTGAATGAAGCAGCCTATCCAGGAGTCAACCTAATGGGGGACATGTTGGAGCTGTTGATTCACTTTAGAACTAACAAGTATGTGTTATTAGCCGACATAAGGAAAGCGTTCCTTATGATTCGTCTGGACTTGGAAAAGGACCGCAATCGGTTCTGTTTCTTTTTAAAGAAAGGAGACAACTTGCATTGTTACCGATACTCTACCATCTTATTCGGTTTCAATGCAAGTCCGTTTATATTAAATTATGTTTTGAAGTATCATGCTGAAAAATTTCCTTCAGATGAATGTTCCCAAGTACTCAGGACGAATTTTTATGTAGACAATTTAGTGAAAACCGGCAATGATGTAAATACTTTGTCTACACTATACACAACGGTAAAAGAACGGCTGCAAGAAGGTCACTTTGAAGTACAATCCTGCAATTCCAACAGTGCAGTGTTACGAAAAAAGATGGCAGCAGATGGAACTCTGTCAGGGTTTGATACTGGAGTGGAAAAAGTTTTAGGGTATTTGTACAGCCCCCAACATGATACCATGAAGGTCTGTTCATATCAATGTGATGAAGCCGCATCAACAAAAAGGAAAATGCTGTCTGAAGCATCCAAATTGTTTGATCCCTTGTCTCTTTACCTGCCAGTAACCATAAGGAGCAGGATGCTAATAGGAAAACTTTGGAAGCAAAAGTTGGATTGGGATGATGAAGTTCCAGAGGAGTCAAAAAGAACATGGAAAGCTCTGGCAAAGGACTTAACGGAATTGGGCTCTGTAGCATTTCCAAGGAGAGTCCTAGAGGAAAAGAAGCCCATAAAATTATTCCTGTTTTGTGATGCCTCCAAAATGGTGTACGGCTTTTCAGCTTATGCTGTACAAGATGGACAGTCTGCACTGGTTTTTGCTAAGGCAAAGGTAGCCCCCTTAAAAGGTAAATCTCTCCCCACTTTGGAGCTTTTGTCAGTATTCTTGGCATTAAAATGTTTCCCCTTTATAAAGGAAGCTTTGAAGAACACCCTAATAGAAAAGGTATACTTTCTTACGGACGCTCAAGTGGTATTGGCTTGGATACTGGCCAAGACGATAAACACAAAAAACATCTTTGCGCGCAACAGGTTGCAAGAAATAACACAAATGGCTGTAACAATCAGATCGGAGATGAGGTTGGATTTGAGTTTTCAATATGTCCCAACAAAGGAGAACCCAGCTGACTATATCACAAGGGGGCTAACATTTTAAAAATTTAGGGAAAACCTGTCCTATTGGTATGAAGGCCCTGCGTGGATAAGGCAGGAGGAGATTCAGTGGAACAGGATGGAGTTGGGTTGTCTTTCACAAGAACAAAAGGATTGCATTCGTCCTGCAATAAATTTGTTCATGAGAAATGAAAATGAAAGTCCCCCTATAATCTCTGTAGGAAGATTCTCCAACTTCAACAGGTTAATTAATGTGATGACGTTGGTTTTCAAATTTGTCAACAAAACATTGAAAAAGAGTGAGGACAATTGCCTTCTGGCAAAAATTTATTTAATAAAATTAATGCAATGGGAAGCTTTTGCAGAGGAGTTGGATTTTCTGTTGGATCCTGAAGGTAAAAGCCAACCTAAACTGGTGAAGAACCTAAACCTATTCTTGGATCCCTCCAATATTATCCGTTCAAAGGGAAGGATAGGTGGATCTGAATGGCATTCATATGAGGTACAGAATCCAATTCTTTTGGGGAAAAAACACCACTTGACAAGTTTGATTATAAAGAATAATCATCAGAGAAACCAACATTTGGGTTTGGCCACAACTTTAAATGAAATAAGGTTAAGAGGGTATTGGATACCACAGGCCAGACAAGCTGTTAAAAAAATTGTGAGCTCTTGTGCCAAGTGCAA